>CP137686.1:7412982-7590568 GCA_037976565.1 Mesocentrotus franciscanus
TCCCACTCTTCCTTAAAAACTAGAGCACTCAGTGGTGCAAAGAAATATTCATAAAGTAAATTGAAAATGCAAAAGAGATCAAAGAATCTTCACACGGCATTTAAATTTGCATGGTAGACTGGATGTATAACTTGACCCCTTCTGTGTTGCGTTTGAAAAATGAGTCTTAATAATTTATGCCTAAATGGTTTAGGGCAAGCATGTTTGCAAAATCCATAAAAGGGGCACCTACCAAATTTCTATTGGGGTACTTGTCAGAGGTGAATGGAAATTTATGAGGAAAGGGGAAGGGCTACTTATTACAAAAGGAAAAGGGGCACTTTTGGGGGTACTTGAAAAACTGCCCCCGCCAAACTTATTTACGTAACTTTACAAGCGAGGAAGCAAGGCGATCGGCGACGGAAATCTGCAATGGATTGCAGCAATTGGACACTAGGCCTATATAAAGTTTCGTATCTACTTAAACAGTTAAATGAGGAACAACATTAAGAAAAATTACAGAAATACAATCGAGGAATTTAGCAAGGTAACCCAGAGATACGATTTTTTTTCTAAAGATGCGGGTTTTTTCTCAAAGTTGAAATTTTAGATATTTTAAATGCGGTTCTAGGGCACCTACCCCCTGGACATCCACCCCCGGATAACCACCCCCAGTCAACTACCCCCTAGGACAACTACCCCCTAGGACGACTACCCCCGGGACAACTACCCCTCCCGGACAACTACCCAACAACGACCCCCTACAACTACTCGGACAACTACCCCCGGACAACTACCCCCTAGGACAACTACACCTCGGACAACTACCCCCGGATAACTACCCCCAGACAACAACCCCCTACGACAACCATCCTCTAGGACAACTACCCCCGGACAACTATCCTAGGGGGAGTTGTCCGAAATTGTCCTGGGGTAGTTGTCCGCGGGTAGTTGTCCTAGAGGGTGGTTGTCGTAGAGGTAGTTGTCGGGGTAGTTGTCTGGGTGGTAGTTGTCCGGGGGTAGTTGTCCCGGGGGTAGTCGTCCTAGAGGGTGGTTGCCCTAGGGGGTAGTTGTCCTAGGGGGTAGTTGACTGGGGGTGGTTATCCGGGTGGATGTTCAGGGGGTAGGTGTCCGGATACGTTTAAATGATATTTTAAATATTCCTTTATCCAGCAAGTGGCCGATGAAACTTATTAAAGGAGGAACAAAGCAATGAGAATTAAGTTTTCTTGTCAATTTTGAACCATTTGAAAAACTCTTTATATAAACTATATCTTGATTTGGCCGAGCTTTAGAATATGTTCGAATTCTTCATGCAGTTTACCTCGCATATTGGGGCGCATGTAATCTTTAAATTTCCTAAGTCTTTTCCTAGTTTCTTCCCTTTCTCTCTTGTACGTTTTAAGCGCCCCCTTTTTGCAACCTCTTCAAATGCACGTGCCTTCGCCCCCATAGAGATGCCACTGTGTACCTATATTTATAAGAGATATGAGTCTGTAAGTTTGCGATTGATTAGAGGACTTTCGATCACACTGGATAAATCGCAACTCTTAGTAAGATACTGTAATGGTACTGTATTTCACTGATGACGTAAATTGGTTTCTTGCAGAGAGCATTACTTGTAAAAATAAATTTGCGTCAATGCTTATAGGGAGTGTGTGGAGGGACTCTGAGGGAGGCAAGATTGGTAGGGCATTGGCATGAATGTTCCTTTCTAATAATTTTTAAACATTTGACAAAACAACTTTTTCCCCACTACGATGCCATTTCCAGTTTTTAAGGTTTAGGAAGTACACATCATTATAGCAAAATTGTTACTTCGTTATGAAAAATTCACCAGGGCCCCGTTGCATAAAACTTACAATTGATGGTAACTTTGCCCTTACTGGTAACTTCGATGGAAACCTTGATTTGATTGGCTGTTGAGTGATGTTGCCATGGTAGTTAATAAGATGTATCCAGGCATCTTTTTACATACCCAGATATGACGTTATTATGGCACCCTGTTGCCTGGGTATTAGGAGACGGTTGACCGAATATCGATATGTTTAAAATAATCTGGGGAGCTGCACCCGCCCCTCCCACCGCATCATACCAATCTGGATGCAGGGATGCGGGTGGAAGTTCTGATTGTAACCTCCAAGTATCTAGTTTTTAGAGATTCATACCGGTCTATCATTAAAATCCAGGGTGTTGTTTCACGAAACCGTCTTTAGTACAAGATAAGCGACATCTCGACGCTGTCGCTCGACTTGTCCGCTATGTGTTTCACCAGGGGCGGATCCAGCCGGCGGCGAGGGCGGGGGTCCCAATTCGTGAGAAGATATTTAGCGGCGAACAAGCGGGGTAATGAGCACTAATTTTTTAAATTTTTTTTTAGCGGCGAATCAGCCACTTTGGCTCATGTCGAAGTGTTCAATTTGGAGCGCTATATTTTTGCAATTATTCGGGCAATTAGGATAGGATATCAATCATATTTGTGGGCAAGTTCCAAGTCATTTGTCATGCTACTTTGTTAGATATTGAGAATCATGTAATTTGGCGCAATTCATGTTTTCGGGAAACAATGGTTGAAAAATCACATATTTTTGGGTCATAATTGTAACGTAAATCATCATATAGCCTATACAATGTCTTATCACCTTGTGGGAAATATAGCTTTCTTTCATAAAACACCTCACACATGGTTAAATAAGCTTATGTTAAAAAGAAATCGTCAAAACCATTCAACATCCTAGGCGTACATGACGCCCATTTTGAGAGAAAAAAAATGGCCGCCATTTTGTTAAGCAGCATGTATTATGTTTAAGGTAGTCCAGATAGACATTGTGCAGGGGGTTCACTGAACACGTTGACACCGAATAACCTTTTACAACATCCCATGTCTCATAAATCCCAAATTGGTGTTTTCCCACTCCTCCCCCCCCCCGGTAATATGAATTTCTTGGAAATAACATTTTACATATCACATTAGAATCATATCATTAGAATCATATCATATTAGAAATCTGGTGAAAAACAAAGAGACCAGTGCAAACGTGTACCCCAAGTCCATGAAATATTGAAACATGGAGTTTGAGTCAACCTTCCTAGCTTTATCCTGGCATCAATGAATGCAACATTCCATTATAGTTGAAAGGGAAGAGGGATGACCGCATGGTTAGACCGTGATTCAAATATCCATGCTTATATCAACGTGGATCGATCATGTAGGTGTTTTGTCACGTGATCGTGGAACATGCGTCATGTAGAACGAGTTTGACTCACTGGAACCTTTCCCCGCGTCTAACAAGTACCGCACCGCATTTGACGTCATCGACATACCTCCTGTGTAAATTTAAAGTATAATAAAAGTCCGTGTCACACTACGAATGAGGGTCCAGTCCGAACGGTAATTGTGAAGAAAACAAACTTTTTTTTTTAAATTTTGGTTTTACAGGTGTATTACTATTTATTTTATTTTTTTACTTCAAATTAGTTCTGATTGGCAAGCTGTGCAGTGTAAGTAAGCATTAGGAGACTTGCTACTATTTAGAAGAGAGCAATTTTGAATAGTGACGTAAAGGGCAATAGGGCATGTGCCTCCCCTAAATCAAAACAGGAAAGAGGAAACGCCCTTCGGCCCATCGAGTTCTTGATAAATAAACTTACAAATATAGTTTAATAATAATAACAATAATATTGGATTCTTATATAGCGCACGTATCCACCTTGCAAGGTGCTCAAGGCTCCAACATTACCCGGCTATGCTAGGCTGCCGATTTCGGCGCTCACAGCATTCAAGGAATTCCTTCCTACCGGTACCCATTTAACACCTGGGTGGAGAGTGGCAAGTGTAGATTAATGTCTTGCCAAAGGACATTAGTGCCGCGGCAGGACTCGAACCGTGAACCATGTGATCCACAATCCGACGACTTATCCACTACGCCACAACACCTCTACTCTTTTATATTTTGAGCTTTAGACTAACTTTAGACTAGCTTTAGACTAACCTAAGTCTAGCTCTAGACCTAAATTAACTGAGCTTAGTGTCTAGGGCTATAATGGCATTTTCTTGACACTGTAAATGTGCGATTCTATGGAAGCTGCAATGCATTTCACCCAAATCATCTCTATTCCCGGGAGATTTCTCTTGAGCATGTTTGTTAAGGTAGCGATTTTTATCAACCCATGATATTCTGGTCTTCCGACCACATGCAGAACTACCGGCTTTAAGTAAACATACCATCTGGTACCAATTCCAATATCCCAACCAGTTCGCCCTGTAAAAAAACCTCTCTATAAATAATTGCTGCCTGTAAACTCATTGGTCTGTGTTTATGCAGGGAGATGATCTCCCTGGTTTATGCACAGCTTGATAATATCGTAGCCGTTTAAAGTGCATATAATGCCTACCACGTTGTAGTCTCAAACTTTGTAGCGGCAGGCAATGGTATACAATCAATGTAAACCTCTCACCCACTCTCCCGACTAAGCGTCTAAATCCATTTAATCTTTCAGAACACCACCGCGTCACCATCTGCACTGAGGTCACGTGAAAACGTTGTTCATCCAATTTACCCAAAAGAAGTCAACTTTTCATTTTTCGTGACATCTTAAAAGCTTTCTTCAAAAGCGCTCTTCCGGTCCAAGGTATTTCTAGTGGAGAGATCCGAAAGACGTGATCAATTTGGTTATCTCAGTAACATTACCAATGATAATTGAAATGCATTAAGTATATGCGCGTGAGTGAAATATGGATAGTATGGATATATCAGAGTGGTTCTCTTGATGACTGTGTGAGTAAAGGGGAACACATACCCAATAGGAACCAAGGAAACACATTGTGTTTGCAGGTAAAACGGCATTAACCCCTTGACTTGAATTATCTCACTCGCCTAGGCTTAACAGGGGAACCACCATGCGATTTCCATTGTCGTAGGCTATGGGTTAAAGAAACCCTTTTAACTGTAAAATAAATAATAATAGTAATAACTTAAATTTATATAGCGCTAAATTTACACGTTGTTTCTAGGCAATTTACGTCATGTTACATAATTATCTGACGTTAAATATGCAGACATAATTAACTTATATACATGAACTTAACAGTAATACTAACAACTTATGAAAAGAACTTTCTTAATAAACATGATTATTGCAATATACATAGAAAATACAAATACACGATAGAATAATTGGGTGCACATAGTCAAAACCACAGATTATGAAAGTCGTGGATTACATGAGATTTTGGGGACTGAACAGCGTGATGATATTATCAAACCTGGCAAAAAAACATGAAAATAACTATTTTAATGAATATTTTAATATTGCTGCATCACGACCGTATTTCCTTTCTACTTTTTCTACTGTAAATCAAATAAATGAAATAAAATACAAAAAGATAACATAACATTGTTCAGGCACGTAGGTCGCAAAGAGTTTGAGGTACACTGTGTCGTAATCTGCGTACAGCCATGCAAGAGTGGGACTGGAACCGCGTACCATTTGATTGACAGTACGGTGACATATCCACTGGACAACGATACCCTTACAGGGGAGGGGGAGGGGGGAGGGGGCAACGGGAATAGGTGAGTGGATTTTTTTTTCTTCCGCCATTCTATTTTGGGTACGTACGGTCCCTTGCGTTCGCCTACAAATGCGCATGTCATATATCAGTGGGGGCGACTAACTCGATGTCTTAATAATAATAATAGCTAGTTCTTATATACTGATATAGCGCTTTTCAGGACCGAAGGCCCTCTCAAAGCGCTTTACAGATATATATATATTATTACCCCGGTCATCGGATTCAGGCTTACCCGCACACAATGTATGCACATTCTCCACTGCCTGGGGAGCATTCCAGCCAGGCGTCATTTTTACAAGCGCACACTTGCTAATCTAAGCATAATAGCTTTCGCATCCTACCGGGTACCCATTTAACACCTGGGTGGAGAGTGGCAAATGTAGATCAATGTCTTGCCAAAGGACATCAGTGCCACGGTGGGACTTGAACCGCGGACCTTGTGATCAACAGTCCGATGACATATCCACTCGTCCACGACACCTCTTATTTGTTGTTGATTTTAAAAGTCTAAGTTCTTCTGCAGGCATCACCTAACTTTGAATATTAAATATCTAGTTTTTATCTGTTCTATTCTGTGGAAAAAATTCATTTTCTGTCTGGACGACAAGCCAATATTACTTTTCGTGTTTGTATGATGATTTCTTAAATAAAAATAAATAAAAGGAGCATCATCATTTCTTATTTTGTTAAATTTAATAAAGATCTAATCAGGATTAAGAAGAATCAGATATAAATACCAAATATTCTGTTTATTAAACATCCTGATCCTAAATAGATACATAAGTGATAGACAAGACAACGAATGGACCCCAGTCATGGTAACAACAAAACCGTCAATCGACAAATAAGTGTTGTTCTGACAATACTATTTCAAGTATGCCATCGTTACCCGAATAGCAGATGGCATGACGTGATGAACGTGATATACCGTGATTTGAAGTCTGAAAAAGAAGTTGGTCATTTCCTTTTCAATGCCAATTCCTCTTACCTCATTCGAGGAATCAGTAGTCGGAACACGTCTTAAAGAAAAGACATCAATCAATCTCAATATTTTTGTTCCTTTTTGTGTTAATATTGTAATAACACGTCATTTTATGGCGGTCGACCTGCAACTTAGTGGGGCTACTCTTACAAAATTGGATTCGATTTAGCAAAACATCTCAACAATGAAGATCCGGTTGGTTTACTATGTCTAGAGGGCATACCGAAGTCATTGCTCACTACAAAACCGCTTTCCTCTATAAGGGTTTCTATTGCTAATTTATTTCTTCAGGAGAACTGTCAACCTCTCGGCCGAAAGCAGGTGATTCAACAACGCCGCTAAAAACACTTAAGGTCTATTTTCCCCCCTTGCTCGATTTTATAGCTCTATGCAGCTTATGCTAAACTCGCCGACATGTTGGGCAATGCCTGTTAAGCTCTACATCAATTATGCCGATATGCTTATCATTTGAAATCAAAGCATATATGGCGGTGGCTTTGATAGCAATATTATGAGAAAAATCACCTAATTTGGTTTCTAATTACCCGCCTTAAACTCTTACTGGGTTCTCTAGTTTTCACTTACGAAATTATTAATAACTGTTTTTTGGCTTTAACTTGTACTCGCGCCAATGGAATTGCTTGTTTTTAGATTTTATCAAAACAAGGACAATGCCTTCTTTTGAAATGTCCGCACACTGACTAACATTAAACTCAATACAAAATATTCCTACTTCACTCAATTTCATGCATGAACGTTATTGTGAAATAAAGATGAGTTTCCTTTTAGTCCATTATGTTTCTCTTTATCATTCTTTAATGAGAAAGTGACAAAAGAGTTATTCTGGACAAAACACCTTACCCAAGAAGTGCCTTAGCCCACAGATCGATTAGATATGTAGGTCCTGACATTTGGAACGTATTGCCACCTGATATACGAAATTGTGGAATTCGTGTCCTACAGAAATCACTAGGCAGTCATCTACTGTCATCTTCTTTTGAAGGGCACCGGGGTTGTAACTCAAGAACAACTGCAAAACAAAATAAAATCTTCATCTTCTAAACAGCGCTATGAAGAATTAAAAAAATGTCCAAACTGTATGGCCAAGCGATAGCCGTATAAATACGAAAGTCACGGCTAAAAATGGAACAATTTTTATTTTTATTTAGAGCTAGCTGACCTATTAGTTGAAATTGATACCTCTCATTTTTTTAAAACCAATTATAAGTTTTGATAGACAAAGCTCTGTTTTAATAATTGTGATTTTTATCTTTCTTTCTTGTTCACTTCTTTTTAGATGTAATTGTACATGATCTTATATATATATATATATATATATATATATACCTCCCAAATATCCATGTACCCTTTGTAAGAAATCGGTTAGAAATAACCCCAATGCCATGGTGTGTGTTATTTCTAATAAGTGGGGTCATCTCACATGCTCAAAGGAATCTGAATCATTATTTCATTCTAATGCAGACAGGACATGTGATGCATTTCTGTGGAAGAGATTAACGTTAGCTGATTCTTCTAACTCTTCTAAAACGCCTGAGTCATCTTGTGATGTAAGCGAAACTGTGTATAGGCCTACAATCATGATGTTGAACAATCAAACCATGTCGATGAATTTGTCTATGACGATTAAGTGCAATATGACCTGAATAAACTTCAGTTAAATAAGGGAATCGAAATCGCCCACTTAAACTGTATATGATTGACAAAACATATTGATGAAATAAGATTTCTAGTCAATCACACTAGGATGGACATAATGGCTCTTAGTGAGACTCATCTTAAGTTTGTAAAAGTATTGATGATAGTGAAATCTTCATCCCTGGGTTCACTCTTTTACAACATGATAGAAATAGATTTGGGGCGGCGTTGTAATGTTTAATAAAAAATACTTCAATCTTTGACCGAATAAATGATATTTGTGAAGTGTTGTGTTGGTAGAGACCACCAAACTCAAATCTTCAGGTATTTTGTCAATTTTAAGGAATAATTCAAAGGGTTTATTACATGAAAGTTCCATACTATATTCTTGGTGACATTAACTGTGATGTAATAAGTGCATATCATGGCATACGAGAAAAACTTCTTGAAATCGAGTAATCATATGATTGAACACAACTCATTAGTAAACCCACTCGAATAACTAAAAACTCCTCCACCACAGTCGATTTCATTTTTTCAGCAACAGTAAAGAATGAATGAGAGCGGTGTGCTTGAAGTATCTATGAGTGATTAATAATAATAATAGTAATGGGTTCTTGTATCGCGCTCATATCTGTCAGACTTGACACTCCTGGCGCTCCACATTTATTACCCCGGCTCAAGCATGGCTGCCATTACGGCGCTCTAGCATTTCAAAGAATTAATTCCTGCCAGGTTATTATCATTATATTCTGCTTTTGGAAAATTTTGTATGGTGATTTGGTAAGTATAAAACAGGAAGAACTTTGAACAATTTTGATGAAAAGGTTTTTAGAAGAGAAGTGGACAGCATCAACTTTGATCCCATCTATGAAATTGATGATCCAGAAGTGGCCTCCTCAGTTTTCCTTTTATTAATATTGATGTTGATTGATAAACATGCACCACTCCAGAAAACTCGGATTAAATAAAAAGAATGCTCTTGAATGACACCGGTCATATTCCAACTAATTCGTAAAGGAGATCGTTGAAAAAAGGCAGATAGGAAAAAACATCTAAAACACAGGATGATTGTAAAATTCATAAAAAAAGCTCAAAACAATGTAACAGCCCAAATACGTCAACAAAACGTGATTTTATTCCGCGGAAATTGAATTTGCAGTACGAATTGTAAAAATGGTCCGGGAAACTTTGCGATAT
Organism: Mesocentrotus franciscanus; assembly: GCA_037976565.1. NCBI lineage: Eukaryota > Metazoa > Echinodermata > Echinoidea > Camarodonta > Strongylocentrotidae > Mesocentrotus > Mesocentrotus franciscanus. The sequence goes on from CP137686.1 coordinate 7,422,372, forward strand.
TTATTTAGCACCTGATAAGAAAACTGAACCGAAGCCTCTTATATATCCGTTGTCAGGAATTACCAAACCCATAAAATAACTATTTTTTCAAGCATTGGAATACCCTTACATGATACTTTTGATGCCGTTCATCAGAAAAAACACTCTCTGAACCTTTATCCTAATTTGAAGCTTTTTGTATGTAGGGATGTATTACCTACTGAGATTTAAAAATATATGATACGAACTCTTCCTATAGACAAGGCGACTGTCCTGTTGCTTCCATTATTGCCTTTCAGTTAACACACATTCTTAATCACTCTTTGAGTATTGTTATTATATCTACTCAATGGAGATGCGCAAGAGTCACCCCAATTAGAAAGGAGGTGATAAAACTTGTTTGGTAAATTATCGCCCAATTTCCATGATTCCTATTTTAGGTAAATTTAAGGAAAAAGTCGTTTATATTCAACTATCTTAGTACTTAACGGAAACAAAAATATTATCCAATTGTCAATCAGAGTTTAATAATAATAATAATAACTTTCGATTTATTTAGCGTATAATAATTAATACTCAATTCTCTATGCGCTTTACATCACCATATATATATATATATATAATGACAAATAGCACCACCACATGCACACCGACACATCAAAACAAGAGTTGTTACACTATACTGTAAGAAAAGGTGTGTCTTTAAGGCTCGCTTAAACTCATCAAGGGAAGATGTATTCCTGATTGTCAAGGGCAGAGAATTCCACAGAGCTGGAGCCGAAACCACAAATGATAGGTCTCCATAGGTATGCATATTAACAGGGTGTACTGCAAGGAGGTGTTGTGATGATGATCGAAGTGTACGTACTGGATTGTGCTTACGAATTAGATCTGACATATAAGATGGAGCAAGATTATTCTGTGCTTTAAAACACAAGAGTTTAGGTCCATGTGTTCCAAGTAAACTGCTTTTCTAAATGTAACTGAAAAATTGTTAAATTCAATAGATTGAGGAAATATTGTTGGTCTAGTAATGACCAACCTTAAAAAAGCGTTCGATATCTTGGATCATTGTAGCTCCTTACTAGGCCTCTTATTATTCTTTCTGTTTGTAAATGACATGTCAAGCATTATCAAGGGTTAATTTAGACTGGAATTCATACTGATACTGATACGCTGATGATACGTGTCTATTTACCTCATCAAAAGATTCAAGGGAAATCGTAAAAAGAATAAATGAATAAACCCCCAAAATATTAGAAGGAATGTACATTGGTACACACCGATGTTTGATTACAGCGCATAACATAATTGATGATTGCCACATTTACATCGATGGTATCGAAATTGAAGTTGAGTACTGTTAGTATATATATATATATCTTGGAATATTCAAGTTGTATATATTACCAAAAAACTGCCATATGTATATACCTTCTCAAAAAATCCCGTCCTTATATCAACCAGGACACAGCCCTATTATTAGTTATCCTAAATTACTTTGATCACTGTAATGCCGTCTGGACATATGCCTCTAAAACATATTTCAATCAACTTCAAAAACTCGTAAAAAGATCGCTTTACACCGTTATGAATGTGGATTATATGTTCCCTCAGATTTTTGTACCACACTCTTTAATTAAATCGGCTTTATGTACTAGGGTCCAAACTTGCAGAATGCGCCATGTTTACTCTTCTATTCATAAACTACGCCCAGCCTACCTCAGTAACATATTTCTTTTGTCTCAGAGAAACTAATCTATTGTACAAGATCTGGCCCCTGTATAAGCGGAGGGCCAAAGTCAGAAAAGAGGGGTTTGCTTGTCACTAATTCACAAACTAAGCCCACCTTGTTTATTCGAAAGATTTTATCATATTACACAATATTTCAGAGATGTTATTTAAAAAGAAAAATACCGGTCACCCCATAATCGGAGGGGGCGTCCAAAAAAAGCGGAATTGTGGACCAAAAATAGTATTTTGCAAATAATGTATTAAAGGAACCTTGAAATATTGAAGAAAATTTGATTATCTACCGTTCGATACCAATTTCAATGGAATTGTAATAACTCAACATCACAATTTGAAGTAAAATCATTTTTTTTTTTTTGGGGGGGGTATTTTTTTATATCAAAAAACAGTATTTTCAATATATACCAAAATTGAAGATATGCATTTTTGGGGTAACTTTCCAGGAATTTGTCCATGTGCAAGGAAAATATCTTGTATAGAATAGAGGTGTGAATCTCTTTTCAGTAAAACAAAGTTTAAGCAACCCAAAGGTATTGCCTTGATTTCCACAAAAAAGACTAGCGTATTGACGAGGTGTTTGGTGTTTAAATCAAGTTTAAAGATAATTTGAAAGCAAAATCTCAAATCACCATAAACAAGATGTGCTTAGATTGTAAAGGAGTGGCAACCAACTAAACAACTTAGCATGATATTTGACTTTGTCCTCCGCTTAGTATGGCCCCTTGGTAAGGTCCCTTGGTAAGGTCCCTTGCATATCGCGGGGCCATGCTTTGTAATGAGCTTGATTGTTCTTCATCTACGCTAACATCAAATAGAAGCTTTTAAACACCACCTAAATAACAACAATTCACGTAACCCAAATTGAGTGAGTTTATAATTTTTCTCACCCACCTTTTCTCTTTTTCGTAGGATGCTGTTTGTATCGTAATTATTATTATATTTTACTCTTCACATTTACCGATGTATTGTTTTAAATATATATTTGTTTCCGTAGTATGACCGCTACTTTGACCATCATTTATATTTTATAATTGCCTGTTTTATTTGTATATATATACATTTTGTCATATGTTTCTTTTTATTGTTTGTCTTGGACCCCTTTGAAAACAGCAATTAGCTGTCGAGGGCAATCCAACTTATGAGTCGTGAATAAATATTTTTTTTAAAATGAGAAAAAAAGAAGAAGACTTTCTAGTACCGATAAAAATAGATTCTAACAGAATCCATCGCAATTATCACCAAATATTCTTATTTAAAGATAATTTTTTTTTCTGAAAAGCTATCATGATTTAAAACAAGAGCTTGTTAATTAGAAAGGATAAGGATCACGCAACATACTTTACCTATCTCCTATATATTGTCCCACGTATACATATTCCTGTCGACGACTTTCATAATATTCGGTTTTCTGCAATTTGCCTCTTTTTGTTTTTAATATTTGCTTGGAATAAACCAAACCAAACCAAGGATATCTTCTTTAACAAGGTTGCTGTTCACAATTGAGGGTGTAAAGAATGCTATTGAGGGGGCATGGGAATAACTAGGTGGATAAATGCGGGAGAACAAGAACATATGGAGAGAGACGGGATTGTGAAAGATAGTTGTATCATTTGTTTTTCATGTTTTCCATGTTGCTATCCTCTCCTGCACATCATCTGATCATCGGGGTATATAATATGCCTACCCAGCACCCCCTTCCCGTAGCTACGCAACTGACATGATTATTCACAGTGTTTGTTCTGATTTTGTTTTCGTGTGATAAACCCTGTTAATAATATTTTTGTTCATAGGAATATTCAGCATGGTTTGTATTTGAAGATGTTAATGCGAGCTGTCTTACTGCTTGCAGGTGACTGTTTAGTCTAAGGTGAATAATATGACGCACATACACGTATAGAAGTTTCGATTCGACCTTCACCAACGCGAAATATAAAAGAATGTAAAGATCACGGTACTTGTATGGTCAACATCCACATCGCGTTTCTAAGATCACATTTATATTGTCGTCAACCAAACAGTAAAAATTCTTCCGTTTCAACATGATGCCACTCCAAACAGGGCGCAATTTCTATTCTATTTACCACTTTCCGCCTAGTTATTTATGTCCCTTATCCTGTATTCTGCACCGGGAATGAACATTCAGATAACACAGTGCTGAGAGACTTTGAAATGTTAGTGCTTCCACGCTCTCACTCATTTCCCCCTAGCATTTTCTATGTCAGGATGAAGGAAGATAGATGTATGAGGAAAAACCTTTTCGTATTTTTGGTCTCTGAACCGACCGAGGATTGTCTGTTTAATTTTTCAAATAAAAGCTGTAAATGTATCTAAAAATCTAAATATAAACAATCAATCGCATCTACAATCAAAGAGTACATACCCCTACGTAATGATAGGTAGCAAGTAGGCATAGAATTCCTTTAGAACCATAAAGCGTTTGTTCTTGCTCTACTGCTTATGGTGTAACATATTTGCTCTACTAAAGAATTTTTATGTGTTCGCTAGCTGATATTGATGCTTCGAGGCGAACATAAATGAAAAATGTAACAATGAGTAAGAAGCACTGAGTAAGAAGCATTATAAACACATAAGTAATGAGTAAGAAGCATTGAGTAAGAAGCATTGAGTAAGAAGCATTATAAACACATAAGTAATGTGTTTATTTCATTATAATGGTATGTTCCGAGAGGTATATGCTCTGCTTTATTTCATTAAAATATTACGCATTACGAAATTTATAGTCTTTTAACGTTGTACTCATAAAAGATCCAATGCGAGGTGTCATTGAAAGAGCTTTAATACACCTCTGTCAGTTACGCTTTCTTTTTCAGAAGATAAAGAAGCTATTGAATTTTATTGTTGACACTAACATAGAAAGAAAAAATGCAAACCATTAGTAAATATCCATTACACTATTTTTTCTATTAGTTTATGTGTTTTGTAAATTTGTATTCACTATTAAGTACTGATTAATGGTACACATTTTGACTAATGACTTTACAAATTAAATAACCTGAACATTTGTTCTGTATATTTGTCCTACTGTTTCCCCAATCTTGCTATACAGGCAAATAAGAACATATCTAAATAATATTTGTTTTTAACTCATTTAAGCTTTTGGCCACCCCTTTAAAATGAAGTATACCATTACCTCTCCCCCTCTCTCTCCCTTTCTCATTTTGTGTATATCTATATTCATCTTGTTGCATAATCATTGTAATTTTCGTGTAAAAATGAATGATTGTCAAATTGCAATGTATATTTAATTTACTGGTTGTTTCTGCATGATCATTGCATAATCCGTGTAATTTATCTGTCGAGCTGTTTTTTGTTGTTGGTGTAAATACTGTTTTAAATCAGATTCAAGCAGTCCGTAATTGTCAAACTATTTTGGAAAGTATATGAGATCCTTTCAATTCAATGCAGTACAATTAAATTGTACTTATAAAAAGCAAGATAAGCATACATACAAAGTTATAGATTTTGTATACATATACATATAAATCAAGAGAACAACAAAAAGTTACTTCGCTTCAGTGAGTTATGGGCAAACCAAAAATTAAAATTATTGGCTATTAAAGAGACGGTGTTCTATTGACACTACTTCAAATTTCCGTATGTTGCCATCTGCTGCCCACAATATCCCGATGTGTCAACAGCCATGTCCAACAATGCATCACCAATTGCGTTACGCGCGGGTGATGATGCTTGGGTACAGGCATGTACGCCGTCGCCGAAAGATGGTGCAATGGAAATTATATTACAGCATAGGCAGCGATGTCGGTAAAAATACTTTGTCTTTAAGTGCCCTGCATAAAATATTAAACATGTAAACAATTTGATTAAAAGACTAACGGAACATCCACAAAATTGCATACAAAACAAAACGAAACAATATAGGATTAGAAAGTCTATAAGAACTTTTTTGAGAAGGACAGAAGAATAAGATAATAAAACAGAATGGCAGAAGTACAAGTAGAAAGACAAATCGAACAATATGTCGATGCAGGTTGTTCTCAGTTATATTTCAGTGTAACTGGAAGTAAATTCCAATTTTTTCGAATCAGAAAAAAATACTAGCCTCTTTGATATATTATCTTCCCTATATCGGTAGCTTTATGTAAATTAGTGTCAATTATTGGGAGACCATTTCGGTGTTAAACTATCCATAAATAAACGTGGCACGTACTTGCAAACAGACCATAGCATTAGTTGTCGCCTTTTCAAAGAAGGGAAATTCTTACGCATTTCGTGATAGCTTCTTGTTGTCTGCAATCATTATGTTGTACACGGAAAGAATGTTAGGGAAGGTCTACATTTAGCATTTTATTTTAATGTCTTCGAATATTTATCGCATCATGTTTGATTTTACTAGAACCAATTTGTAATCCGTCCGAAACATTCGTGCGAAATGGACTATTATTAGAAAATATGGACTAAGAATGATTAAATGGAGTAGCATTTTTAGACATGCATCCTGCTTTCAATACGGTTAATCACTCTCTCCTCTTGACTAAATTAGCGATCTTTGGTTGTTCCCCGCCAGTTATTAAATGGTCTGACTCTTACTTGATTAACAGAAAACAATTTGTTTTAATATTAAGAGAAAATTCGGCACGTTGAACGTGACTATGTGTGTTCCCAAGGGGTCGATCTTGGCCCCGTTACTTTTCACATTATTTATCAATGACCTCCCTTGTTCGATCTCTAATGGCATAGTGTACATGTATGCTCATGATACGACAATATCTGTCCGGGGAAAAACTAAACAAAGCTATCGACGTTAAACTGACACATTGTCTTGCTGAAATGAATTGTTGGTTGTTTAAAAATAAGTTAATCTTGAATAATGAAATAAACAAAGAAGATGTTGATAGGATCAAAACAAAAGTTAAATTCATTTGGATAATAGTACGTTAACAGTTATACTGAAAGGTTACCCACTAGAATGTGTGAATATACATATTTCAAGAGTCATAATTGACAAAAGCCTTGATTTCAGGAAACACATTGACAGTATTGCAACTATAGTAAAACAAATATTAGGAATCATTCGTCGATATAAACATCATATCAATTTGACACAGTTGAATAATAATAATAATAATAATAGTGGGTTCTTGTATAGCGCTCATGTCTGTCAGATTTGACACTCTTGGCGCTTTATCATTCCCCATATACTTTACTTTAATACCGTTTGGGGCTATCGATCTGAAGGAAACCATAATATTTTAGGACAACTTCACAAAAGGGCCGCTTATATTATTGCTCGTTGTTCCTTAGAGGTCCCGTCTGAGAAAGGATCAAAACAAAAGTTAAATTCATTTGGATTATAGTACGTTGCCAGTTATACTGAAAGGTTACCCATTAGAATATGTAAATATAAATATTTAAGAGTCATAATTGACAAAAGCCTTGATTTCAGGAAACACATTGACAGTATTGCAACTACAGTAAAACAAAAATTAGGAATCATTCGTCGATATAAACATCAAATCAATTTGACACAGCTGAATAGACTGTAATGGGACTTTATCATTCCCCATATACTCACAAAAGGGCCGCTTATGTTATTGCTCGTTGTTCCTTGGAGGTCCCGTCTGAGATAATATCTTGGCCAAAGTTAGAACAGTTATTTTTCAAAACATCTTGCTGTATGATGCATGAATGTATATACAAAGTTGCCCACAAAGTGTTGACTGATAAATGTATATATATATCGAAGACGTTTCAAGTCGAACAACCAGAAGTACTAATAACATTTTGTTAAGAATTCCACGATGTAGGACAATTTTGTGACAAAAATATGTTATTGTTACATCAATATACCCGAACTGTTTTAACTGGAAAATATGCATATTTATGTTTAAATGTATTTATTTGTTTTTGTGATTTCTATGTGTTCATGTAAAGGGCTCCATTGAAAACCATGTCATCTGAATGGGCCACCCTCTTTAAATATGAGTGTTTTAAAAAAATGTCCTCTCATTTCCTTGCCCTCTTCCCGCTAAGCTAGGAGTCTGTTATCGTTTATGCCTTAATTTCCAATGACGCTTGGACGATATTTAATGACTGGGAGCAAGGAAATAGCAAAAGGAGATCAGAGAAAGGAGGAAAGAGAAAGGAATTACCTGTACATAAGTCGACAATATTTTGTAAAGGTATTGTTTGACGCAATTCCCTATGTGGAAAGGCATATCAACTCTATCCGGGGAGACCGCAAGGCAAGATATATATATATACAATTTGCGTCAAACCGCATTATCCTTTTCGGAAATACATCCCGATTAGTTGTCACTAGTCTAAGGTCTATTTGGTCAGACTGCGTCATTGTAAAGCGCTGAGGACTTACATCACGCAAACTAATACAGTCTTGGCGGTGGATTTTGCGCCTACTTCGATTTACTTTGATGAGAAAAATCAATACAATTTCAGAAAATCGAAGAATGACACTGCAGTTTATTCATAATATATATATAACATGCTTTTTTAGTCCTCCTCTTTGTAAAATATTCATCTTTATCAAAGCTAAAACAATCGTATTAGTTTCTGCACGGATAATCTACCACGAGATTTTCGGAATTTTGTCCTTGCGAAAACAAATTGTACCGAATTCTTCTGTAAACTTCGGCTGAAACCGTGCTCACGGTCTCACTATAACCGACGCTGTGTATCAAGTTTAAATACTATTGCATATGTCTATTTTAACAAAAGTGATTTAAACCGAGGTCTCGTTTGCATTTTTACTGAATGAAAACGAGTTAGACCGCGGAGTAATTTCTAGTTAGAAATAGACTCGCCAGGGGGCAGGTTTAAGGACAGTTAATTTCTTTCGCGAAGAAAACTTTCCGAGCTTCAATGATTTTGCCCAAGCACTGCCAGCTTTGCCAGGAATCTGTTTATGGTGTCTATGTTTATGCATCTTACTCCGAATTAAAGAAGAATCAAATAGTGTATGCATGAAACATCCCAGATTTCTCAAGCTAAATGTTGGGAGCCACGTACACATTCACAAGTTATTTTTTAGGGGGGTTATGTAAATGAGGATGATATGTATGGCAAGGATAATAACAATCACAAAAACGATAGAAGTCCTCATTCACGTGACATATAACCATTTTTTAGGGGGGTTATGTAAATGAGGATGATATTGATATGTATGGCAAGGATAATTATAATAATAATCACAAAAACGATAGAAGTTCTCATTCACGTGATATAGAACCATTTTTTTTTTTTTTTTTTTTTGGGGGTATGTAAATGAGGATGATATGTATGGCAAGGATAATAACAATCACAAAAACGATAGAAGTTCTCATTCACGTGATATAGAACCATTTTTTTAGGGGGGGGGTATGTAAATGAGGATGATATTGATATGTATGGCAAGGATAATAATAATCACAAAAAGCGATAGAAGTTCTCATTCACGTGATAGGACCATAGTTTGTTGTTGGGGTTATGTAGATGAGGATGATATAATACATGACAAGGATAATAAAAACAAGAAAAACGATCGAAGTTCTCATTCATGTGATAGGACCATATTTTTTGTTGGGGTTATGTAGATGAGGATGAAGGATAATAATAATAATCATCAAAACGATTCAAAGCTCTCAGTGCAGAGGTGAGAACAGACGAAGAGAAGGAGATCGAGAGGGTGCGAGAGGAAGGGAAAGAGGGAGCGAGAGATAGAGAGAGAGAGGAGAGAGAGAGAGGGGGGCGGAGGAGCCGGGGGGAGGAGGGGCCTATATGTATATATTTCGGAGAGAGGGGGTCCATGCGGTGAAATAAATTTGATTATAATCCAAACTTCCAAGGTTATGATGAACATAATACCGACAAAACAAACTTCTGTATTTTAAGAAAGAGAGAGAGAGAGAGAGAGAGAGAGAGAGAGAGAGAAATAGAGGGGTATCTGGATAGACATATTTATTGTATTTCTTACATGTATATCTGAACAATTATGTGGTCATTCATTTTCATAGTGCTTTCTTTCTGACATTCTTTCCTGAATGCATTTTCGACATAATAATTGACAAAAATGATTGTGTTCATGTATCCCGTAGGCCTACTGGAAACTTGTATGTTATAAATATATCAAAAAGACTGATCAGTCGAAGTTGAGACTAGATTAAGACGGTTGCCGAGGAGGGTTTACACATGGACCTACTTAGTAGGTCCAGGGAGATGTCTATCATCTCCCTGGTAGGTCCATGGTTTACGGGTACGACAAAAACTGCTCACGTCTCCCTGTTGATATACACAACACAAACACACACATTATTATACTAGTACCATGGACCTAAGCCATGTGAATACAGCGCTTGCCCGCTGAGCGAGGTCACCGCGGTGTCGTCGTGATGGCTACGTTCTCTTTTGTCCAAGCGGCTAGTCCAGCCTCTGTACCGTTTCCGTGTCGCGCACCCAATCAGCTGATAAAATAACACACCCTCAACGTTGAAAGTAACCATAGCCATTCCTCTCTTTCTGAGGTCGACGGAAATTTGTGGATAGCGCGATCAATGGAGAGAGCGCGCTGTGTGTGGGATCGGTGCGTGGGTTGGAGAATAAAAACAATGAACGGACTGAATCTGGACTACCAAGCGGCTTGCGCCGAGCAGGTAGCGCATCGATCATACCATGGACCATTTACAAAAGTAGATGGCGCTAGTATACAGCAACATGGGCTGGTTTATATACAGGCGGCTTGGAACTAATAATTGATTTAATTCACTAAAAAAAAAAAATGTATTTCAGCAGTGGAGATTGGTTAAAGATATTCCTATAGCGTCTTGTTATAACATCAAAGAGTTTCAGATGAATTCAATATTTGTACACTTTGTAATACCTTTAAGTAGAATAAACTTGATTTAAAGAGTGTTTTTTTTCGGGGGAAGGGGATAGGGTAGCGGCTAATTTCACGTTATGTAAATTGCATTATTATCTTTTCATATCGATATCTAGTCGTAGTGGTAGTAGTAGTAGTGTAACTGTCTATCGCGAAGCGAAAATGAGCGCCTTCACTTTCATAAAGGCTGCTTGCAAAGGTGGGTAAGTACCGGTAGCTCTTGCAAGTTACTAACGGCACTCTCTCGGATAACTGGTGGCAGTTTCACACCGGCGAGGACAAGCCAGGACGGGTGTGAACCACTAGACCCTGCAGTGACTGGTCAGAGGATGTCGGGAGTTCCGTATCGTCAATTGACCTCAATGCTGTCACGGTGGCATGGTTTTCTGTTAGGGTTTGCTCCCTTAGCCTTTTAGATTCTAAATAGAACCTGAACCACAAGGCAGTGGTTACAACTATGCATGGCAATAACAATTGACACTTATTAAAAGAAAGAGGCGATTAAAATTACTCTTATGTTGCCTTAAGTTAAGAGTACTAATAAAGCACAACCAAATACTACCTTTTAAGTAATTTATTGATTATGTCTATTCAGTGTGTGTTCAGTGTCTATTCAGTGTATCGATATCTAACCACCGTGTAAATGATAACAACAGAATAAGCTAATACATACACTAACTGATATTTTGGGGTCTATATTCGAGGTAAAGTCACAACAAGAAAAGAAGAAACAAACCGGAAATACAGAATGCGCTGGCATAAGTAACCACCGCATTACCCACATGGCCAAGAAGGCAAACTCTCTTGTGTCTTTCTTCAGTGCAATCTAGGCCCCTGCCCAAGAAGTGTTAAGGTAATGTGCACGTGATACAAAGCTCTTTTACTACCTGTCTTTGAGTACGGATGTGAAGTAGCATACCCCAACACCACAGAAAACATATGAAACCTGGAGATGGTTCAACGACGGTATGCCAGATAATAATATCTGATCTACCTCATCATCAACTCTTGGCTTGATATACATGCACCTGATGCATAACAACTCAAATGATTCTCCGCTTACTCTTCGTGGACAGGCACAACTGAAGCTGCACTCATGTATTTAATGCATTATGTGTACAATATTTATGTACGAATATTTTCCTTCATGTAGGTGGAAATTTTTTATATATTTTTTTATTTGGTCTGAAATTTTCTACTCTTTTTGGAAGCAGTTTATTTTCCAACTTTTAATACGTTTTCAGCAAAATATTAATTTGTCAACAAATTGCACCTCAAGCAAAATACAATTGAATTTAACCTAAATTAACCTTTGGTCGGTAATAAGTGCATGGCTGCATATATCTAAGATTGTATAAAGCATACCAAATATTTATTTTTCAACTAAATGTAATGAATTGACAACTTAACAAAATTTGTGTGCTACCTCAGGACTTCAAAGATTACGGTGTCTTCATATTACCTCCTGCATATTGTATTCATATAAATGGCGCATTCTCCAAGCTAGAATCTGTGGTTAACTTTTCTACATCAGTATAACTTTCTGTTTACATCTGTATTACATACTGTATTCCAAAGGAAGATATATGCACCACTCATTTCAACAGTGAGACAAGGGAATAGAAACATGGAAGGAGAGAGCGAGAGAGAAAGAAATAGGGGGGGGGTGGTAAGCAGGAGAGGGATTGTGAAAGAAGGAGTCAGAGAGAGGGGAGATGAATGTGGGGGTCGAAGGGAGAAAAGGGGAAGAGACTAGTCAAGAATGAGTACATGTTGGAAAGGTGGGAGAGCGCAAATATTAGGGAGACGATGATTAAGCTGAAAGTACGGGAGTATTAAGATGTGAGATGGAGGAAGATGAAGAAGATAAAAACGAAAAGAAAAAGAGGGTACTTGATCAAATTAAACTTGACAAGGTTTCAGGTCAACCAGTGGCGGATCCAGATCTATTTTGGCGGCTGGGTGTGGGGTACAGTCTCAGAAAATTCTATGAGCAGGAAAAAAGAAAAAAAAGAGGAAAAAGCGAAAATTATTGACAAATAAGGTATTTAGCCCTCTCCTTCCTCCTCCCCCCATTTTTTTTTTTGGGGGGTGAGGCGGGAGGGCATGTGCCCCCGGTTCCCCCTAAATCCACTTCTGACGATACTGAGCACGAGATCAGAATGGACAGAGAAGGAGTTGTAAAAAAAGCGTTCATAAATGCACAAGACGATTTAAAATAGGACATTTAAACAATATACATTAGAGTTTGTAAAGTAAGTGGAAGTATGTAGAAAATGAAGCGAAATAAAGAAATCAGAATTAACCCCCAATTGTTGGAAGGGGTACATGCTTCCATTAGTCCATTAGTCGAAATAAAGAAATCAGAATTAACCCCCAATTGTTGGAAGGGGAACATGCTTCCATTAGTCGTTGCGATGATTACGTATTGCGCAGGCGCAGCAAACAGACAATAGCTAATTTGAATACACCCGAGTGTTAGTAAGCGTTGCTAGCAGAAAGCTAACTATGTGTTCAACCGAGCAACAGTTTTATTGTTCCATGGTTAACCTAAATTAGCTTATTGTATGCTATACACCTACTCATTGCTTATTCATTATTTTTTCGCTTGGATGAACTACGCGGAGGGCCAAAGCCAAATGTCATATAATTTTTGAGTTGGTTGCCACTGTTTCGCTAAGCACACCTTTTATATTCGAAAGATTTTATCATAATACACAATATTCCAGAGTTAAAAAAAAAAATATGTAGCGGTCACCCTTTTTTTGTAAGTAATTTTGTAAATAATATTTTGAGTTTGATGTCATATGAAAGAGAATTAAATCATCTACATTTTGAAACCAATTTCAACAGAATTGGGACCAATTAACATCTCAGTTTTTAGTCAAAAACATGATTTTCTTTTTTCTTCAAATTTGTTAACTTAAAATTTTTTTAAAATAATTTTCCATATATCAAAATCGGTTAGGTAATGTTTTGTTACTTTCAAGGAAATTTCCCATGTACAAACAAAATATCTTGTGCAAAGGAGAGGCTTATATCTCTTTTCAGTGAGAAGTTATAGCACCCCAAGTTTTTTACTTGATGTCCACAAAAACGATAGCTTTGCCCACATCTGTACTAACTGTATGCATTATATGAATTACTGTATTGTTGACACGTTGTTGTGTTTGAATCGAGTTTTAAAGATAACTTTTAAGTAAAACCTCACCATCACCATAGAGATCAATGTTTATGATCATTTCTGATATGTAAAATGATATTCGTTTTTACTTGGCTTTTCTACAATAATAGAAAAGAAAAGACATTTTGGCCCAGATTTAAAATCCAAATTGAAATATGATGGATAATTGATGTGCAATTGATATGTGCTTTTTTATACTCTGTGATGTTTCAGGAAATGTTGGCATGGGCAGTTACCTCCCCCACACACACATCATCAACTATTCTTTGACACCTCCCTCTATCTGACTGCTTGGTAAAATCTTGCCATGGCAAAAACAAACATTTCAACATAATGAAAGAAAGATAACTGCAAAAAAGCCTGCTTCTGATCTAGCTGGGATTGTTATAAACAGCCCACGAGGCCAAAAATGTCACTCCAACCCTCAGAAAAGTTGTCAGAATGCCAACAAGACTGACCCGCCGGTTTTGTGAATCCTCAAGTAATTTTTCAGGAGACCATGCAGAATGCCGGAGCGTTTAAGTGGTGTAAATTCTTTTCATTTGTATAGTTCTACATGTATGAGTTTAAATAACAATTTGTTATCACCCACAATGGTTGGATTTGCATTTTGTCTTGCAATCTCAGCATGCCATCTCAAAGACAAACAATGTCATACTGGCTATTCTTCAACCAAGTTGTGGCGTGGCCTACGGCACTCGTATTAAAAGGTTCATTTTCTGAGGGAAAAATATATATGAACACCCAAACTTCCTATTCCAGTGCGTCCATTACTCTTAAAATGAAAGAAGGCTTATAACTCCAAAAGCTTAGTTTATTATTCCGAAGGGATGTTCGTGGGGAATGACTTTACCGTTTTCATTTCTGATTTTTTTTTCCGCCCGGGAATCGGTGCCAGGTAAAACTGTCAGATGTAAAAATGCCAGAGGTAAAATTGGCACAGGTACAAACAAAACCTCCTCCCTCCCCCAAACGGGGCCACCATGGACACTGCCAAGCAGTGTATTTTATTCTTCACCTATCTATAACCTTTTTGGCAAACAATATTTGCTGTACTGCTTCTGGAGTTGGAGAAGAGGAATTTATATAGTTTTGATCCTTAGGGCCCTCTTTTTGAGCCACAATCAGGGGCGTCTCTAAAGGGGGGGGGGGTGTAGGGAGAGGGGGTGCGACACCCCCACCTGTCAGGATATTGTCGGTAAAATTGCGTTGCCGTCGGGAAAAAAGAGAAAAGGGGGAGGGAAAAAAAAGAGAGGGAAAGGGAAAGAAAAAAAAGAAAAGGAAAAAAAAGGAAAGAAAGAAAAAGAAAGGAAAGAAAGGAAAGAGAAGAAAAGAAAAAAAGAGAAAAAAAGAAAAAGAGGGAGGAGAAGAAAGAAAAGAAAGAAAAGGAGAAAAGGAAAACAAAAAAATAGAAAAAAGAAACAAAAGAAACGGGGGATGAAAGAGAGGAGAGAGAGGGGGAGGTAAGAGTCTGAGAGAGGAGGAGTGGGAGTAAAAGAGAGAGAGGGGGTTGTTGGTGGAATCGTCTCGACGAGGGGGCAAGAAAGACACGCATAAATATGTTGCTGTGTCGGGTCAGCTGTGTCGGTATTCTTGCTCGATCCTCGTGTACTATATCAATGCAGAAGTTTGAAGTCGGTGAGATGTATAATGTCGGTCGGCCGACAAGTTTTTTTTTTCCTTACGAACTGTGACTTTTTATCCGCTGTGACGACTTCGAGAGAGACTACAACTATAATACTTGTATGTTCTCAAAGTTTCACTTTCCTATAATATCAGCTAAAGAAATCAGAGGTTTAAAATTTTCGAGGAAACTACATTCAAACAAATATTAAGAGTCGAGAACGGTACAACGAATCGTCTTTTTTCTCTAATATTTTAATGAAACCCCACAGCTTCCGCGCTTCGGAAGCGGAAGGGGGAAACTTCATTCAGACAAGGATTAAGAGTCGAGAACGGTACAACGATTCGTCTTCTTTCTCTAATAATTTAAAGAAATGTCAAAGTTTCCGCGCTTCGCGCGGGAGGGGAAAAAACTGAATTCAGACAATTAGGGTTAAGAGTCGCGAACGGTACAACGAATCGTCTTCTTTCTATAATAATTTAAGGAAACGTCAAAGCTTCCGCGCTTCGCGCGGGAGGGGGAAAAACTGGATTAAGGTAAGGATTAAGAGTCGAGAACGGTAACAATGAATCGTCTTTTTTCTCTAATATTTTAATGAAACCCCAAAGCTTCCGCGCTTCGGAAGCGGAAGGGGAAAACTGAATTCAGACAATTATGGTTAAGAGTCGCGAACGGTACAACGAATCGTCTTCTTTCTATAATAATTCAATGAAACGTCAAAGCTTCCGCGCTTCGCGCGGGAGGGGGAAAAACTGAATTCAGACAAGGATTAAGAGTCGAGAACGGTACAACGAATCGTCTTCTTTCCTTAATAATTTAATGAAACGTTTAAGCTTCGCGCGGGAGGCCCTTCCCCCATCCGCGCTCTTTAAGTGATTCGCTTGCTCACTACCTCCCCTTAAAATAAGATCCTAGCTACGCGCCTGCATTTAAATATATAGCTATGATGTTGAATAAGTTGACGAAATAATTCGTATATTTATGTCGTCGAGGAAAATGACCATTTGCGCATACGTACTATAGATAGTTCATAGGAACAACAATTTAGCCTTCGGCCCGGGGTTTACAGGGTTAAATTTGTAGACATTGGGACATTAAATTTTGTCGGTAATTGGAGGCTAGTTTTGTCGGTAATCGGTGGCCTCTACACCCCCCACTGAAAAAGGTCTAGCGACGCCCCTGGCCACCATGAGGGCCATTTATACGACTTGGACAACCTTGCATTTCCTGCCGCTGAAGATAATGTTGGTTAACGTTTGACCATAGTTTTTGCAGAAATAGATGAAACAAGTACGTTTCCTATTCCCCTCTCCCTGTTACCCTCTCATGGACCGAATTGGGCCACCACGGGAACTTTCATGGATAATTTTCATTCTTCACTTAAAAAGATTTCTACTCACAATATAACCTGACTGTTCCACTTTTTGATCTGAAACTCTCCCCCTGGGCCCCATGGGGGTCACGTTAACCATTTGAAAAACTTTGGATCCCCTACCCCTAAGGATGAATTCTGCCAAATTTTATTAAAATCCAAACATGCGTTTTGAAGCAGATGAAACAGTTACTCTTAACATTGAGCCCCCTCCCCAACCGGTTATCCCTCAATCAGGGGCCCAATGGGGCCACCCTGGGAACTGTTATGAACACCTGTATTCTTCACCTAAGAAGGTATCTACATACCTTGACTGTTGTACTGAAGAATCTGGAGAAGATGTTTGAAATTTACATAGTTTGGACCCTTTCGGGCACTCCCCCTGGGCCCCCATGGGAGCCACGTTTGCAATTTGAACAACTTTGGATCCCCTACCCCTAAGGATAATTCCTGCCAAGTTTGGTTAAAATCTGAGCATGCGTTTTCAAGGAGAAGACGAAAATGTAAAAGGTTTACGGACGACGGACGGGGGCGGACGGCAATAGCTCACCTTGAGCTAAGAATAATGATTTTGGTAGTATTTAGGTCAAATAGGGCAAGAAGGAGCAACATAAGTGAATATTTTGTGTGATGAAAACATAACAAATCAAATATTGTTCAACCTTCACTAATTTGTTTCTCTAATTTTTCTATTTTTATTAAAACTAACTTAATATCAGGGTGGACTTTCCTTTAATAACTCCAAGATTTCTTCCACACTTACCCCCAAAATACGTACAAATTTTCTTCAAAATTAAGAAATTCTTTGCATTATAATCCCGTTTTAGGGGTAAACATTCTCAGACTATTTATGATGTGGATAAGGACTCTTTCCCGAACCTACGTGAATTTTGGATATATCCAACACTTTTCTTGCAAAAGCGGCAAATTGTGCATCATAACCCGTCTGGAAAAAATACCCCATACCCTTTCCCAGAATCATTGAGCATTTATGACCGTCGGTACATTGGTTGCTTACAAGCATACACATGTTTTCTTAGTAGTCAGACAAAATAAACCATCAAACCAATCAAACGATTCACTGTCTTTTATTCATGTTGATAGATGCACTAACTTGTCTTGGTCAGGGGCAGGGGATGGTAGGGGGAGGGGGTACTGCTCATGCGCACATTTCCTGAACCATCACTAAGTATAGAAGAAGTACTTACCAATTGCACTCAACACTCCTAATCCTTTGAACTTTCTGCATTACTAAATTTCCAACCATTATTGTCCAGTTAATTAACCTAGATACTGGCCCAAA
The DNA here is from genome assembly GCA_037976565.1 of Mesocentrotus franciscanus. Classification (NCBI taxonomy): domain Eukaryota; kingdom Metazoa; phylum Echinodermata; class Echinoidea; order Camarodonta; family Strongylocentrotidae; genus Mesocentrotus; species Mesocentrotus franciscanus. The sequence continues at coordinate 7,440,437 of CP137686.1, forward strand.
TTAGGTAAAAAATATATATAAAAACACAGTTTTGGCTCAAAATCTATATTTTACACATGACATAACTCAACTAAGTTGATATGATCTTAAAGGTATTTTAATTATCCATCATTATGACACCGAACCCATGGTGATTTGATGTTTTACTTACAAATTATCTTTAAAACTCGATTTAAGCACTCCAATCACATCCTCAATTCAAATATATGGGCAAAAAAAAAAAAAAAAAAAAAATCGTTTTTGTGGAAATTAAGTCAATGACTTGAGTTTGCTTAAAATTTTCACTGAAAAAAATAAAAGCCTCTCCTAAAATAAAAAAAAATTGTCCTTATACATGGGCAAGTTCCTGAGAAGTAAAAAAAAAGGACTTCTTTGATTTTGATATATGGAAAAAAATGTTTTTTGATAAAATTGAATTTTTTTTTGGTGTTGTTGAATAAAACTATTACAAAAAATTCGTAAATAGAGTCGCTTTTATGGACGCCCCTCTCCGATTTAGGGGTGACCTCTAAAAATTCTATCAAAAATAACACCTCTGAAATATTGTTTATAATGAAAAAACTCTTCCGAATAAACAAAGTGTGCTAAGTTTGTGAAGTAGTGACAAGCAAACTATCTTTTCTGACTTTGGCCCTCCGCTTAAACAGCGTTCTATTGAATTTAGTCTCTCGGACGGTTTTACCGGAGGTGTACAGATTAAAAGCCTTGCTCAAAGACGTGAATCCCACGCTTGAAATTGAAGCCACGACATTCACATCTCAAGTCAAGATACTAGATACTATTTAATCTAAGCCAGACTGGTGTGTGTGTGTGTGTGTGTGAGTGGGGGGGGGGGGCAGCTGTCCCTCAAAAGTTACATACCCCAAATTGAAAAAATGCAAAACGTGAAACGTTCTAGCTCTGTCCCAACGGATCTCGCAAAATAAATGTCTAATTTACCGAGGATGTCGTTAGAGCGTGAGGTTTTAATACAGCGATATGCAACTCTCTCTTTTTTTACGGGGGGGGAATACTAACTCCCACCGCACGATTCAACTTTTATTTTTTCTAGGTCATTTGGATAATGTGACGTCATCTACGCGCTATTTTGTGAATTTGGCATATTTCTAATATTTCTATAACCAACAATCATGATTATATTTTATGTCTTTTTTTTCTTTCTTTTTTTTAAAGATATTTTTTATTATTTTCTCTCAAATGAAATACATATTGAACAAATCCTTCTTAACAAAACTGGATACATTGTACATTGATATTTTGGATTAAATATAAATTGCAAAGAAAAAAAGAAAACAAACTACATTTTCATAAACTGTTTAGAAAACATTTTCATATATATGATCAAGAATATTAAAGTATACTTGAGAGTTTTGTTTGGTCTCTTCTCCCATTCCCTCCTCTGTTAAAAATACTCCAAACACCCTCATCCACACACCCAAGCTCACACGTACACGCATACACACACACACACGCACACACACACACACACACCCATACATGCAACAACAAAAAACACAAACAAAGAGTCATGTGTACCGAAAGTTTTAGGTATACTAGTAGCGCATCGCAGCCTTTCCAGTATTTTTTTTTCTAACCGAAAATAGATGTATTCGCCTCGCCTTACCATGTATAACAGTTTTCCCATTTCCTAGGTGGTGTGTTAATGTACCTCGCTCTTCATCTAATTTTCTTTCTTTTCGTTCATTTTCCCTCATTCTTTGTTTAATTTCCTGAAGAGTTGGGGGTTTATTTTTAGTTCTGCTATAAACAAAAATCATATATTTGATTAAAAGTATACTATAACATTTTTAATTGAAATTCCCTTATCCTACTTTCTAAAGTACATTTCCTAGGTCTTTGAAATTATTGTATGAATGTCTTTTTCAGAGTAATTATATATCCTCTATAAATGTTTAACTGCATATGACTTTTCTATTTTCATATTCAACAATGCCGCATACATTTTTTTCGATGTAACGTCAACCAAAGTATAAAATCTTCCAGATTCTAAATTTAAATCTTTCTTCAAAAGACCTTTCCATGTCAATGGAATACTTTTAAATAGCTGGTAAAGCCCAGTTATTTCTGCTTCATTTAAACCCATCATTAGAAAATCCCTAGTAGATTAAATTTCGCCTTCACCATCGACTATATGATGTAATTTATATATTTTTTTAAGAAATAAATTTTCATCAAAGTATATATGTCCGTCCAATGTTTCCTTTTAAAGCAAAATTTCTTTCATATCGACCCAAAATTCCAGCATATTCCTAAAAAAGCTTGGCAAAAACACTTTGCTCATGCTCAATGAAATATTACTAAAAAAATATATCAATAGACCTCCCACCTTACGAATCTTATATCTAAAAAAATTGTCTCCATCCCATCTTCGAATCTCCTAGTATGAGTCTTTTTATCCACATAATTCTTTGTGTATAAACCAATAAATGGAGGTCTTTCATTTTAAGTCCTCCCTTTTCATAATTAAAAAACGTCACATTTCTTTTAATTTTATCTCTCCCATTCCATAACATATCCAACATTAACTTCTCAATTTCCTCAAAAACCCAAGGTGGTACTGGAGTAAGTGATGACACATAATTAATTTCGACAGTAAAACTTTTAATTAATTGTATTTAACCCATTTAAGTTAAATCCCTCTGTTTCCACCATATTAACAGCTTTTTTAAAATTTTACTCAGAATTTCTTTATAATTAATCCTTTCCCGTACCCCAACATCTAATGAGAAGGTTATACCCAATATTTTAATGACCTCCACTAATTTATCGAAAGGGTTACAATATTTTCTTTAGAGAGGGGACCCAACACAAATGTAAACGTTTTATCTCTATTCATTTTCTAACCGGAAATTTGTGCAAAACATTCAAATAGCTTTTCTATTCTATTAATTGATGTGGTATCTCTAACAAAAAGGGTCATATCGTCTGCATACAGTACTTGCTTTACCTCTATATCACCAAATCTAATTCCATGAATAGCAGAGTCCCTACGAATTGAATAAGCAAGGATCTCTATACAAAGTATACAAAGTATAAATAAGTATGGAGATAGAGGATCTCCTTGTCTTACACCTTTCTCAATATTTTAGTACCCGGTAGATACCCCCCATAAAAAAACGCAACTCAAAGCGCCATTATAAAGTGTTTGGATCCATCTACATAGTGATGGTCAAAAACCAAAAGAACGCAAAACCTGTTGCAAAAAATATGAGAGACAGAATCAAAGGCCTTTTCAAAGTCTTTTGCCATTAAAAATCCAGGAATATTATTGTGTGTTGTATAGAAAATCATATCATCTATTAACCTTATTGCCTCGCCTATATTTCTACCTTTAATATACCCCACCTGATCTATATATATAAATATAAATATATAAATACTTTCATGTAAGACTTTCAAAATTCTTGTAGATAGTACCTTAGTTAAAATGTTGTAATCGACATTTAATAATGATATTGGTCTATAATTTTTAATTAACAAAGGGTCTTTCCCATCTTTACAAAACAAAATGATAACCGCCTGCTTTTGAGATGACGAAAGTTCCCCTTTACAAAGAGTCTCATTTAACGCTTCCACCACTACATCACCTAATCGGCCAAAATAATATGTAAAATTCAACGCTAAGCCCGTCGTAGATTCTTGTAGATAGTACCTTAGTTAAAATGTTGTAATCGACATTTAATAATGATATTGGTCTATAATTTTTAATTAACAAAGGGTCTTTCCCATCTTTACAAAACAAAATGATAACCGCCTGTTTTTGAGATGACGAAAGTTCCCCTTTACAAAGAGTCTCATTTAACGCTTCCACCACTACATCACCTAATCGGCCAAAATAATATGTAAAATTCAACGCTAAGCCCGTCGTAGATTCTTGTAGATAGTACCTTAGTTAAAATGTTGTAATCGACATTTAATAATGATATTGGTCTATAATTTTTAATTAACAAAGGGTCTTTCCCATCTTTACAAAACAAAATGATAACCGCCTGTTTTTGAGATGACGAAAGTTCCCCTTTACAAAGAGTCTCATTTAACGCTTCCACCACTACATCACCTAATAGGCCAAAATAATATGTAAAATTCAACGCTAAGCCCGTCGTTCCCGGTGTTTTGTTAAGTTCATTTATTTCAAAGCTTCCCAACACTCTCCCTGTGTAATTTTTCCCTCACATAATTCCCGTGAAGCTGACTCTAATGTAGGCAAATCCTTAAAGAAGACATTATTATTTAATACATTATCGTCACATCCAGGGTTGTTCATATAATTTACTATAACACCTATGTATCTCTTGTAGTATTTCGTTTTGATCAAAACTTACTTTTTCTCCTATCAACATTTTCCGTATTACTGTTTTTCTTTTATTAGACTGCATAAACCGTGTAAAGTATCTTGTATCCCTTTTCCCATTTTCATAAAAAAGATGCTCTGGATCGAATTTTAACCCCTACATTTTACATAATCATAATTCGCTTTTAACTGAACTGCTGAATGGTCCGGAGCTACCGAGGGGATTATATTGCATTATAAAACAATCTCATCTAACTTTACAGATGTAAACCGATAATCTAATCCGCGTTGCACATAACCTGTCTATAAGTAAATTCTTTATTTATGCCATTTCTTTCCCTCCATATATCTATTAATACATGATCATCTAAAAAACTATAAAAACCAGAGCTAAATCTGGAATTATTATTTTGTTTACAGCTTCCCATATAGTCTAAGTCTTTATCTCATATCATATAAAAAATCTCCACCCATTATAATTGGATTATTCGTTCCATTTATTTCTTTTAAAATCTTATTAAAATCATTCACAAAAAAACAATTTGTTTGACCAACACCACGAACAGGGAAATACACGTTCGCAATTATTAACCGTAATCCCTGTATAATACACTCCATAATTATAAACCTAACATCCTCATCCGCAACTATCTTTAAAACTTGAGCATCTAATTTTGAATCAATTAATATAATGACCCCTGTACTATGACACGTTCCTTGACTGAAATATACACTTCCAGTCCATTGTTGCTTCCATCTATCTTCAATATCCCTTGTGCTGTATGTCTCTTGTAAAAAATACTATATCTGTTTGCTTATCTCTACACCAATCAAAAATGTTCTGCTTCTATGATTTCACTAGTATTTCTTTTTCATTTAACGAAACAAAATTACAAACAATAGATACACTCCTATATACCATTTAAATTAAAGACAAACAACGAATTAACTTGTCGACTGTTATTAATTTTAACAAGCGACGGCGAGGCAAACACAAATACTCTTACTTGGTTATTTTCCATAAACTTCATTTCATTAACATTGGAGAGGCTGCGACACCTACACAAACCGAACGACACACCTACAATAGCATACATGTACATATCCTAGGGGTAGTTGTCCGGGGTAGTTGTCTGGGGTTAGTTGTCCGGTGGGTAGCTGTCCTAGGGGGTAGTTGTCCGGGGGGAGTTGTCATAGGGGGTAGTCGTCCTAGAGGGTGGTTGCCCTAGGGGGTAGTTGTCCTAGAGGGTGGTTATCCTAGGGGTGGTTATCCGGGGATGGATGTCCAGGGGGTAGGTATCCGCATACGCCAATAATCATCTGTAACGCCTTCAGGGAGCGATTGTATATGCCAACGAGCCCACAATTAAAGCGCTCTGAACAGCGTCGATTAGAGATTCATCAACCCCAGCATTCACAGAAAAAATGTCTTTCAGTATCATTAATGAATGAAACTTCCCAACATAACTATAATGCAAATCTGCAAGCCTGTTTATCCATTCAACCGTACAGAGAGTATCCCAGCTCCCAGTTGGCTTGCCTCCAAAAACCGCGCCTTGAAGGCTTCCAGCCAATCCACAATCAGAACCCGTGTTCCAACTGCGCCTGCCACGCCCCTATAGGGTAACTTTAGCAGAATTTGCCTATGAGCCTCATAATGAATGGAGTTATTTAAAACAAATCCATGAAATGAGGGATACACAAAACAAGTCCCCCATCGACCTCGAGAGTTGGGTTTGGATTGCGTCACTCCCCACTATTTTTACTTAATGAATTTGCATATACTTTTCAATTCTGCTGATGCCTTTGATACGCACTATCGAGTATAAATATCTTTATATCTTTTGTACGACAGAAATAAACACCTTGTCATCATATTATTCAAATAAGATGCATTACACGTACTCATTTCACATTGATAAGTTTGTCAAAAGACACGATTTTTATAGACTCTTATTATACATGTTATAGTTACATCGGAGATAACTTATGGCGGAATACGCGTGCAAATGCATCTGTGCTCGTGGAAACGCTCTGAACGCTGATGGAAGGTCTATCAAAAACAAAAACAAAACAAAAACAAATACATAATATGTAGACTAAAAGCAGGTAATCAACATTCTTATCATGTATTTGTATTCAATAGTCTAAGATTCTATTTTAAAAAGATCATTAATTTTTTGAATACCTGTCTTTTGGCATTGACTTGGTGGTGGATACAGTAACAACTTTGAGCTAGTGGTCTTCCACCGAACTCGAACCAAGTATGTGGCTAACGTCAAGCTCATAATGAATTCAGTTAATTCAAAACAAATACATTAAACATGCAAATGAACAGATGCATGAAACAGGCCTTCCATGAAGTATTATGAGTATTTAGGCTTGTATCATACCACACCAAAAGTACCCACTTAAAGTTTTACTCAATAGATTTGCATACTTTCTATTCTGCTCAGATACGCACGAATACCAATATCTTTACATTTTATCTTTGACATTAACTTATGTTGGATACAATTATTCAAGACAAATACCGAAAGTGAGCAAATGGTTTTTCATTGACCTCGAACCCTTAAAGTATGTGGCTTGTGTTAAGCCACATCCATCTCATAAGGAATTTATATAGTTATTCAAAACAAATACGTTAAAATGAATAGTTCCATGAAACGTGTCTTCCATTTACCCGAACGTTAAGGTAACATATGTCACATCACTCTCATTGTGAATGCAGTTATTCAAAACAATACATTAAAGGAGTAGATATATAAAACAGGTCTTCCATGGACCAGAAAGTTTAAGTTTGGGGGCATGTTTTTTGTGACACCTCATTACGTTTTACATAGTTATTTTTGCACACTTCTCAATTCTGCTCTTCACTAGTGAACTATATTTATATCCTTCGTACCACATAAAACAAATAAAGCATTGACCAGCTTGTCACTACAATATTCAAATGAGATGCATTAAACACACCCTTTCATATTAATAAGTGTGTCAAAGGACGTGGATTTGTAGACTCTCGTTTTAACAATATATGCAAATGAATCAGCGCATGGAAATTATTCGAACTTCTGTAAAATCAGCATTCTTACCATCTAAAAAGGTGTTATCTTTAATAATCTAGAATTCATTATTTTCATTAAAGATTATAGAAGGAACCTAAATGCGCATTTGACGTACCTTTCTTCTTTGACAATATGACGTCTTCATAGTCTTATGCCTGAGTCACACCTTTGCGTATTTGGCTTGCGTATTGCTGCGTATTACCCGAACGCAGACATAGGCAGTCATACCCAATAAAGTGCAATAAAACGTGCTCACTACGTACTCAATACGCAGACTAGCGCAAATGCCTGCGTTGGTCGCTCGTTAGTTTTACAATTTTCTAAACTATCGCAAGCAAACGCAAGGTCAAATCGCCGACGCGCGGATACGAGTGGCAACCAGTGAATGCGAGCGACAGCGAGTGGCTTAGCGCAGGTATACGCAATCATACGCACCTCTTTTTTTTTGAGTGCGTGTCACTGCCTATAACTGCGTTTCCTGCACGATTTACCTCGCGTTAGCTCGTTGTCGTTCGTATGATTGCGCGTATTGTTGCGCTGTTGCTCGCACACCGTTCGCAGCAGCAAGAACCGTTGCGATTGTCGCTCGTTTTAGCTCGTTGTCACTGCGATTAGTTGCCTAGTACCGACCACCGTCGCTGCGCTGATTTATTTTTCTTGTAGATGTAGACTCGTCAGAAGCTAAGATGCTTGTGGTTCGCATGATTGCGCGTATTGTTGCGGTGTTGCTCGCACACCGCTCGCAGCAGGAAGAACCCTTGCAATTGCCGCTCGCTACGCTGCGAGTCTAGCTCGTACGCCGTTCGCTTTAGCTCGCTGTCGCTGGTCGTCACTCAATTTAGCTCGCTATCACTGCGATTAGTTGCCTATGCGCTGCATATCGGCAATAAAAGGCGGGGCACCTCACGGATTGGAATCATACCGCGGTCAACATTTGAAGAAGAAACAACTACTGAGCAAGAAGAAGTCGTTTCAATGTCGCCAATGCCGAGGGGTTGGTGTGGTGATATCCAGAGCATCTGGCCTGCATGACTCCAACATTTAAATCTTTGACTCCTGCCAGGAAACAGAACCAGCAGGGCTGTAAGTTGTAGTAAGCCTTGATATAATTCCTTTGGGCTGGCTGAGTAAACGAGAGACCCCTAGCCGGCTGCCTAAGTTCAGCTAGGGTCTGCTCTCCTCGCCAGGAACCAGGCACTATGTTATGTTCGGCGTCCTCCCTGTCCAAGGCTGAATTCTGGATGGAAGGGTAGCGGATTCTCATCAAGGGGTTCGTCGGGGAGTGGTCAGTAGGCACTGAAACCGGTTGGCAAGAATGCCGAAAGCATTCTCCACCACTCTCCTTGCCCGGGACAGCAGGTAGTTTTAAATTCTCTCTTGTCTAGCTATAGCCGTCCTGGCATACGGCTTCTAGCCATGCCCTCGGGGCGAAGGCCTCGTCTGCCACAAAGAAGTAGGGTTTTCTTCATCATCATTGGGCATGGGCTCTGGTGGAGGCACTCCAAGGGTTTCAGATTCAAGGCGTTGTTTTAGTTCACACGAGTTGAAGAGCTGTGCATCAGAGGTAGAGCCTTCGTATCCGACATTTACCCACACAAACTTGTACTTAGGGCGTCTACCATGCAGGGCCATGAGTACAATAGAGTAGAAACCCTTGTAGTTGTAAAATATTGACCCACTATTCTCGGGGCACTTGATTGCAACATGCTTGCCGTCCAAAGCACCAATGGTATGGGGAGAATACCAGCGGTCTTCGGAGCCCTGTGCCACTGCTTTCCATTCCTGTGGGCTGGTAGGGCATCTCACCAGCTCGTCACCATATTCCTCAATGATGGCAGTGCATACCTCACGTACTAGGAGTGAAATGGTATTGCGGGCTACCCTGAAGCTATACATGAGTGTCATGTAGCTGTCACCCCTGGCCAGGAGTCTAAGGGTGATGGCCAGCTTCAGCGCGGGCGAGAGGGCTTCCCTGAAAAAGGTGTCCTGCTTCTCCAGCTTTTCATGTAGTCTCTGCTCTAACTCTTCAAACATTGCAGGAGTTACCTCAAAAAGTTCGTGAATGCCTCTTGGTCCTCGTCTTCCAGCTCCCTCATCAGTTGGTCGAATTGTCCCTAGTTCTTCCTCCGGGAGATCCAGGACCGCACCCAACAACTTCGAGGGACACTTCGTGGATGCAGCTCATGCAGCAGTTTCCCTTGCTCATAATCATTATTCGCCTCTTCTTCCAGCTGAACCAAAAGCTTAAGCTTTTGCAAGGCAGAGCTCTGCTGCAAGGTCATTGTTGTCATCAGATTTATTTTTATTGTAGATGTAGAATCTTCAGAAGCTAAGATGTTTATATATGCCCAGTCCCGCAAAATGACTAGCATTTATACACCGCCGCAGCCCGAGCGAGCTGGTACGCTGTAGCGCGAGCTGGCACGCATCATTACGAACAACAGACGAGCTAAAGCGAGCGAACACGCAGTGAGACGCATCGAGACCAACTGGTGCCAGCAGCTAGCGAGCAGTAAACGAGCAAAGAACGAGCTACATACGCAACGTGGCGAGCAAACTGTGTATTGAATCGTACTGCTATGAGCAACAGCGAGCTATAGCGTGGTCATAGGCAACCATAGGCAACCGTAGGCAGTCTTTATACGAGCGGCATACGAGCCACCTACGAGCTATATACGCAATAGTGTGACTGCTACCTTCAAAGTGGCCGCGTATTGCTGGGCACGGCTGCGTATTGATATACCCCGCATAGCGCAGCAATACGCAGCAACATACGCAAAGGTGTGACTCAGGCATTAGTGAAAATATAGTTATTCAATACAAATACATAAAAGAAATAAACGGGTCTTTCATCGACCTCAAACGTTACAGTAGCAAATGTGGCTTGTATTTATCACATCACCCTCAAAATGAACACCGTTAATAAAAAGCAAATACATTAAATTAATAGATACAGTCATAATCTTCCATCGACCTCGAAAATTTAAAGTATGTGTCTTCTGTGTTAAACCCATTACAATTTATTTATTAAATTTGCCCACCTTCGCATGATAAAATGTAACTTCATTGTGGAAAAAAAAACACACCAATACATCAAAATGTAAATACAATTGTATTGTGTTACATAAAAATTAATAATCTTTAAACTTGGGGTTGACAAGTTTCCTTCCAAATCAGTGGTCAATATAAGTCAACCATAACCAAGAAAATGTGGAATGAATATTTCTATTTTTCTATCCCCCCCCCAAAAAAAAAAATTTATTGTTCTTTACTTCACTAAACACTAAATATCAACGTTGAATCGAGAATTTGTGTTATCATCATTTTAAAAAAAATCTCTTTCCATCTTTTCTCTTCTTTTCCCCCACTTCTCCTTGTCCATCTTCTTCCTCTCCTCCTCTCTCTCTCTCTCTCTCTTTCCTGCCTTAACATTCTTTGTCATGCAAATATCTTAGTTGTTTAAAAAGAGGGAAAAGGGAAGAAGAAAAAGTACCCAGGGTAAAACTAGGTTGATGTAGTTCATACACATTTCGTGTTTAACGAAATATATTGCTACAATTCGGATATCAATAAAAGACCACACAAAATTAATAAGCGTAAATCTTCCCAACGGATGTTTTCTCCTCACAATCAGGTTTCATTATAAACATGAGTCATTTCATATTTTCAGTTTCTCAGAATATTTTGTCCAGTCTATTCTAAATGTTTCAAATCTTGATTCTCTCTCACTGCTTTCACTTGCCAAAATGTTCACAGCTTTCGTCACGTTCATCAACGAATAAAAATAACTCATCACTCCTCTAGCTTCATGTTCATTATTTCTTTGCTTTCTCATCTTCTTCTCATGCAGTTTATCTTGATACGTTATTGTTGTTATCTTTCTTTCATTTTCACAAAACTTCACAAAAAGATGATAAAGACAACTTAGGGTGAACATCCTACAGGTTTTCTATGCTTACCACTGCTAAAGCTTAGGTGAAGATAATTTCACGGTTCCAAGCCTCTGCTTGCTCCCCCTACTGCTTTATGCACCTGCTAAATCTCCTCCTGTGCCAGCGTTCTTCCTGGGACTTCCTTCGGCTGCTTCCATTGCGCCGTCTGAAGGTTTACAGTTCGTTCTCTCCCGTTTTCTAGCCATTTCCACGAATCTCTCCTGATCATTTCTGCTTAGAAATTTCCCATCTACGAAGAGTTTCCAGGGTTCCGCTCGAGAGAAAAGGCAAGCCGTCCCTCGTTCCTCGCAGCCTTCAGCGCTGGCATATGAAATATGTTATCGAAGTTTTAAACTTATTTTTGATTGAAAGATTCATCTTATTATTAACATGATTTTGGTTCCTTATCCTATTTTTCACAACTTTTACTCATTGCTAGAACCTTTAGACCACTCAATTCCAACACGCGGACATGAAACCTCAAAATGCACGCAAGCGCAATTTCTTTCTGACAAAAATCGCAAATAATTGTAAAAATTCGCCAAATTTTGAATTTGCGTTAGTTCCTTAGAATGGCCCTATGACCCAAATTTTTAATTGCATATTCTGAAAGTAATATGAAGGGAACGTGTGATTTTATGCATCACTTTTGCTTAACAGAGGTTATGACGTCATCTCATTGCAAATGTAAGTAAGATTGTATATTTGTATTATTGATTTCATCTTTTCAATCTTGTTTTGACAGTGTCTCCAAATTTTAATACGTTTTATCTTAGAGTTTGCGCTATGAGAAAGGAAGTATTTATTCTTCATTTAGACAATGGGATCATAGTAAAATTGTGGAATTAATTAATTAATTGTGGAATTGATACTAGTATTCAGTAGTTTGTATCATATCTGTCCAACCGAGAACAGAAGGTTTGTTTTAAAGAGGCTTTTTCGAGTTCCTCAAAAGTTATGATGGGAGTCCCACAAGGTTCAATTCTAGGGCCACTCCTTTTTTTCTATCTACATGAATAGTTTATCAAAATGTATTCATGATGGTATTGTTGATATGTATGCTGACGGTCTAACAGTCAGCGGGAGTAATGCTACAAAAGTAGAACCAAAGGTATGGAAAATATATTTTCATGGGTAACAACAAACCGTCCAGTTCTTAATGCGGATAAGACAAATGTGATGCTTATTGGACCACGATCAGTTCTTAACAGAGTAAATGATTTTTCTGTCACACTAAACGGCAGCTGTTTGAAAAGAGTAAAAGTGGCAAAATGCCGGGGTGTCATGATTGACGAGGAGTTGCGTTGGACGGATCATGTGGAAAAAGTTATTAAAACTGCTCAAAAATACAAGTGTAATTAAGATAGCCAAAAGTTATGTTCCAACAAGATCTCTGAAACTGCTATATAATGCCATCGTTCTTCCTCATTTCGAGTATTGTTCCTCGGTTTGGTCTGAGCGATTTCAAAGACAAACGATTAAATTACAAAAGGTTAAAATAACGAGCTGCACGTGTAGTGCTGGGAGAAGGATTTGAAGTATCTTCAAATGATATGTTTAGTCGCTTAGGATGGATGCCTATTCAGACACGTTTCCAGTTTGGACGTGCAGTGATGATGTATAAACCAGTAGGGATGACATGGCACCAACATACTTAAAAAAAGATTTAAGTCATGTCAGTTCACTACATGATCACAACACAAGACATGCTGTAAGGGATGCATTGCGTGTACCTAAATTGAGGACGGAAACATATAAAAATAGTCACCTACGGTATCCCGTGTGTAAGCAATATCAGATTATAACAAATGTATGTTTTCAATCATTTTTTTTTCCTCTTTTGAATACGTGGTTATAATAATTTCTATTTAAATTGAAAATTCCATTCACATATTTATTCTAAATGATCAAGGATAATTCTTGAGTGATCAGTTATTTCATGAGGATACCAATTAATTTGTATTTTACCAGTTTATATGCTTGTGTATTTATCTATTTCGTTTTTGCTGCTGTTATTTGTTTTATTCTTACCAAACAGGGCCTCATGGAAGACCAGCAAATTGGTGATATGTGCCACCCTGTATACATATCAAAAATAAATAAATAAATACATTTTCTTTAACGCTTTTTATGCACCTATTTTCGTCAATAATTTATCTGTTATGTCTCCTTAAATATAGGGAATTTTATTTTTGACTCATATTTATCATGTTGATAGTTATGTTGTGCAATATGTGCAGTATGTATGCCTACATTGGCACGCGCATGTAAGCGTAAGCTCGCGCGCAATATCTAAAAATGCTCAAAATCGTCTCAACTCATTTCAGCATATGTTTCAGGCCATTTTGAACATTTTTGAAAGTTTTGCGCATAGAGCAAAGTTTTTTTCAGTGCGTCGGCCTAATGAAAGTAAACAATAACACAATGTTTTTTCCCACATGATTTGGGTTTCTGATTCTATTCTTCACAATTGTAACTCTTTCTTAGACCCTTTTGACCATTCATTTCTTATACGCGCACGTGAAACCTCAAAATGCACCCGCGCGTATTTAGCTAAAAATGGCAAAAAAATGTTACAATTACTAAAATTAAATCTGCTATAGAACTTCAGAATGGCCTGGCTTCCCCCAATTTTTTAATGCATATTCTGGAAGGGCTTAAAGTGTACATGTGATTTCATACATCTCATTTGCTTAACAGAGGTTATGATGTCATGATAATGTAATTTTAAAATAAAATTTTATATTTTGATATAATACCCAAGGGGGCAAACTCCAATTTATAAAATATTCTGCTGAAAAAATGGGAAAATGGCAGCCATGTAAAAATACTGTTGAACAATTAAGGCGATTAGGCGATAATGTGATTTTTCATACCATTTTTGCAAAAAATATGAATTGTCCCTGAGCTATTTCTCTATATTAAAAAAATTATGACGACTACTGATAAAAAACGATTGTGGAAAACTGCCATTCATCTAGTGTACATTATATATTAAATTACTAAATTGCAAGTTCATTGCTTTTCTAACGAACAAGTAATAGCGCTCTAAAGTTGAACCTTTGATAAGACCTTAAATGGCACTTTTTGGTTGTTAAGGGCTGTCTTCTCATTAGCAATGGTAACATACTACGACTACTACTACTAGGTCGAGCGTACTCGCACTTATTTGACAAGCTTTTTCCATTCAGTTCTATTCTCCATGATTTTTGGGAGTTCCTGCCTTGGTAGACAAGTGTCTTTTCCTAACTGGTCTATGTAAGTCATTCCTGGGCGACCTCTGATGCGTGTGCCCCTTGAAGGCTCCCAGAAGAGCATTTGTGAAATGATTTCACTCTTGCTCCTACAGCAATGACCACTGAAATGGAGGCGGCGGTCTCTCAGTCTGACTAAGATCGGTGTAATGTCCCTATACAACTCTATATTTGTCATATGGTCCCTCCAGTTGACATTTAGTGCTGCTCTCAAGAGTCTTTTATAGCAACTAACCAGTTGTTTTCCAGGCTATTCGTCAGTGTCCAGGCTTCTGATCCATAAAGCAGGAGCTTCTGTGCCTTTTCCAGATTGCCTGAAATTAGTGCAATATCATCAGCAAAGTCGGTATCTGTGATCATTACAGCAGGGTATCTGCTATTTTTCCTTTCGTCCAGGGTGAAGCCCAGATCCTCGAACCCTTCAGTAGCATGATCCAATGCTATGATGAATAGGTATGGTGCTAAAGTATATCGTTTGAGCACTCCGGCTGAGATGGTAAAGGAGTCAGTCTCTCCATCTGGTGAACGTTCTTGAGCTGTGGTATCTTTGTACAGCAACCCTACTGCTGTAACTATTGTGTGTGGTATTCCGTAGACTCTTAAGATCTCTAACATCTTCCATTGGCGGATCCAGGGGGCACAGGGGCACGTGCCCCCGGCCAAAAAAAAAAAAAAATTAGTGCTCACTTCCCCCCCCCACTGAGCGATTTTCGGCCGGCGCGATTTTCAAATTTGCGGGAGAAAAAATTTGTGTGCCCCCCCCTTGTGCCCCCCGTCTAAGAAATCCTGGATCCGCGCCTGTCTTCTTCCTATTGATAGAATCGAGGGCCTTCTTAGAATCCACGAACGTAAGCACTGCTGTCAGATGCTTTGCAGCTTTAATATCTTCCACCAGTCTTCGTAAGGTTAGAATTTGCGCTACTGTAGATATTCCTGGACGGAATCCATTCTGGTTTTTGCGGAGAAGGGGTTCCAAGTGAGGATGGATTCTATTCAAAACCATTTTGTTGAATACTTTTGCAGCTACTGGAGTCAGTGCTATACCACGGTAGTTTAGAGGGGTACTGGGATCTCCTTTTTTGGGTATAGGGTTGATTATGCTCTTAGACCACAAGTCTGGTTTCTCACCATGGATAAGCGTTCTGTTACATACTTTCAAAAGCTGTTGGTCAAGGGCACCAGACTTCCATACCTCTGCTGGGATTCCATCCACACCTGGGCATTTATTATTGGAGAGGGAAGTAATTGCCACTTTGAGTTCTCCAATGGTAAATTTGCTTGTTTTGATTGGGAGTGTTTCTTGGACCATCTTCCTTACTGGGTTGTTGTCATCTGGTGGCGGTTGACGAAGAAGATTAGAAAAGTGATCTTTCCACTGGTTTGGTCTCTCTTGGGGTGTTTTAACTCTAAGCTGCCCCACTGGAGTCGAGGCCTTTCCAGTGATCTCTTTCACAATATCCCATACTTTCCTAGTCTGCTGTTGGACTGCAGCAATCTCGATCTCAGTGCATTTTTGAGCTATGTTATTTGACTGATCTTCATCGTATGCATCCTGGAGATCTTTCTTGGCTTTGTCAAGTGTTTCTGCATGTTCGGCAGTTGGCGCGCCATTCTTTTCATTCCTCAAGGCATTTCCGTTTCTCCCTGATCTTTTCCCATTGCACCCGTTTCTTCTTGCCCTTTCTCTTTGGTACGTATTTCGTGGCTGCTTCTTCGTGTGCTTCCATTAGTGCGGAGTAGATATCATCCTCTGTAACGGTAACTGTAACGGTAACATAGTGAGATGAAAAGGAGAAGATATCGCGAGTAGATGCTATTATCTAGCAGCTTACTATTTTGATAGTAAGTGTGATGTCAGATGATGCAGTTTCATCATATTTCAATGATATATCTCTTAGTTCCCGTTGCTTTGGTAATACTATATCTAGCTACCGTTAATGTGTTTTCTGAAACCAAATAAGGTTATCAGTCGAATAATGCATACAATAAGACATGATTCCAAGTTACAGACGTGATTTGCAGTCTTAAACATGTACATAGTGGACAGTGTGCTTCAGAACTTTAACCCTTCCCCCTCCCTCCTTTAAAATGCCCCCTCCAATTCAAATTAAGAGACATTTTGGGATTGGGGTCTTATTGTGTGTAGGGCATGTTGTGTGTTCAGAAATGATTTAAGATATCGGTTAAGAAAATAAGCTCTGAATCAAGGTGATAGTCATGATTTGCTGTTTGAATCATGAAGATAATGGATAATGGGTTCAGAATTTGCACCTTATCTCCCTTTTGTGACTACCCCTCTCTCTCTCTCTCTCCTAGAACAAAATCAGAGAAATTTGTACAAAACAAGATTCATATAGTACATTGCAATAGAAAAATGGGTAAAGTATACACTTAAAAAATATATATATAATGGTTAAAATCGCATTGGAACATTAATGCCCTTCCTTTCTTCTCCCCCTCCCTCCCTCGAAACGGACCCAAACTATTTCTTAGGTACGATTAATTAATTAACCGGCCATGCGTAAGATAATACGAGACCCAAAGACTTATCGATATTTAAGCAACCGTCATCTCATATCCAGGCAGCAGGGTGCCAGAATAACATTCATTCCGAGTATGCTGCTAGGTGCCTGAATATATGATATCTGGTGTATTTTTCATGAAAATATCACAATGAGGTTTACCTTTTAAACGCTAAAAATCAGAATTACATCATAACGGGGAAAAAGAATCTTATCAAATTATTCACATTTTAAAAAGGGAACATACATGCCAGTGCCCTACCCTTCTTGTGTCTGTCGAAGTCTCTCCACTATCCATACGAACTTTGACCCCAATTAAATTTATACAGGTATTTTTTTTCTGCAAGAAACCAATCTATTTCATCAGTGAAAATACAGGAACACGGGTCCAGTACAGCGTCTTTATTAAGAGTTGTGAATAATCCAGTGTGATCGAAAGTCCTCAAATCAATCGCAAACTTACAGATTCATATCTCTTTGGTACAAAGTGGCATCTATATGGGGGCAGGCAAGGGGCACATGCGTGTGAAGAGGGCACAAAAGAGAGAAAGGGAAAGGAGGGAAAAGGAAGAAAACTTTTGATTCTTATGACTTATATACACGCACCCCTATACGCAAGGTAAAATTCATTAGAAACTGTAAATTTTCTAAAGCTCGGTTGCGGCTCCCAATAATATGTTGCACAGGATTTTGTTATTATTCTCCCCAATAGAAAATGTAGTTTATTATTGGCGTTTTTTTAATTGTTCCAAATTTGACATCAAAATATAATTCTCATTACTTTGCTCCCTCTTATATAAGTTTAAGGAGCCTCTTGGTAAATATTGCACCCTCGGTGTTTACAATGGGAATCAATTTTTTAAAAAACAAAATCAACTTTCAACCTTTAAAACAAACTACAACTTTTGCAACGACAACGACAAATCTTATCTTTGGGTTACCTTGCTAAATTCCTCGACTCTATCTCCACAGTTTTCGTTTACTTTGTTCGCCATTTATAATAATAATAATAATAATCTTTTTAAAGTCCAGTCCAAATGTTATTAAGTTAAACCGAAATGAAAATTCTTTTTGCCCAATTGATCGTGAGCAGCCACTGAGCAGCGCCAGATCGACATTGCTCTATCCCCTTATTGTTGAACGCCAAACAAGGTAGCAGCAACTCCCATCTTTTAACGTCTTTTGGTATGTAATGACGCGGCCGGGGTCCGAACCCACGACCTCCCGGTTGTGAGGCGGACGCTCTACTGACTGAGCCAACACACCGGTACCGGTATTTAAAGAGTAATTAAAAGAAAACCGCTTATCGATGTTCAAAATGCGAAACTCTACATCGGCCCACTGCTCGATCGCTGCGCTCCCTTGATTTTTTTAATCCGATAGCCTCGCCATCTCTGCTAAGCTTCCTTGCTCTTTCATCATTTTGTCTTATTTTTATATAACTTGCACATTGGCCCCTTTTCACCTTATCAGCCCCTGATTATTGCAAATCTCATTAACCGTTTAGACCGCGTCTGTTTTATGAATTGAATACCTTGCAGGATAAAAAAATAACTGTTATAATTAATGGTACTTTATTAGAATGTGTATCAGAATATAAGTGTCTGGGTGTGACGATTAATGATACTCTGACATTCAAATCTCATGTTGCTTCTATTGTAAAAGTCATGAAACAAAAACTTGGCTTAATTAGAAGAAATATGAATATATTTAATGTTGATCAACTTAAGAGATTATACTGGGGATTTGTTCTCCCCCATGCATTATATTGTTCAACCGTCTGGTCATCCTCATCCGAATCAAATTACAAAATATTGAACACGCTACACAAGCGAGCAGCATACATTGTTAGTGGAAAAACATGGGAAACTTCATCGGAAACAGTTTTTCGAATACTAGCCTGGCCTACTCTGAAAGAACTGTTTAAAAAGTCAATATTATGCATGGTGTATAAATGTGTAAATGGGATAGCACCATCCCAGTTATGTAGTAAATTTATTCTTAATGACATTGTTTCTACACGTGTAACACGAAGCACTAACAGATTATTATTACGTACCCCTCAATGTAAAACGCAATACTATCAGAGGACATTTGTATCTGTTAGTATAAATGAATGGAATTGTTTGTCTGATGAATGCCGATCTGCCCAGTCCTTAGCCATTTTTAAACATCTCATCAAACCTGTCAATTAATAGCTCGTTTTTATGAAGGTGGAGGAGGGGGGGGGGGGCGGTTGCAGTGAGGTCACATTTATTTTATGCTTGATTTTAATGTAATTGTATTTTGTAAACAGGTGGTAAACAGGTTGAGTAGCTATACCTGAGTGCATGTGAAGTAAGCATGAGTGTGATGATGATGATGTGTGTGTGGATGTGTGTGTGTGTCATTGTGTGCGTGTGCGTGTGCGTGTGCGTGTTTTTTAGCCTTCGTTACCCCTGTCATTTTTATATATGATATTGTCCATTGTCATTTTTATGTTGTTTTAAAACAGAGCCCTGCTGTAAACCAGCCTATTTTAATGTTTTTAACAATGTTAGGTAATGATTTTGTAGCTGGACATGATACTCTGTATAAAGATGCGAAATAAATAAATAAATCAATGAATCCAGATCTCATGTTATTTCACTAATGAATTTAATTGGTTCCATGTCCCCCAACAAATGAATATATGAATGAATACAAAAATTAAAATAAACACTGGCATGTCGCGGAAGCGGTAGTGGCGTTGGATTGCAGGTTCTGATAACTTTCAACAATGTCTCTCTTTAAAAAAAAATGTGGCAGGTGTACAAGTTTTGAACCAAAACCTTCAAGTATCTAGATGAACGAATCATGTCATGTCATTGACCTCTAAGATTTATTTATTGTACAAAACAATACTTGTAGCCATTGAACTAGGCCATAGTTTAGAGATGGAAAGCGTGGATGGGGGGGGGGGCGGGCGCTTTAATAAGTATAACCCACTGACATACATGTTTACTATATAGTCTACCATGAGATTTTAAAATCTTTGTTAAGTTGTAATAGAGTTCTAAACCCCACTATCCACTATCTTTATTTCTCAGACTGCAAATCATGTCTATCACTTGAACCAGGTCTTATTTCATGTGTCATTCGACGTATAGCCAGCATTAATTTGAACATATCATGCCCTACAAAACAAAATGCCCCCGTCCCAAAATTTCTCTTGATTTAATTCTTTTTTTTTGGGGGGGGGGAGGCATTTTAAGGAGGGAGTGGGTAGAGTGAAAGTTCTGAACCACACCATGCACTATCTACATGTTTCAGACTGCAAATCATGTATGTCATTTCGAATCAAGTCCTATTTCATGTATTATTCGACTGATAGCCGTATTTGGTTTCTGGGTACACATTATACATGTATATCGCTTGCCAGGCATTTCAATACCGTAGCAACAGGATTTAAGAGAGATATATCATTACAATATGGTGAAACTGCATTATCTGACATCACACTTCCTATTGAAATATTCATCTGCTTCATGATAGCATCTAGGAGCAAAATGTTTTATTTCTCATTTTAACGATGATACCGCTGCTAAGGAGAAGACAGCCCTTAGCAAATAAAATTGTCCTTTTAGCTCATATCAAACTGTCAACTTATAAGAGCGTTAAGACTTTTTTGTTAGAAAGGCAATAATAATAATAATAATAATAATAATAATAATAATAATAATCTTTTAAAGTCCACTCCAAATTTTATTAAACCGAAAATGGAAATTTGATTTGCCCAATTGATCGTAAGCCCGGCAGCCACTGAGCAGCGCCAGATCGACATTCCTCTATCCCCTAATTGTTGAACGCCAAACAAGGTAGCAGCAACTCCGATCTTTTAACGTCTTTTGGTATGACGCGGCCGGTGTTCGAACCCACAACCTCCCGGTTGTGAGGCGGACGCTCTACTGACTGAGCCAACACACCGGTCACCGGTCAATGAACTTGTAATTTGGATTTAATATAAACCATAAATATTGGCAGTTTTCAAACTATTAGTCAGTATAATTATTTTTAATATGGAGAAATAAAAAATAGTTTGGAGGAATTGCTTTTTTTCAGAATAATGGATCAAAACTAGAACATTTTCAGAATAATGTAAAAAACAAACACATTTTACACTTAAAATTGTTATGCAATCACCCCAAACCTATTGACTGTGATTTCACCTCGTAGGAGATTTAATTTTCTTTCATAATGACACCTCACACATGATTAATGAGATTCTTTTAAAAAGTAATCTCCCGAATCGTTTTAAAAAGTCGCCGCCATATTTCTTAAGCAGCATATTTTCAACGTAGTCCACCTAGAAATTGTACAGGAAGGTTTTCTGAACACGTCGATACCGAACAACCTTTTACAACATCCCAAGTCTAAAAAACCTGCTTGCACCCCTGGGCACAAATGACATCATATTCGCATTGTTCTTTTGACAGTTTCTCGCTTGCTTCTACTCAATTTTCTTCAAATTTTTAATATTTTGTAGCTGAGAGCTTGTGCTACAGGTGTGTAAAATTGTATTGTCATTTAGACAATGGGATCATAGCCAAATGTTAGAATTAATGGTACAGGTTATTAATGGTACAAAATAGTTTTCCCGTGCGTAAGCTTTAAGAAACGTAACAACGCGTAATTTCTTCACGTTTTGTAACATGAATATCATGCTTAACAATTCTCACTTAATTCCAACATTAATTCTAATATTTGGCTATGATCCCATTGTCTAAATGACAATAAAATGTTACACACCTGTAGCACAAGCTCTCAGCTACAAAATATTGAAACTTTGAAGAAAATTGAGTAGAATCGAGCGAGAAACTGTCAAAAGAACAACGCGAATATTATGTCATGTGTGCCCAGGGGGGCAAGCAGGTTTTTTAGACTTGGGATGTTGTAAAAGGTTGTTCGGTATCGACGTGTTCAGAAAACCTCCCTGTACAATTTCTAGGTGGACTACGTTGAAAATAGACAGTGTTTAAACCACTCGACTACGGCACCTCTACTGTTGAACGCGAAATAATGATTTTATACATATGCCATATGAGCTTGGATACTTTCAACAATGATTTGGTTATTTTCCTTGTGCCTTCTAGCATAGCTTCAGACACTGGTATTTATATTTTCAACCCATCAAAACGTTGAACGGAGCAACCAATTGGACACCATCGTTGGGTTTTGAAAATTAACGTTGGAAATCATTCAATAATGGACTCATACTTTAAAAATAACGTATTTCAGATTCTTAGTTTAAATTTGTAGCTTGTAACTTGCAAAGTTGTTGTTAATGTTTGAAAATTGCGACCATTTTGGACAGCACGTTCGATTTTAGAAAGGGTTCCTGAAGTATTTTATAAACTTAATTATATCATTTTGCCGTTTGTATCATTCATAGATGTATTGTTGCTGTTAACTTTTTATAGGTGGTGGTGTGGAGAAAAAATGAATGAAAAGAAAGCGACATCCGATGCAACCACTCGTATTTCAACCGATCACACAATAAAATAAATACGGACTCAACTCAACAGCTCGTGAAGGCGGTAACAATGTCAGATTAGAAACAAACACTATAAAAAATGGTCCCTTTTCTAGTCATATTTGGATTTTGGAGCCGTTCACTTTCATGACTTTGGAGTAATTTCGAGAGGAATATTTATAATGTGTAATTGTTGTTTTAATGTTCTTCCACAAGAAATTTCAAAGAGAAAGAAAATCTCTAAAAGCTCTCAAAATCGTTTTTCACCGTTACCATAACCCAAGCTTTTCTTCAGCTATACAGACCTATATATTCTTTAAAACCTGAATATCATTGACGAAATGAAATTATTGCACCATTAAAGGCTGGTAAAATATAATTGTGCAAAGGTACAAATGCAAATACAACAGTACAACATTTGAAACCGATTACCTGATTATATCAGCTTTTCACCTTTGACCGCATGTTCCACTTTAATAAATCACCCACGGGAAGAGTTAGAAAAATTGTAATCTCCCCTCATCAACTTATGTTTTGGGTCGTGCGAACGTAGGATTGGAAGTTTCGATTAAATTATGACACCAATAGCGCACCTTCATCTCAATCAAACTTGTTTTCAATTTTCAAAGATAAAAATATCATTACGTTTAAATCGCCAGTCAATAATGGACAATTGTCATGGCTTAATGTTTTTATAGACTTGTTTTTCTAGAATGGAAGTAGAACATTATTGCTTATTCTTATTAGAAATTGCATTCGTTTCTTTTGTTTTGTCATGCTTCTTATGATGATTAGTTTTTCTTTCTTTATTTCTTAAGACAGTATGCTATAAAAACAATGACTCTTCCGATTGTTTATTATTCTGAAATCCCTAGTTTTGCAGCTTGGAGAGTTATTGCGTAATAGCAATCATAAAACCTATCACAAGCGTGTCTGACGCAAGTAATTTTCATAAAAGGCATTTTACAAAGTAACAAAATGCTTTAACATTTATCTTAGGAGGAGTACAAAAAAACACGAACAATCAACAGCCGCCACCTACCATTTTCTGATCAATCCTTAATGCTCACGGTCCGTGGGTGCTTATACATTATTCAGCAGACCGTAAGTGTGCGAACCCTTTCCATCAGTCTATACAGTAATTCTAGTTCGATTCAATTAAGACCCGTTTATTGCTTGCGAAAAATCGAGAGGTCTATGGGAAAAATAGGAAGTTTACAGAGAAAACGATTGGAAAAAGGAGGAAGAGCGAACTATCGATGGTATAGCATCACTCAACCGTCAGAGGTACCAAGCAAATACCACTCTTTAAATTGCGTTTAACGTTGTGTTTGAATACGCGGGGAAATCAAGAGGTACAATATAGGACAGGGGGTAGAGAGTAATATTGTTGGGGGCGACGTGACTAAGTGTCCCCTCCGCAGCTTAGCAGCGGTGCCGCTGGTGTTGACTCACAACATTTATGATAAAACGAACTTTTTTCCACCCATGTCTTCGTGTTTTCTCCAATCCATTTTCTCCCTTTTTGTAAAATTGGTGAAAAAATAATGACATGGGAAGGTATTTTTCAGGCTGTTTTTACTTTTGTGTGTACTGCCGCACCCTTTTATAGATTGTAAATCCTATGCAAAAAGGCCGTAAAATCCGTATTTCATTTTTTCTCCAATTTGTGTAATACCGCAATGATAGAAGCGAAATGTTGTAACCCTTAAAATATATCTTTCTCAAAGGGGTTTTGTTGGAAAATAAACACTTAAATTACATCCGACCTACCTTCCATTTAGAAGCTGAACATCAAGACAATCGTTTACCTGTTATACGTTTACAATAAACAAAAAAAATCATCCTGTCAACTTCTGCTTAATTTAAACTTTTTATCTTGTATATCTTTCAGTTCACACGATCGCGATTACTTCTGTTAAATCAACCTCGGACAGTCACACATTGTGATGTGCAACCACTACAATGAGGTATTGTGCCATCCGAACATGATTTCTATGGGATGTTCAATAAGGTATACTAATTACCCTTGAGTTTATTTCTCCAAAGTCTTGTTTATTAATCAAGGTAATCACCCCCAAACCCCTGGATCCCATAAGCTAAGTGATAACACATCATGATTTGCAAGCCTGTTTCTTTACAGGCCTATCAAAACAGCAATCGCACTATGCTTATAATATTCTCCTTTTCTGCTTGTAAGGAAACACTTACAATTTCAATTGAAAGCTATAAGGCCCATACTCTGCAATTTTTTCAATTATCTCGATTATTGAAGATTTTTTTTAAAATTAAAGCCACACCAAAATATAACCCAATGAGCTGTATACTAACATGAAGGATAAAGTCTTTTCTTAACTTTTAGGATTCGAAATGTTAGATTGATTTCGAGTGCTGATAGTTGAATGGTGACGATGCAAACGCAAACTTTTATTGTCTGGATGAATTCTTTGAGATTAATAATGAGTTCTTTTATTTATGAAACTCAATTCGAGATTGTTTTTAGACGTTTTCGCTTTTTTCTGAGGGGGTGTTGTTGATTGTATTTCAATTTGGATTTAGCCGTGGAAAAGCCAAGGGCCTATGCT
The DNA here is from genome assembly GCA_037976565.1 of Mesocentrotus franciscanus. NCBI lineage: Eukaryota > Metazoa > Echinodermata > Echinoidea > Camarodonta > Strongylocentrotidae > Mesocentrotus > Mesocentrotus franciscanus. The sequence continues at coordinate 7,465,598 of CP137686.1, forward strand.
GACTCCTCCACTTCATAACTAAAAAAATTTCCTTTTAGTTATATTGTTCTTATCTTATGTAATTCGTTACATGATTCAGTTTTTTCTGAGGGGGGGGGGGGGCTGTTGTTGATTGTATTTCAATTTGGATTTAGCCGTGGAAAAGCCAAGGGCCTATGCTGACTCCTCCACTTCATAACTAAAAAAAAATTCCTTTTAGTTATATTGTTCTTATCTTATGTAATTCGTTACATGATTCAGTTTTTGTACCAGCCTCCGTCCTATTTGTCCATTGTTTCTTATCTACATTATTTATGATATTCGTTTATGTGCTATCCAATTATGTATCTACTTTTTATTGATATATATATCCCCTCTTATTTCAACTAAATGGACAATTGATAGCGAGGCTAAAGCCTGGCTATTATGATGTTTATTATTATCATTATTAATACAGGAAGTAGTAGTAGAAGTAGTAGTAGTAGAAGAAGTAGTAGTAGTAGTAGTAGTAGTAGTAGTAGTAGTAGTAGTAGTATCATCATCATCATCATCATCATTCCTGAAACATTTTTGCTCTTTCTTAATTCACCGTTGAAATCATGCAACAGATATAGCATTATTATTTTTGTTTTAGCTTAGTATTCAAATGAAGAATGATGACTGAAGTAAAAGTCGAGTAAATTTGCCCATGAAGATGAAGCCAAATATTCTTTCGGCAGAAATTGGAATCACAACCTTCTTACGAACAACCGCTTCATTTGTTGAATTCCCCTAGCATATCGCTTGGACTAACTGAAATGGATACTTGAGCAAACAAATGGAACATGCCTTGTCTGGCAAGGACCTCATAAAGCACGCCTAACAGATCAACAACCATCCTCCTGGGGTCCCCATTATTAATCAAACATCACTTCCTTTTCATTCAGTTCTCTTGAAAAATATTTTCCCGGACAAACGGATGAGATAATCAAATAATTCCGAACCCGATAAGGATATTTTACAGCTACATGTATGGAAAATGACTTTGGTTCTGAGAAGAAAGCATCCGCCCATTCTACATGTTCTGTGGGGTGCAAAGCCAACCGCATGTCCCTTATCTCTTTGTTTTTCAAACAGCCCTTTAAAACACACAATTTATAAAGAAATGCTAATCTTCAAACACTTTGTATATGGAATCTAATCCAAATAGCATAAATAATCAACCTTGTTTTGACATATCTCCAGTAGTGACAAGGATTTTTTTCTTTTTTTCCGGGGGATGAATTGATCATGTGATATTGTAATGCACTATGCAAAGTTTAAATGGTTGTACCCGAGAATATCCAACCAAAGATACATACTGGCTATTGAACTGTGAATATGCTAGAATTTAAGTTTATTTATTTATTTCAAATATTTTTAAAAAGATTGCCCATTCAATAGCGATTTGGCTTTCAATGGGGTCCTTTACAAAGGTACATGTGCATCAGTTTATAAAATGAATTTTATGTTATGCAGATGTTTGTGAAATTAATGAATTAATTCATGAAAAAGGTTAATGAATTATGAGTTCATTGGAAACAACATATCTGGAAAATTGCATGAAAACTCGTTTACACACTTGATCAGGTAACCAACGCTAGCAGTTTTTTTTTTCACCCAACTTCACATGCTAGTCATTCACCCAAGAAATTATGCCAAGAAACATTGCAAATGAACACAAATGGCAATAATTCATAACAAATCGTGTCATCTGAAAGAAGAGAATGTAATTACATGTATACTGCCCATGTTTCTCTATCCCTCCCACTCCAGAAAAATAACTTTTTGTATTTTCGCAATCATGTTTACCACTTTCTATGTGTCTAACAGATTTAAACTAGTAAACCAGGCTAAATTTGTGATACCAAATCATTATGTTCTCAGCACACCATTTCATGAAGTAATATATCACATGGGACCAATCATGTATTATGTGTACTATGTAATTCATTCATTCTCTCTATTCAACTCTTGAAGTAGACATGTTAGATATAATACACAGTTAGAAGTAAGTAGTGTTGAATACACAGAAACTACGAAAAAACGCAATATCCTCTACTGTGTCTGTTTCTGATTATGCTGGCATTTGAGGTGTTGTTTTTGCTTGGTGGTTTAGAAGTTTGGTCAGTTTGTAAGGAAGTCCGCTCGTCCGCGTTGTCACTTCGATTAGCTATGTCGCTTCTTCTCATTCGTCTTCTGCACAGTTGCATATGATCAGCTCAAGCTGCCGACAGTTTTTTTTTTCGTATTGTACTCCGATCTCCACAAAATATACCAATGTTTTCTATTGCAACTTGCATGTCGTGGAAAATTTCTGAAATTATAACAAACCGCGAGTCAGTGTCCTCATGGTCTTGTGGTATTGCAATATACAAAGGGTTGGTTTAAAAGGGAATTTCCAGGTACTAGCATCCAGGAAAACGGATGAAAATGAAGCTACTTTTAAACCTCATGCCGAAATTCGAAGACAAGGAAAACATTCCTCATTATCCGCTGGTTATTCAGAATAAATGAGTTTGTATAACGTACCTAAATCTGTAATTGAATAGATAAGAAACAAAGTTGTTGAATACCCAAAGATCACTTGACATGATAGCATTCAGTCGTAAGCTATGCTAATTTTCAGAATGAAATTTAATTTGCTTTCCCAACGTTTTATATACACCTGTATAGTCTCTTTTTTCTTTTATGTCAATTTTGACCTTCAATTATTTGTTATTGCAGTTATTGAGATATAGCATTACTACTCACAAAAATATGATTAAATAATTGTATTCGTTACTTTTTGATATCTTCACCAAATCTACAATAGTACAAAAGCATTTATCGGGACATTCATCATACCTTTTAATATGCACAATACTTGAAAGAAGGGGTTTTTTCTTTTGTTGGACAAAAATATTTTAACAACAATCTTGAAACTTCATTTTTCATTAACGATTTCACAGCATATTTTAAATGTACGTTGCATTACCGCAATTGACCTGCCCCCACCCCAATCGGAGAGAAAAAAAATTAAAAAGGGGCAATCGCTCTACCGTGATAAATTGGGATATATTGCCTCTTGGCTTTTCATATAGCTCCACAGAATTATGACAATGATAAGTTCCAATCGAGTCTCTCCACATTGCCACATTCTCTTCTCTTATTGCACTGTGAAAAGAAAGACCCTTATTGTTTTCTTTTTCTTTTTCCCCCGATAAATTCATAAAAAATTCATTACGGCGTTATCAAGGTTTTCCCTAGTGTTTTGCAGAATGGATATCAGTTGATACGTCATCAAGCATGACACGTTAATACTGTTAGGTTCAGGTCGGATCAAATATGTTTCAAGTGCCTGTATAGGAAGAAGGGGTAGTTTGCCCTCCTGATAGATTTCCGACCAAGGAAAAGTGAACAATTTCTACCTTGTCAGGGAAATATTTCTACATCAATTAGTGTAAACGAGAACGCACGAATTGTAAGATAATTATTCGCTAAAACAGATCTGCTTGGCCTCAGCACTACACCTTAAAGCCCATCGCACACTATATTCGATCTGACAACGATCCGATTTTGGGAAAATTTGCAATTGCCGTTGATATGAAAATTCAAAAATTTAAAATCTTAATCACCGAGGATCAAAATAGTAAACTGATGGATTAATTCAAGAGTTCAAGGGATTAAATCGGCTCAGAATCACAGTAACGTTAAACATAGAGTAGCGCGATTGTCTACGATTTGAAGCCGATTCTCTTACACACTGATTAGAAGAGTTAAATGCACTGCAAATCCGGTTGTTAATATTGTTATTATTACTTAGAACCTAAATAAGGAAGACGATAATTGTTTAAAGTGCCATAGCTCATGCAATTTCTTCAAAAACTGGATCCCAATAAGGATGGTATAGTGGGTGGTGGGCTTTATACAACGGTGATCCTAAGCATATGGGTGATGATGCCTAACTGACGTACGGTAAGGGGGGGGGGGGTAATGAGGGCACCGAGTATCTCCATATCAATACAATAAACGTTAAGCATAGAAAATACTGTGACCACTGTAGATGATCACGGTGAGCTTAGCTATCATGCCCCTCCTTAGGCATGCTAGAACAAGGTCTGTATATGCCACTACTCCGCTACGGATGTCTCGTCAGCTAATCCGCCCTTCTTTGAATGAACATACACGAAGAAATAAGGACCATCGAGGTCGCTTTTATTGTACAAGATGTTCAAGATCTACCTCTACACAATCCCATCGAAGAACAGTGAATTAAGATTTATTGGGGATGAAATGCACTGCTCTAACAGGTTTCCGGGCATACAGTGGAATCTCTTACTATGTTGTCAGATATAAATGACAATTTAATGGCTAAGGGTCGTCTCTGGCAATTCATTTGTTTGTTTAGCTGCCTTTAAATGGACGCAGGGCGGCAAGATTGTTAAGTATATAACGATATTATTTCGAAAATGGGTTTGTATAGAGAGATTTGGACTGAAACGGTGTCTCCTTCCTAAGCATGATGGACCTTGGTCTTTAGTCAATCTTATACAAGATTTTAAAATTGAGTAGTTACCTAAAACAAACCTATCTATAAGGTGAAACGAAGTTTAAATTCACAAATACCTTTAATATTCCTCAATACTTAACAAAATTGAGTAAAATTAATTTCTGATTTTTTGATATACATGTTTGCCATCAAAATGCACTCACGTTAGAGCTGACTGTGATAATCAAACCGCAGTATGAATTGATAACTAATAAAGAGACAAACCTAAGCAACGTTTATGTCATCCTTCAGTGAGAATGATGAAATATTCAGGATACATATCTTGAGGCGCTGGATTAACCTTAACGAGATATTTCACTTAAAAGTATATAAGGTGCCTTGACGCTTTGACATGGTCGTTAGAAGTACATGACCAACAACAAGATGACAAACTTGGTATGCTTAGATTATGAAATCGATAATAAAAGAGTAAGGTCTGATACGTACCGGTGTATAAAAAGTGACCCCCTTCTCAATTATATAGCTTAATTGAATATGTTATATTACAAGTATACTTGGCAATCCTAATCTGCTTCTTGACCATTTAATTGGTTTGGATGAAAATGGAAGAGGCATTGCTATAGTAACGGAGCAATTAATAAACACATATAACAATAAAGATATATTTCAAAATAAATATAAATTAGCGAACATATCGGCATAATATAAGTGTCTTATTTGAAGTTGCTATTGTCATGGTAACACCTGAGTTTTTAGAAAAAATTATGTAAATTCTTAATGGATTAACATGAACATATGATAAAAGTATATCTATTTCACGCTCAAGGTTTTGACTCATGAAACTCTTGGCAATTCAAAGTCATAGTCATTGTATTAATGGTAATTGCATTCATAATGGCCAGAACATGGTCGTTGCTACGGCAATAACTTCGTAGAAAATGATTTGGGAATAATAGATTATTTCTTTATCTACACCCCCCAAAAAGGTCGAAATACTCTCCAATGGTTTTCAAGCTAAATAAGGGTTTTAAATGTAACAGTCCTGTCCCCTAAAAAAAAACCCAGTTGCTATGACAACACCATGATGCACAAGTTAAAGTAAATGTAGGTATGCTTGTCATTTGAAGTCAGTCAGTGCATAGTATATAGAAACATAGCCCATCCCCATAACACAGTATCATACAATTTGATCATTGAAAATAATATCGCTAGTGATATTCGTTTGTCTCGCAATGTTTTCGATACTACATCCGCAATGAGTAATATATTTAGCAGTTTGATCATTCATTAACATTAACCATTCTCTTTGCCCTTAAACTGGTAGTGGTGAAAGTGTTAGAGCCGTTGCCATGGAATATATTGATTAAAAAAAAACTATTATAGAAGAGGAAAAGCCTAAAAAAGCCGAATATTCGTAATTTAACGCATAAAAGATTAATGAAAACAATTGTCCTATAGGGGGTAATTTTCGGGGGGTTATTGTCCTTGGGGGGTTATTGTCCCGCTGGTAATTGACCGGGGTGATTGTCCAGGGGGTAATTTTCCTAGAACCGTAATTAGCCTATGCACATTATCATAGTTACTACTTTGCTGTTTGCATTATGGCGTTCTACTTCTACTTCTATGGTAATACTCATCAACGCCTGTTCAGCATCTAGATGAGGGTAAAGCATAGAGTTGTTAGTTGTCATAGCAACTTTTAAGTCAAGACAATCATGTATCCTGATTGATTGAATGTCATTACAGACTTTAAATTTGTATGCACTTACACATTAGTTTTGTATTTTGAGCAAGGTTTACACACAGAAATACTATATTTTTTCTAAAAATTAAAATTTCTACCATGCTTTTTCCACAGCAAAGCCACTGTTCTGGTATAAATATGACTTAGAATGATCGAGATCAGGATGCTAATCAAACTTTTAGCATGAAATACATTCCGCCAATTCTATATATTTTTAAATTTTTATCATTAGAAAAATATGTTATTTTCTGAAATTAGGGGCGTTACCATGGCAACCGCCATATTCAAGCAAAACTATGACATGGGTAGACTGAAAACTGTACTAAAATCGAATGGGTAGCTGGAGATTCTTTATAGCCACTTACATTATATGTGTTTGCTTGTTTTATGATAAGTAAATGTCATTTTAAGGAAAATAAATCGTTACCAAGGCAACGGCCAAAGACGTAATTTTGAGAAAGATTTGTGTTCGGCACCCCAACATAGGGGATATAGCACATAAAAGCAGATTCTACTGAAAATTCTAAGTACACTTTCAACTTGGCATATATTGCGCATATTCATTCAACTAGTTTAGTCTTGAGAAGCCGTTCACATAGTACGAACGTCTCATGAGTAAGAGTGTTTTCTTTTAAAATTAGACAAATGAAGTTTAATAATTTGCATTTCTAGATTTTTTGGCTGATCGTGTAAAGCGTGCATACCTTTTTGGCAGTAAATCAAACGGGGAGGATGCCATAACAATCCGACGCTAGCTATTCTATCACTATATTTCTATTTATGTCTATATTTCAGTTGATTATCTCAAATATAATATTTAATAACTCTTCTACTTTCCAAAGATACCTCACACACAAATGTCAAGTTCAATTCCAGTCAGGAAACTAGTTAAATATAAACTTTATGTCTGTGATATCATATTTGACAAAGTGGGCCTAGCGTCTAATTGTGAGATGCTAAAGGCCGTTAGCTTCATTGGATAGAGCATTACATTCCGCGCTAATGGACATTCGGTTGTTTTTCTCATTGCATTACAAGTTTGCATTGCAATCAGAATATGCAGTACATACCACCTTTATATGTACAAGTTACATGTTTATTCCCTAGTTTTCTGTTCATTCTTTTCTTTCTCTCTCTATTATCCCTTTCTCCATCTATCCTCATCTCTTTTACCTTCTTTTATCTTTCTTTTCTCCCTTTCTTTTCTCCCTTTCTTCCGTGGCTCTCTTTGTTCCCCTTTTCCCCGTTGTTAGGTCGCCCACCCCCCAAAAGGGGAGGCTCGCGGCCGATTCGCCGCCTACACCCGCCACTGATTTATGCATTTATGTACGCATTACTCATAGTTTCCGGTGGAGTGGGGTTTCCATCCCATCCAATACGTTGCCGATCTGTTACCCCAGTTCATTCATTTGTTCATTCATTTTAATTTTATCTCTCTTTCTCTGCTTCCTTTTCTTATCTTCTTCTGTTTTACCTTCTTTCTCTTTCCTCCCCTTTTTTTCTACCGTCGCTCTTTCTCTGTCCGCCCCTTTTTTAGGACGAAAAAAAGGGTGGTGTGGCCGAATCGGTACCCCCTGGATCCACCACTGACTTCAGTTTTTACATATCGGAAATAATATTTTGTTTCAGGACAGATTTGGTAAATCAAATACAGCGAAATCTGGCAATATGTTTGAACAGTTGATATGGTTTCCTTGACCTTTAATATGCATCCCTCTTTTTCTAGTCTCTTCCTCTTATCTCATTCCCTCGGTTTCTCTTTCTCTCTACCTCTTTCAATATCTTTCATTGTCTCTTCCTCCTCTCTCTCTCTCTCTCTCCCTCTCTCTCTCTCTCTCCCTCTCTCTCAATTTTTATTTATTTTTCCTTTTGGAAAGGGATGTTTTCCATTGTTCACCAGGATAAAAGAGGGAATGTACGCGTGTATATCGTGTCTGGAATTGATATGTGTATTTGAGTGTATGTGGAAGTATAATGTACGAACGGATGTTCGTCATTTGTATGTGTGTGTATTTTTTGTTGTTGGGAGGGGGAGTGCCTTATGGGTAGAAGGCAGGGGTGTTAAGAAGTAGAACAAGTTACTCTATTCTAACATCTGTAACGAGGCGCAATTCCCAGTGGAAGTAAGCTTAGCCAGAAGGCTAAAGATTGAGCGAGTCATGGTAACTAATCTATTATCCCTGTATAGTATGCTATGCCACTGACAAAAGAAGAAAAAATATCCCTGTTTATAATTATTGGGCATGGACAAAATGGAGCCACTGCCACCTTCCATGAGTTACAAAATGTAGATATGGCAAGGTTTCGCGCGATATCTGGAAAATTTAGAGATTTCATGTTTTTTTTTAATAAAAGTAAGCTAGACCGACCAGAATATATTTGAGAAGTTTATGGTCTATGATTATTAGAATACAGATACAAATGAATGAGTGTAAATTGATGCACAGTTTATCTTGATTTTTGAAAGATTATTAAATGGCAATGCTATACGTAAATAAGCAATAGATTTACAGGGAACAACTAATTATGTCATGTAACCACGGTAATGGGAAAAAATGGTGGTGAGCATAATGTCAACAATACTTGCAAGAAAGAATCCTTGGCCCTCAGGAGAATTGGAATCGTCCGTCAGTATCTCAATAGAAAGGCGACTGAGATTCTGGTCCATGCCTTCGTAACATAATAATATTGGGTTCTTGTATAGGGCTCATTTCTGTCAGACTTGACACTCCTGGTGCTCCCGATTATTACCCTGGCCTTATTACCATACCTTTAGCATGGCTGCCATTACGGCGCTCTAGTAGCATTTCAAGGAATTAATTCCTGCCAGGTACCCATTTACATCACCTGGGTTGAGTGTGGCAAATGTAGATCAATGTCTTGCCAAAGGACATTAGTGCCGCGGCGGGACTCGCACCGAGGATCTTGTGATCCACAGTCCAGTGATGTATCCACTCGATCACGACACCTCTTGATAGCTGCAATCGCCTTCTTCTGGGAGTTCCTGAGAGAGGAGTCTACAAACTGCAGAGGATTCAGAACTCAGCAGCTCGCCTGGTTTCCTTAGCTAAGAAGTCCGACTACATAACACCTGTCCTGCCAGAACAGAACCGTATCTACTTCAAAAGTCCTCCTCATCATCTTTTAAGCTCTCCAAGGCATGTATCCATACTACATCTCTGAACTGTTCATACCTTACATCCAACCAAGACGTCTACGATCATCTTCACATCACCTTCTTACTACCAGTCCTGGAGCAACTAAGACCTATATAGTGACGGAGCACTGGCATGTGGAGGCCCAACACTTTGGAAGGATCTCCCAGTAGCGATACGCTCCATTACAAAAGTCGAAGCCAAAAAAAAAATTAAAACTTATCGTTTTGATGAGTATTACCATTGATTGTACATTGCACTTTGTAAAGCGCATTGTGAGGGCCTAAGGTCCTGAAATGCGCTGTAGAATAATTTATTTTCATTATTATTATTATTGTTAATTTTTATTTCATGTGAATAACTTCTCATTCAAAGCAAGCTTGTTTCAAATCACATAACAATCCAGAACTTACATGATAAGTAAACGGGAGCTGTAATTTCAGCAAACTAACTTTGGCCGCCGGCTATGACCAGGGTAATAGTGTTGGTACCCCAGGAGTGTGTCAGCGCTATATATACGAAGACGCCACCATGACCAGGGTAATAGTGTTGGTACCCCAGGATGTCACAGCGCTATATACGAAGACGCCACTATGACCAGGGTAATAGTGTTGGTACCCCAGGAGTGTCACAGCGCTATATACGAAGACGCCACCATGACCAGGGTAATGGTGTTGGTACCCCAGGAGTGTCACAGCGCTATATACGAAGACGCCACTATGACCAGGGTAATAGTGTTGGTACCCCAGGAGTGTCACAGCGCTATATACGAAGATGCCACTATGACCAGGGTAATATTGTGGGTACCCCAGGAGTGTCACAGCGCTATATACGAAGACGCCACCATGACCAGGGTAATAGTGTTGGTACCCCAGAAGTGTCACAGCGCTATATACGAAAACGCCACCATGACCATGGTAATAGTGTTGGTGCCCCAGGAGTGTCGCAGCGCTATATACAAAGACGCAACCATGACCAGGGTAATAGTGTTGGTACCCCAGGAGTGTGTCAGCGCTATATACGAAGACACCACCTTGACCAGGGTAATAGTGTTGGTACCCCAGGAGTGTCACAGCGCTATATACGAAGACGCCACCATGACCAGGGTAATGGTGTTGGTACCCCAGGAGTGTCACAGCGCTATATACGAAGACGCCACTATGACCAGGGTAATAGTGTTGGTACCCCAGGAGTGTCACAGCGCTATATACGAAGATGCCACTATGACCAGGGTAATATTGTGGGTACCCCAGGAGTGTCACAGCGCTATATACGAAGACGCCACCATGACCAGGGTAATAGTGTTGGTACCCCAAAAGTGTCACAGCGCTATATACGAAAACGCCACCATGACCATGGTAATAGTGTTGGTGCCCCAGGAGTGTCGCAGCGCTATATACAAAGACGCAACCATGACCAGGGTAATAGTGTTGGTACCCCAGGAGTGTGTCAGCGCTATATACGAAGACACCACCTTGACCAGGGTAATAGTGTTGGTACCCCAGGAGTGTCACAGCGCTATATACGAAGACGCCACTGTGACCAGGGTAATGGTGTTGGAACCCCAGGAGTGTCACAGGGCTATATACGAAGACGCCACCATGACCAGGGTAATAGTGTTGGTACCCCAGGAGTGTCCCAGCGCTATAAGCGAAGACACCACTTTGGCCAGGGTAATAGTGTTGGTACCCCAGGAGTGTCACAGCGCTATATACGAAGACGCCACCATGACCAGGGTAATAGTGTTGGTACCCCAGGAGTGTAACAGCGCTATATATGAAGACGCTACCATTATTTAGTATTATCATACATTGTAGTTCAGATGTATGTATAATGTATATTTATAATGTATAATACAAAATATATGTATATATATATAACCAGAACCCTACTTCCCCCTCTTAGGTTCATACCAACCTTCCAATTAAGCAAGTAGGTTTCAATAATATCTGCTGCTTTCAATCATTAAAGAGAATATATGACAACTTTTTTTTCCAACTGCATGCTGTCATTATCAAAACCAATAAATTTTTATGTATCCTACATGCAATATAGAATTATTTTATTAAATGGTTTTTTAATAGCAATGATATAAATCAAATCATGGTCTCGCTAAAATATTTCATTCACATGTAATATATGTACCTGCATAACAGACCTATGAACATCAAATATTATTGAAGGAAATGAAACACCCCATGCACTATATTTTCTTTAAAATGGAAAAGAAGTTATTGAAAAAAGAAATACATGTATAAATTATCTATACACACATCCATCAAAAGATATATAGAACTTTTAATACCAAAAATAAGGTATACAAATAACACGGACTGAAATAGAGTACCCAGCAAAAGGCTAAGCTTCCTTCGGGTTCAATTCGGAAAAGAATCAGTTTAAAGATTTAGCCCAAGTTTTCATGCAGACTCGAGGAATCGTAATATATGATTCAAATTGGGTAGATTTAGTTCCACTGGAAATAGAGTTCTAGTATTAAAAAACCAGGGGTACGAAACATATGGGATTCTGAGACTTTAAAACCTGATAAGAAGAAAAGAGCTTTGTTGACGTCACGTTATTATTACTATTATTATTGTTATTATTATTATTGTTGTTGTTATTATTATAATTATTATAATTATCAGTAGTAGTAGTACTATTGTAATTATTATTATTATCATTACTATTATTAAGCATTTTGCATCACCTGGGAGGGGAAAAGGGAACTGAATATCTGTGACCTACGGATCTCTCCACGGGGTATAACTGATTGGGAATGTGCAGGTGGACCACTACACTAGGTTTTTCCCCTACTCTTATACGAATAGTGCAGTGGGTTCTTAACGTGCAAGGGTGGTGACTCTCCTCTACACGGAGCCTCCATTTAAGGTCCTTTCCGAGGAATGGAGTATTTTCCACTGTAACATAGCCTGCGTGCCTGAAACAGTTGAGGGGCACACTAACACACAACGCAGGCAGTGCTACATGCCCCCAGGAGCCGTTATATGAGCATATTTAAAAAATAAAATAAATTGAGGGAGAATTGGGGGATCTTGCACTCATATTCTACATGTGCTTTGAGGAAAAAAAATTGGAGGGAACGGACGGTGCTGGAAGATTTTTTTCTTTTTGGACGTGATTCTTTCTTTGATCCAATGAGAGTCACCGCCTTCTGATTATGAACATTCAGCTGTTTTAACAATAACGACTGCTTAAGCATTTTCGGTAATTGACAAAGGAGCAGTTTCCCTATCTTGGGTTTTGTTTGGATGGTGTGCTATGTAAGAGTGTGTCTTAAATAAAAACATCCCCAATGGGGAGCAGCAAAGTTGAAAAGCAGACGATTTTGGTGATATGAAATGTATTATTACTGATTCGCACACTTTCGCTCACACCCATGACCTTATAAAACAATTAGAAGGCCATGATCTTTATAAGCCCTGTGCGTTGTAACTTTGGAATATTATGAAGAAATTGGGGGAAACGGGATTTTAAATCACAACCAATCCAAATATAACCTCTATCTGGTAATATCAACATGTTTTTCAAAATAAAATACAGCACACGGAACAACAATTTCCGATTATAAACCACATCTAACTGCACATCGATTTTCCATGATTTAAGCGAGTTATTATCTTCTTCGCATGTAGATTAACATGTGTAAAAACACTATCTTGATTCTGTCCCGGCTTTTTGGCGGCGACCCTCATGAGATCAAGGTGAAGAAACATGTACGGAATGATATTGAGACGACATTGACGGAGACAATCCAAATGAATTCGTTAAGAAAACGACGAATGTCCATCCGTAATAGGTCCATGAACCGAGCAACGGTTTTATTGTTCCGGGGTTAACCCAAATTGGTTCATCTTATGATTGCCCTATACACGCGCAATACACTTAGTCATTGCTTATTAATGACATTTTCGCTTGGACGAACAGCGTTCTATTGAATTTCGTCTCTCGGACAGTTTTAACGTCGCTTGGTTCAAAACCCAATTTGTCTCATTGCGTTTTGCCTAAACTCATCATCCGTGAGGTCTTATCAGCATTTTATCTGCATTTTACTTTGTCAACTTGTCATACCGTTTATGGCTGCTATCCATTTAGTGATATCAACTTTCCCATCATTTTTTGTAATGCATTCATAACGAGATCAATGAAATAGTTTAATCCTATCCATTCCTTCTCGTTCATGTCGAACACTAAGTACAACATTTTCCGTTTTACTCAATTGACAGAAATGCAATGTTTGTATTTCTGACCGACTCCACACAGACACACAAACAGATACACACTCTCCACGCACACACATACACGTGCGTACAAAAACAGTACCATCTGCATACCGCGTGATTTTTGATTTCTTTTCAATCTTCAGCACTACCTTGACTAAAAGCATATAGCTTGTGTACTTCTATTTTGTTTTAAAGCCCCTCTAAAGTGTTGGGAGCCCCAAATTCGCCAAAAAAATGATAGCGAAATTTCACTTAAAATGTATCATAATGTGAAAGAGGATGTCATTTAAGACACACTTCTGCAAAGATTTCCCCCCAAGAAATGTGTTTGAAGACTAATATTGATAAAAGAATACATAATTTGGTTTTTCTGTTGTACGCAGAAAACATAAATTTTGTATTCTTTCATCAATATTCGACTTCAAACGCATTTGCATTGAAAATCCTTGCAGAAATTTGTCTTAAATGTCATCATTTACGGCTAACATGCGGCTAACATCTCGACGGTTATTAAGAAAATAAGACGTGACTATGTGCCCTTATTCTTGATCTTCTGTTACCGTAAAATGCATAAAGAGAAATGTGCTTCTGATTGCTACCTATTTATTGTTTTCATTTTCGTTATAGATATATTTATTTTTTTTAATTTCAAGGCAAAAGTAAAGATTTTTTCTTTTATTCCCTTCACCCGCAAGGCAATATTCATCAATACTTCCCAATTCCCTGATAAGATGTCTCAGCCACCTGTCTAGGGTAAACCTGATGTCCCCACAGGTGATACTTGAGGAATTATTACGCACTCGCCGTATAAGTGAACGTCCCGCAGAAGAGAGAAAAACTTACGATACAAAAAGGAGAGCAAAAACCAGTACCCGCCTTAAGCTAGCAATGGTTAAGTGTAGGTAATTACAGCATATCCTTTTGTAATTGGCTTCGTTTTCGAGAAGGAATGATCTCTCTTGCCGCTTTCGTACCGCTCACCTTACATCCCCAGACAGGCTATTAAAGCGATTGTCAAGTTTCAAAGATGGCGGCAGTGATGAAGTTAGAACTTGATCTCCAAGTATGCACGCCCACATGTGTGCCGTTACAAATCTATGGTGTCTTCGATTCACCGCAATGCAATATGGGTAACCAAGAGCTCGTTAAAATTCGTCGACTTTGGAGGAAAGGACCCAGCTTTGTGAACGAAAAACTTTAGAAAGTTGAAATATTCATGGCCAAATCATTTGACTATGTAATGGATGAGTGGGAGTGATATAACCTTCACGACAGGCGGATCAGGCATTTTTAGGATATGTATACGTTACACCTAATCTTTTTTTTTTTTATATATAGCACAATATCCAATAAGATAGTGCTTTACACAATAAGTTAATGCTAAACAGACAGACAAAAGAGCTAGGGAAAAGAAATGAATAAACATTCAGTTTTTGAAGAGGGATGTCTTTGGGTTCTTCTTAAAGGATTCAACCGGAATGGAAGTGCAGACAAAAGATGGGAGCGTTTTTCATATTTATGGCCCATAGTGAGAGACATTATCCTACTCTCTCCCGATTTTGACGTTCCTGCATACCTGAATGCTATTGGGATGACATATCAATTTCTTTACCCCTTCCCTCCTGGATGGACTTGGGCAGGAGGGGGGATGACACACCGGTTTTAAACGCTTTTCTTACGTTCGTCCCACCCCTTTTCTTTTCCCAACCTTCATCCTCCCCTGAATGGTGTTTACTAATAAGGGATAGAGATACGTAATCAACGTAAAATGGCGTGTTTGTCTTCATGGGCAAAAGTATGATCATAATAATGCAGGCGTTTATACCACGTGATTGAGTATAATCCCTAACCGACATAATATTTTTTCTTACCAATAGTCCCTTTTGATCCCCCCTCTCTCTCTCTAGCTACAACATACTCTCTCATTACACTCGAAGGGATGTGGGTAAGCCCTCATAAACAAGCTTAAAACGCGGGAGAAAAGAGCACTGTCTTGCGTTACCCCCGGATGTTTTCGACAACTCGTCCTAAGTTGCAGTTGCGTAGCTAAGGACGGGCCCGGGGAATGTGCCCTTCGCAAAAGTCAGTGGTGAGTGAGAGAAAGAGCAAATAAGTGAGCGGAAAATAAAGAGTGGAAAAGGAAACGCTAAAGGAATATATTAGGACCCCTGCCCCCAGTCGGTGGCCTAATTATCAACATTCCATCGATGAAATAAGACGGATGCCCCCAGTGACATCAGTGCCCCCCCCCATAATGACTGGACCAATACTACGCCACTGTGGTTAAGGGAATGGGTATACCGGAGGATGCAAACGTTGACGTCATTTTATGCACTGTTGTGAAGCAACCTCTTTTGTTTTCGCTCAACTTACCTCAAGGATTCGATCTGGTTGTATCACCTTGTATTACAGTTGTATAACTGTGTAGGCTTTGCTTGTTTATAGTTGGAAACAACCTTTTTAATATTGAATTTGTACTGTACGTACCACAAAGAAAATATTGTTACCCATCTTTTTGGTAGTTGATAAATGTGTGCCATGCGGGTGGACCCCTATTTCTCTTAGAGTGTTACACCTCATGAGGGGAAAAATATGAAATGAATTAATAATTAGGATTTTCACTATTCGAATACAATCAAACTGGACAAATCTTAAGAAATCTATTACGAAAATAGCCTGTTGTTTCCCCCTTTCGTTCGATTTGTTTTGCTGAGACACCGCTTAGCGAAATATCCTGTTAACACCTTTGACTGATATATTTAAAAACGCCAAAAACAAAAACCAACAACGACTAAACTGTAGTTTGCACAATTCACAGTTTAAAAATCTACTCATTATTTAGTGATAAGTTGTATGAAATTTCCTTAAAGAACATTAGCGATTTTGTAGTGCTTATAGAAATCGTGTTTGGATTACTTAATAATTATGTCATTGCACAGTTTACTGAAAATGGCGATCATGAAAAATATTTTACGAAAAGCAAATTTTTTTTTTTTTTTTTTTTTTTGGGGGGGGGGATTGGGAACATTTTTTTGACTGTTTTTTCTTTGACCTTTTCAAAACAAATTAAGAATTATAACATAATAACAAGTGTTTGTCCGTTGTAAATTAAAAAACATAGCGCTTTAAAGGTTTGCTCCACGTGTGTTTCTGATGGAATTTAGCTGCTACCACCCACAGCAGTTCCATTTTTAGTGAATATTCTATTCAGCTAGTAACAAAAACTACTTATAACGGTCAGCCGTAACTTTCTCTTTTGCAACGTTTAGGTATACTCTTCATTTAATATTCAGCTGTCGTTAGTTGAAATATGCAAATTCAACACAATTTTAAAACGTCAGCTTAATGACTTTTATTTATAAATGTAAATTCTTTCGACATTCGCTTACAAATTGGCAAAGGCACTGAAGCTATCAAGAATATGACTAGCATTCTTGTCACGAGCTAGTGCTGGATCACATCGTTTTATATGACATGTTTAACGAAGCAGCTTGAGGTATTATAGTCAAATCTTATATTACTCTAGATACAATAGAGTTTCTTCATTCTTCTAACCTAAATTATATCTTGATGTTAACCACACAATCCTACACAATATCTATTGGTTTAATAACAACCATTTTAAATCATATTTAGCTCTTTCTCAATAAGGGTATTGGAATGATACCTTCCCGAGATTAGCCTTAATTGTTAAAATGTCAAATATGAGCTTACAGGAATCAAATCGTTACTGTTGATTTTTTTTAATAAGAAATATTTACAAAATTGATACTCGTGAGGTCTTTCAAAATTTCCGTGATGATTGATTTTAATTCATTTTGATTTATCAAAGTCCTTGGCGATTTTCACTTTAGAGTTTTCATTCTTCTGCAATAATTAAATTATAAGAAAACCTATTCTGTGGGAAGTGATGATAAATGTTAATTATGTGACCTCTTTAAAAAAAAATCGAGAAATTGGACATTTCCTTTCTGTAGTCTTTTACCTAGATCATCAATTAATTTCAAAAATATGTGATTGGTTATCATTTGGTGATTTTAATCGAAGCCCCCGGGACTTTCGGATTATTTGAACAATCAGAACAATGCATACGAAACAACGTCTATTTACCTCGTTTCAAGATATTAACTTTTCTTTGAATTTTCATCTTTGTCACTAGGTTTATCCTCTCGCGATTTTGTTGTTGTGTGTGTGTCGAATAGAATCACAGAAAATTTATACCCAAGGATGAGCATTGTTGAATGTTTGTCTAATCGCTCCAGTTTGTGAAATTGGCAAAACCACTCAAACTTTAATGGATAATAGATCCATTGGATCTTACTCGAGAGTGAACAGTCAATAAAGAGAATATGATATGAACCAATTTCTATCAATGGCATCAACGACAAATATTCGAATGATGAATTTAATAATGTACACACAACTATAGAGAGAGAAATAGAGAGAGGAGGAGAGAGATAGTGAGACAGGCGGGGTGGGAGTAGAGGGGAGGGGGGAGGATGAGATGGAGAAAGAAGCGTGACACGAGAGAAAGGAGAATGACATGCATGTTATGACAGATTGTATGATCATGAATATTTTGATTATTTGGAATGAAGAGAACGGAAAAAAGAAAAACAAACAAACAAACAAAACAAAATAAACAAGGGTGCCAGCCCCTTCACCAGTTTTGTGTCATGCGATAGTATTAAAAGTGTAGGTGTTTTCTTTTCTCCTTCAAATATACAACGTGTCAAAGTTAAAATTTATAACTGAAATTATTCTTGATTTCTTCTCAACTAGCAGCCCATTATGGATACTGAGAAACCATCGCATACATATTTCATTTTCTTTCTTTCACAAGTTGGTCGGGTAATTTTTGAAAAAATATGATTAACCCATCGATATTTTGTTTCGCATAATGTTTAGTAACATCAATCATCAAATCATTACGAACTGTCGAGATTATTTAGATAAGACCTAGCAATCAAATTACAGTGTGTAATGCTGTAATAGGCCTTGAGTTGATTCCTTTGCAATCGTGTTTAGATTTGTGATGTCATGCCTGTATTTCTGTTTATTCCTCTTTAATTGCTAAAATGGCGCACAATGAGTATCATATCTAGGTTTATAATTTATACATCAGTCTCACCAAGTCGGTTTGACTTTGACTCTATAACAACCGATACAAAGCCATTCGGGGAGTCGGTCTGGGGTCGGTCTGTCAGTGTGTCTGAGGTATTAAACATTATTTACCCTGTTAATTCAATATTATCCTTTAAAAGACTGATTTCTAATTTGGCCTGTCATCATTAGGACAAGAAGCGATTTTGATAATATTATACCATAGCAAATTGAAATGTTTGAGCATTACAATGACGTATCACGTGTTTTAAATATGATTTCTATGGGCAATACATTATAGTATTGAATTTCCCTCGGGCCGATTTCTCTGAAGTCTCTCCAATCGTGTCTAATTTATATACATGTATGGTAATTATCGGATCTACACAAACCCTTAACCAGTACTAGTTTCCTTTTTTGCATTTTAATTAAATATACATGTATGTTCTGTCAGAATTCTGTACATTGTATAAGACATTTTTACAACGTATGATTAATTTTGTTTAAATAGTAAAATAAATGCATTTCATCCTTCAGGTAGCCATTTTCATTATTTATTTGTTACATTTGAACCTTCTCGCGTCTGCATATCAGTGTAATAGGAAAATGGTCTCTTATAAACTGATTAATACACGTAAACTGACATATCAATATGTCTAGGTTAACTTAAGGGGCTAGTGCCGTACAAACATTGCTTCTTTAAGCAAGGTCCTCAGTTCTAACGTATACAATTAGGTCAACAATGTTCCGTTATCATGTTCAGTTCTTCAATATTGCTTTTTTGTATGCTATACAATAATATAACCTTAATATGTCAATTATTGAAGTTATATGTAATTTGCCGAAATAAATAAAATCAAATAAAATCAAATTAAATGCCTTTATACTAAAGGATCACACATAAAACTGGAAGCCCAGGTTGATTTGTAGGACGATAAGAAGTTATTAATAAATTAAGTATGCCCCACAGAAGAATGGAAATTTAGTCTATTGATAATGTTGATACGTTCTTAATGCATAGGTATGAATCACTCTATGTCCATGGGTCATATCAGAATTTGGAGTTGAATCGAGTTTGGAGTTGAATCGAGTTCAAGTTGAAGTATAATTCCGTTTAATGTAATAGTTGGATTACTCTTTGAGAGTGGAATCCACTACTTTTAGATTAAAGCACTACTCCGAACTCATGTGACCACTACAAATGACTGCATAACAATATAGATTTCTCTTCCTGTACATTATAGAGAGAAGTTATTTGTGTATAATCATGCTTGCCACTCGAATAGGGGTGGAAATTTTTTTGAACAAAATTTTTAAACACACGAGGGGCAAATGATCATCATGGCAAAGACTGAAATAATAGACCGCTCAGTGCCCCTCCTCCTGTGCACCCTTTCCTTTGCTCTTTTCCTTTGAATGCCCCCCTTATTTGTTACCCCTTGTTGTGTCGCCTGAAGTACGTGCTCCTCCTGCATCGTTTAGATACATCACTGTTTACTCAGTCCAAAATCTCGATAAGTTGATGAAAAGGAAAAGTACGAAGCAAAAACCATCGATGTTGTAATTGAGAGAGGGTTGGAATGCAGATATTTTCTTTGTCCTACAGTTGAAAATTAGAAGAAGATTGAGGTCAAAGCCCGATAATGTTCCCATTTCTTATAAACAGGTTTCACGACGTCTTCACTTTATACACCCCTCTAATACACGCTCTGTACAACCCGATCATCTCTTTTACACGTGATCTCGGGTCATCACTAAATGTATACAACTATATTACACCCACGCGAAACAGAGTTCACGCACACCCACATGACAACGTGTATCTCTTACGTGCACACTCATACCACGCACAAAGTTTTACGAGCACACCCCTTTTTCTATAGCCTTGTGGTGACGTTTATCCGCGATTAACGGATCCCCCTTCCTATTGGCTGGACGTTCTCTGACGTATCGGCACAAAACTTATTCACTAAATTTCAGGGCCCATTGCATTGCGCACGCGCAATTATCAATGTTATGATTATATGCTGCGCCACTCATAACTTGACATCTACGGTAGATCGGCCGTTGGTACTGCCACTTTTCGATAGAGAAGCGCACAGACACACACATACGCCCAGGGAGGCTGCTACTTCATTTTCGGTTGAATCAAATTCAAGAGAATTATCGAGATAGGCGAGGAAGACAACGGCCAACAGAAACTGTCACTTCATTTATAAAAACCAACATACTGTGTGCACTTGTTAGCTTTACGTAATCACACGAAATCGAACAAGATCATACTTGAAAAAGGAAGCTGCTCTACGATCCCTCCTTCCTAAACAAGTGCTCTTAAGACTTTGAAGAAAGTAAAAGGGGACTCGATTTGCATTTTTTGTATAAAAATTCAATCCTCCCAAATGCAGGTACAACAGATAACTGTATTTTTAGTAGCATGCACGCTGAGCGTGTTAGTAGTTGCATATGCCCAAGAGGACGCAGAAACAGTACTTCTCAACAGACTCAGAGATATTGCCGCCAGGGCAGCGGCGGGCAAGATACCGGACTTTTTCGCTGATGTAGACGATTATAAGAGAGGAGTAAGTATAACCACTATTTACCTCAATCACTGCATCTGCCCTAGGAATAAGCCTCTAATTTTCTGGTAGCAAACAGTAAACAGTGCAAATCACTATCTCAAGTCTTAGAAAAAGGCTTTTATAGCCGCAGCTCCACCTCGATGGAATGCTCTTTCACTGAAAATACGATTAGCAGAATCCCCAAGAACAATCAAAACCAGTCTAATGTCATGCATGCTCTCATCGTATACTTCTATGATATTTGTTAAAGCGTACTATATATCTATCTCTCGTTCATTCTTCTCAGTAACTCTCTGCGTCTCAGCATCAGAATACTATACTAGATGGCACATAGTTAATGCTGTATTTATTATTATTATGGGCAAGCGATACCCATTAAGCACATCATAAACATCTGTATTCCCGCTGATGTGACAATGATGACCTGGTTGTGATTGTATTACGGCGTGACTGGGTAGAAAAAGTTGCATCCCTGTCTCAGAATCATATTAGGAAAATATACTTTTGCCTGTTAAACTAGCAAGATGTCGGACAATGTCGAAAGAAGGGGATAGAAGTCTCGAACTTTAAGATTTTTTTGTTGAAATGTAATTAAATGAAATGCCCAATATTCATTTTAGATAAGTGAAATGAACAAAGGGACAGTCATTTGAGTGAAACAAAGTGAATAGATATGTCCTGCAATGGGTTATAAATTGGACACCAGGGCCCATTTTCTGTTGAGATGATATCTGAATGAAGTGTACACTATTAAAAATGCACGGAATCGTATCGAGGCAGACCTAGCAACTATCGGAAAAGAGGGAAAGAGAAAGAGACGTAGTAGACAAGAGAGTTTAAAAGTGCCGGGTAGTATTATTCCTAAAGGTGTATTATCATCACGATAGAGAGGAATGTCCGATTATAGGCATTTGACAAGTATTTAGGATACTAGACGTAAAACTAACCAAGAATCACCAAACATTTTAATATCTTAGTGACACACCTAACATCATATTGAACTAATCCATCGTCACTTTTTCTGGAAAATTGCGGATATTTTTATCAGCGGATTTAAAGATACTATGTCCCTTTTGCAGCCAACATCAAATTCTGTAGAACTTTGCAGGAATTATGAATATGTCATGTATGTCATATCTGTGAAATTTAAACATTAACAGTGTCCTAATATTCAAATTATGCAAGGAAACCCGTTTGCTTGCTAGACTTCACTGTCAGACACTACTGAGTGACTGACTGGCTTTTTTCATCTTTGGTAATAACATACATAAAATGAGCTGTAAAGGGTACATGAGCATTTGTCTACATCAATAACCAACTTCTTGTAATGGCCAAAATTAAACTGATTGAATCTTTGTGCAGCATAAAACGTACGACCATTCAGTACAATGGTCTGAAAAATCAGACTATTACTTACTGGCTCTATAGCTCCTAAGTCGATTCGACAACTAATAGTCGTTATTTTCCCACTTAAAGACATTTTCAAGCCCCCGTTTTTTTAGGGAAGTTCTAAATTAGTATTGTCTTTCAAATGCCATTGGAATTTAACCTTTTCATTTTTTGGGCCTGCAAATGGGACATAGTACCTTTAAAGGCTTCGTACTCATTTATAAACAACCGCATTACATCGTCTTGGTCTTCTTTTGCTCGAGTTTTGTCCTTCAGATTGGGTTTTTAGAATCAATAAGAATCATGAACTGTAAAGCCTAAGAAAAGCCTTGTCACATATAACAAATATTTAGTCTGTCACCAATGAGTAAAGTTAAACCTCTTTCTAAGGACAATTAATTATTTTTTTCTTCTAAAAAGCATTTATTGTATTAATTTAAGGTGGGGGTTTGTAAACAGGTTAACGGGTATTATCATAACATTCTTCTGAAGGAAAAGAAGAAGTGGAGTCTTTCATTGAATTTTGGGTTTGACTGCATACATTTTCTACTTGTCAACAGAACTTTTACCTTTTCCAATTAGTAAACTCTTTATCTACGGCTAATTACTCCTGAGCCATGAATTTATCATAAGGTTTCCTCATTATCAAAAGATAATTACTTGTGCTGCCAACAACATGTGAATTGAGTAGATAGGAGTGTTCCAGCGTAACAATTAAACGACAATCAAAGGATAGAATACGAGTAGTAGTAGGTAGTAGACTTTTATTTGATAAAATGTTTAGCTCAAGGCTAATCTGTGACAAGGTCCATTATGAACTACAGGTACAGCTTACGGTTCACAACTGCATGTAGATCACTGTGAAAGATGAACGTCTGATCATGCAACGCCACTTAGATATTTATTTGTATGTCATATTCTTACTGAAACGATGTTTTCATTTGCGTTGGAATATGTTCAATCCATTGGGTGATGAATGAATAACTCACGAGTTAAAGACAAGCACAGTTACATATAGAAAATGTATAAACATTCGAAATAATCGATGTAGGGTTGCTTAATTACAGCTTTAGAAAATAAAGCATCGATTTAATTTTGCAATTTCTTTTGTGTGTTGGAGCTGTATACACATTGATGATGATTTTAATGACAGGCCCAAGAAAATGTCATGATGATTGTCTACTTTCAAAAATTCATCATGAATTTTGGTAAAGATGGAATAAAAGTTCTCATAAAATCAAAGGAAATACTCAGTTGTACAATATTCTAAACTACAATTAAACGATCGACCAAATCATTTTAGAAGAACTTTGTGTTATAACAAATTAATAAACAAAAAAAGAAAAAGACATAGCAGCTGTAGTATTCCAGGTCGATTCCAGCCGTTAAACTAATATCGTTTGGCAAGACATAGATAAACATTTGCCACTCTCCACGCAGGGGATGTAAATAGGTAACTGGTAGGGAGAATTACCTGAATGCCAAGGCGAAGGCGATTTATGAGGGTCGCTCGGCTAGCGCCCGGGTAATAATAGTAGTGATATGCGCTATAAAATTGTTTCTATTATCAGTATCATAGTTATTATAATTATCAACCATCCGGAGTATAGTTTTCCTCGAAATGCAATTTTCCTACCGTATCAAAATTATAATATATGTTCCATGACACATAGCATCTGTTGTACGTCTTGGGCTACTTCAGTTAAAACTTCTCCATTGATGATAGAAAGATATTGCCAGGACTTTCAAGAAATCAACGTGCGGGAATTTTAATAGCATATTATATTGCTCAGAGAATTCCGGTTCGGATTTAGGATGGTGCCCTACTAGAATTGCCTTTTTTTTTCTTCGAAAGACTGCAATCGTGTTGGTAGTTAGAATCATGACGCAGAAATGTCGTTGATCATTCTCAAGAGGGTATCTACCAGAAGATCAACAATCTCTTACTGCCCAAGTAAGTTGTTTGATTATCTTTTGAAATGAATCAATACTGGTGAAAAGGTGATATAATTCTCTCTAATATTTGCTTTATGCTAAAGATACGTAAAATATACTTGCGTATGCTTAAGTAAATACAATTCAAAATAGTCTTAGTCTTCTACACATTCCTCTGATTGACAGGTATGATTACTGGTATCTTAAAACAAAGACACACTTCAATCCATTTTTTCATCGTATCTCAAAGAAATGAGACAGGGGATTTGAAGAAATGACATTCAATATTGCATGATCTCTAAGCGAACAATGGGGATTATCTGATTTGTTATTTGTTTAAAAACCAATGATCACTACATGTAATATTGAAAGGGTTTTAAAGAAGTATTGTTTTGTGAAATAACGCTTAACGGATGGCTTCGGTTTAAACATTCATGGCGTATTACTAATTTACTCAATAATATTGTTGTGGACACCGACGACTGAAATTTTTGTTTTATTCATGTAATATTTGTGTCAGGTAATCTTCTTAAAAGCAAATAATAGCTTGGTCGACTGAGCCCAGCCAGTGGTAACAACAATTTAGAGTATATAAGAATTATGGAGAGATCATTTCTATTCGAAAAGACAGCAAGCACGCTTTAGAAAGCTATTTGGTAAATTCATAGTGAATTTTAAGGACGAGGAAAGTTTATTTTAAAAGTCATATTTAATGCTTTGCTGACGGTCTTTAACTGTGGCATTTTATTCCTAGTCAACTAAATTATGATGAATAACACCCACGTTTGGAGACATTTATGAAATATATATGGAATTATACCGCAAAGAAAAAAAAAGAAAAAAAGGGATGTATATTGCAAGAATAAATACAAGTCAGAAATAACTCTGCTGAATACTTCATTTCTGTTTACGAGATTCTGCTGACTTTTGTTTCTTTAGCAGGTTTTTTACGTATTTTAAGTATTTTTGTCTGAACTTACCTCATGTGGACTGTTATAGACCGGTTGTTGAAAGTAAAACTTCATCCACAAATTCCAATCAATAAAAAAAAGAAATAATAAGTTGTTTCACGATGAACGCAAAGTTCACTTTCATTTTATCCAACTTCCTGAATTCATTGCTCAAAATTTATCAATTTTTTTTTCAAAACAAGAAGCTTTACCATTACTTTAGTACTTCCGAAAATATGTCGGATTCACGAAGATGGATGAAGCGCTCTACTTGCCGTAAAATACGCGAATTCAATATTTTCCTATAAAGGCATCTTCAAGAATTACCCCGTTATTCTTAAATGCATCTCTAATTTACCTACCGACATAGATACGTAATGAAAACCATTCATCCAAATTTGCCATTGATAAGTTTCCAGTAAACAATTTAGGCCGCTCGCATAGCATCGAACCGTTTCGATAGTAGCACAAAAAGGTTCTCTCTTTACTGATTCAGAAGAGAATTCATGTAGTTTTGACCATTCGACCACTGTAAATAGCATCGAATTGCATCAACAAACAACGATTACTTACAAATCAATCGAGAAGTGTTTAGATCTACACCGTCATTAAACCCGAATTTGTCTGCTCATTGAAATTGCAATCGAAGTCCTTGTGTTTACACGGAGAACGGAGAAGAACAAAATAATTTTAGAATCATAACAAGTATAGGGAAGTCGAGCTGCTTGAGCTAGCGAACGTTTAGGTTTCAACATGATAGGCGTAGGTTTTAAGATGTAGGAGGTCAGAAGGGGAGATTTTGTAAATTGCTACTTAAAGCCGAAAGAGAAAAGATGGAAAGTAAACAGCAGTCACCGGAAAGTCTCATGAACGTGAATCATCCATTGCTCTTATCATGCTTGTTATGTTACTATGCTGGTGGAATTGTGCCCCAACTCAGGGGGCAGTTTCATTCTTCCATCGATTGTTTTACCGTCGTGCTTGAAAGCAGTGTCACTTTTTCCTGGCATCCACACAGCGACGATCAATACAATTTTAGTGCCTGTAAAAGATCCAGAAATGGTCCTTGATTATATTAGGAAAGGAGAGAAGAGAGAAAAACGTTAAACAAAGAGAGGGAAGGAATATAAAAACTCATTGATTTTTTTTCTTTAACATCATTTCAAGAGGGTGAGATGTGTTTGTTTGTGTTTGGTGTGGAGGCATGTGTGTATGACGGCAAACAGAACCCATGGCCAAACATTATCCACTGTGAACGACAGGTGAATTATTTGGACTTGGGAATGTCACCACCATCCCGCCTGAATTGAATTCACACTCGTACAGATTGATGTGATGATCATGCCTCAGATACCATCACACGTACACGACATTTGAAGAATCCTTTATAAAGAATACTTTTTTAAAGGGGCTAAAGGGTCTACCTTTTTGAGCGATAAAGATAACGATACCTATACTCTAAGAAAATATGGTTCCAAAAGAGTTCTTAAAATTGTGCGGTGGTTCCAAAAGAAAAGGGTCCTCTTCCTACGAACCCTTATAGGTTCTAAAACTATCAAAAAAGGTTCCTGAACAATGCAAAATGGTTTTTAGTGGCATAATGATTCCTTTTAGCATCCCAATGTTTTGAGGAAAGGCTGGAAAGGGTCCTTTTCGACCCATGGCATAAAATAAAATCGATAAAAATCATGGAAACGAATGATCACCCGAATACTTTTGTGTCTTACTTCGGTATGGGGAAACTTTACCTTGAAGATTCTCGCCTATTACTTTATACTCACTTGAATTTTTCTCTGCAGCGCATTGATATTGTGGAACTTCGATGCTAAATTCGATTAAAAACCCTGTCAAAAGATTGGATGACCTTGTTCTGGTTTTTAAAAGGTTGAGAAAATTAACTGTTTTAGTCCGCAACGTTTCTTCTAAGAATGTATAAGGGCATATCGTTCCCAAATCGTTCTCCAGGTGTGTATCTCATCTGGATATGACATCGATTTGAAGAAGAAAAAATGAAAAGGCTCATAAGCTTTATTCAGTGGGTTACAACCTTCATTACCTATTTTCTTCTCGATAGCCTATCCAGTATCTTCAACATCAACATCAACATAATCATTTGGATACCAATCTGAAAATGATTTAAAGATAAAGCTTTGTAGATATTTCTGCAAAATTAAATCTGACCCGGCTTATAAACGGATATATTGTGCTTCTAAGTCATATACTCGCAGCGTATAGTATCATTAATATAAACTCCATTTAAGAAAAAATAATCTACCTCTCAAATGAAATCAATAAACGCATTCAGTCTGTGTATTGATTAGAACCAAACAATGAAATGTAATAATAAAACGATTTACTGTCAGCCATTGTAGGGGGAATATACTGCAGGGGAAGAAAAAGAATCGTATTTGCCCAGGTTATGGTTTGATATTTTAAGCTTCTGTTTGTTCTATACATTTGTATTTATATCAACTTTTCCAATATCAATTTGAATATTTATCATGCCAAACATTATTGGTAAAAGAATGGATACAAATAGCGATTCTTCGATTACTTAAGTATAAGGATATAAATTCTCTGTCTTTTTACCCATTACCTGTTGTTAGGTTCTAAAACTATCAAAAAAGGTTCCTGAACAATGCAAAATGGTTTTTAGTGGCATAATGATTCCTTTTAGCATCCCAATGTTTTGAGGAAAGGCTGGAAAGGGTCCTTTTCGACCCATGGCATAAAATAAAATCGATAAAAATCATGGAAACGAATGATCACCCGAATACTTTTGTGTCTTACTTCGGTATGGGAAACTTTACCTTGAAGATTCTCGCCTATTACTTTATACTCACTTGAATTTTCTCTGCAGCGCATTGATATTGTGGAACTTCGATGCTAAATTCGATTAAAAACCCTGTCAAAAGATTGGATGACCTTGTTCTGGTTTTTAAAAGGTTGAGAAAATTAACTGTTTTAGTCCGCAACGTTTCTTCTAAGAATGTATAAGGGCATATCGTTCCCAAATCGTTCTCCAGGTGTGTATCTCATCTGGATATGACATCGATTTGAAGAAGAAAAAATGAAAAGGCTCATAAGCTTTATTCAGTGGGTTACAACCTTCATTACCTACTTTCTTCTCGATAGCCTATCCAGTATCTTCAACATCAACATCAACATAATCATTTGGATACCAATCTGAAAATGATTTAAAGATAAAGCTTTGTAGATATTTCTGCAAAATTAAATCTGACCCGGCTTATAAACGGATATATTGTGCTTCTAAGTCATATACTCGCAGCGTATAGTATCATTAATATAAACTCCATTTAAGAAAAATAATCTACCTCTCAAATGAAATCAATAAACGCATTCAGTCTGTGTATTGATTAGAACCAAACAATGAAATGTAATAATAAAACGATTTACTGTCAGCCATTGTAGGGGGAATATACTGCAGGGAAGAAAAAGAATCGTATTTGCCCAGGTTATGGTTTGATATTTTAAGCTTCTGTTTGTTCTATACATTTGTATTTATATCAACTTTTCCAATATCAATTTGAATATTTATCATGCCAAACATTATTGGTAAAAGAATGGATACAAATAGCGATTCTTCGATTACTTAAGTATAAGGATATAAATTCTCTGTCTTTTTACCCATTACCTGTTGTTATAGCATGTGGAAATGATTTGCTCATACAGGTCTCATACATATTCACACCATATTAGATGACTGTCAATATATTAAATCAATATGATAAAGTTAAATCTATCATATTAAAGAGAAAAGGTAAGCCTCTTTTGTACTGGTGCCTAAAATTTGAACCCGGCGTAAAGGACCAGATTACATCGTTCACCATTTCCCCTCCGTTTTGTCGGAGAGGGATAAGACGTGGATAAAATTATAATTAAGATGATCATTTGTGTTCCACCTCTCTCTTTATCGAAAAGACATTAATTTCAAATTAAGGCCAGCGACGATGTAATTAACAACACTTACATATCTATTTGAAAGTAATCCAATTCTGTCGTATACTTGTGACTTGCATAATTGCTACTTGACATGTAAAAAAGGATTCATCAACAGTTTCTCTTTTATTGTCTAGCTCTTAATGACTTTACGAAGTCTCCAGAGTCGGCATATCGACTAGTATATATTCCGAGAAACGACATATAAGTTACTCAATACATCATGGTGTTAAGCAACAGTCATTGATACTTATCTTTTCAACCTTCGCAGTGGCTTAGTATGGGCCCAGCCACTCAGGAGGGGGCACTGTCACTAGTGTCAAAATGGGGACTGGTGTCAATAGACGGATCAGATGCAAGAAAACGAGGGCATACAAATATTTGAGATGGTGTGGGTGGGGGTCGTTTCATTTCACATTCATACTGCATCTCTCTTTTTCTCTGTCTCTGAATATCTCTTTCTCTCTTTCCCTCTCCTCGCTCCCTATCTCCACTCCCACCACCCCTCTCTCTCTCTCTCTCTCTCTCTATACTCCTTAAAAAAACATATTTTTTCACCTTTAATGGGATGGGGAACGTACCCATGTGCTCCCTATCCCAAACACCCACATACGCTGGATCGTCGTTTTTAGGGATGACGTATTTTAACGTAAATTAATTCAACAAGTCGACAAGAAACGAGGCCTCTAAATCAAGATGTTCCCTTATTCCATCATGAAGATGGAAACCAGACATGACTCAGTTCATGATTTGCTATCCAACGATTGATTAATTTCACAGGCGCATAAATATATGAGAAACAACAATTAATAAGAAATGTGTACAAGCGTGATTAAAGTCTAGCCCAAATATTACAGGCAACTGTTTGATTTATGAAAGGAAATAGATGAACACGCTTGTTTGCATTTTAACGCCAGTGGGATATATGCCATTAATTACTCAATTTTCCTATTTTTTCACCTTTAATGGGATGGGGAACGTACCCATGTGCTCCCTCTCCCAAACACCCCACATACGCTGGATCGTCGTTTTTAGGGATGACGTATTTTAACGTAAATTAATTCAACAAGTCGACAAGAAACGAGGCCTCTAAATCAAGATGTTCCCTTATTCCATCATGAAGATGGAAACCAGACATCACTCAGTTCATGATTTGCTATCCAACGATTGATTAATTTCACAGGCGCATAAATATATGAGAAACAACAATTAATAAGAAATGTGTACAAGCGTGATTAAAGTCTAGCCCAGATATTACAGGCAACTGTTTGATTTATGAAAGGAAATAGATGAACACGCTTGTTTGCATTTTAACGCCAGTGGGATATATGCCATTAATTACTCAATTTTCCTATTTACTTTCCGTTACCAATCATTGCACATCGATCCAATTAGCTTTCATCTCTGTGCCTTTCTTCCAATTAACCAATATGTATTAAGATAGGCATTAGGTTTAGAAGGGTATTTGTACAGCTGCTATTCGGATTTTGATTGCCTTACATTTCTTACGTTATTCCTGCACATTTCCTTACATTTTTCTGGAAAAATACTGCGTTTACTTACGTATTATATTGCGAGGAATATGATTATGGCGCCATTGGCTCTACGCGATAACACTTTGTGGCGTGTTTCTAAATTTTGAGCTATGTGAGAGTTTGATAGCTGATTCTTTTCCCATTTATAATGTTATTTTAATGAATCGCGTAACCCCTCTGAATAGTAATGATCTTAGTAACGATTTACTTTCTCTCTTGCGTTAATTTTGTTTCTTATTTCTTGCTTCAACTTTGATGGTGTTATGTGGTAATCATCTTGGAGACTTATTCATCCTAACAATCGACTTACATCTTCGTATAATATTACTACTACTAGTACTACTAGTACTACTATTACTACTAGTAATAAAACTTGTACTACTACTACTACTACTACTACTACTACTACTACTACTACTACTTCTACTACTAGGCCTACTATTACAACAACTACTACTACTAGTAGTACAATGGACTACTACTGCTACTGCTGCTGCTACTACTACTACTTCTACTACTACTACATGTACTACTACTACCACTACTACTACTACTACTACTACTACTACTAATAATAATAATAATAATCATATACCTCACTTTAGAAATCTAGCCATCTGATTGGTCGAAATTGGAGTCGTGATTTCAAGCCATGCCCAACTCACAGGACATAGCAATAGCCCACAGGGCCTAGTTAAAAGTTTCTACCCTCATCCTCATTATCCTGCGATTCCCATTGGTTGACTGCGATCCCCATTGGTTTGCGTGTTAAAATTGTCTACGTGCGAGCACGGACGCCATACAGTGCTCTTTGTTTGCGATTCCCAAATGATTGAAACTTTCACTCATTTTTTAAGCGAAGATTAACAGACAGTGTTTCAGATTTTCTGTGATGTTTTAACAAATTTGTACTCACTAAAAGGCTAAGGTAAGAATTCTTGGTAGATTTTTGTTTTAATTCGGCATATAAAAGTCATATCGACTGCTTTAATACTCGAGGATTAGCTGTTTCTATACTGGCTCGCGGGATAGTTGAAACCCAGGCGCGCCTCGGGGTGATAGCAGGGGATTCAACTATCCCTTGAGCGTATAGAAACAGCTAGTCCTCTCGTAGCAGTCGATATAACTATATTAGTCTACTGATCTTACTAATGATAGTGATAATAGTGGTTTATCTATTCAAAAATAGGCATCGCAGCCCGGTTGCTGAATTGTACATATTTTTTACAAAAATATTTTCATGACAAAAATACACTGCGGAATAGAATCATAACGATAAAAGTAAAAACAATCGTTATGTTATTGTAAATTACTCATGAGTGTAATACACACAATTTGAGCTCCCGTTCTACTACCACCACCACCATCTCACTCATTAAGCATTCCAAGGAAATGGGCGCCTCAACTGAAATGTCTTGGCATAATCATGCGTTCATATAATTCACGTAATTTGCGGAATATAAAAAGTGGAGATTAAGTCTGCGGTTTTCTGACATGTCTAAATCTCCAATGTTGACATAGAATATGAGATATAATTAACGCTATTTATCCGTTATTCAATATAGTTTGCTCCGGCGACATTTTATCCACGGGCAATATCCCACATTATATTCCCACATTATATATCCTTAAGCCGAATCTAAAATAAAATATCAATCAAAATCCTAACATAACGTTTTTGACGAAATAAAGCCCGGATCAAATGTCGGCAGAGCAATTGTTGCCACAGGAATTGTCGCCGGAGCCTATGTCGAAGTTTCCATTCCCCTATGGTGACCTTATGCCGTGAGCATGATGAGAGGGCTATTCTCAATGTTTTTAATCATGAATTGTTGCGCCTCTGTTGAGGTGTTATCAGAAAACGTGAAACAGGTGATTCTCACCATCTACTCCTTGAAATCAAATATACCCTCCGGTCTGCCTTTTCCTTTGTTCCCCCTTCCGTTAGTTCGGATGTAATCATTTTCAACGAATATGGTTGTGAGAGGAATATTTCACGTTTCATCATTAATTGGTGAATGTGAGTGTATTCATCATATCCTTAGAAATCCGAAGAGAATAATGTTCATTGTAAATTATCATCATCTGTATTCTTAAACCGCTTATTGTTTCCCTTACTTTTTACAGCCTTAAAGATAAAGTTGAGTTCTGGTCATGCGATTGCATTGTGAAAGAAACGGTGTGGAATCGATCAGAAAAGGTTGATCATCAAGCATATAAGTATTGGTGTGTACTGCAAGGTTCTGGAATCATCAAAACGATAAGAAATTTGGCCCAGTCTTGGTAAAGTTACAAGCATTGTACACGGAAATATGTATATGGGACTACACGATTTTATGCTGTTACATGCCATATTAAGAATATTCAGGCATTTGAAGAGTCATGCTTTTTAGGGAACATTTGTTATCTGATGTTCTTCCATACTTCTTGCTAGAACTCAACCTTCTCTTTAAGATCCTATTTCTATTTTTGTATAATTCTAAGTTGATTGTCATCTGCTTTCTGCCCAAAGAACCATGTATTGTCAATGGCTATAATGTCTTTTTAGCGGTTAGATGAAATTGTAAGACATCGAACCCAAACCAATAGAGAATAATTTTCATGATTTTTGACTCATTCTTTTGGCACAGGGAGCTACAAAGCTGTGTATTTTTCTCTGGCTTCTAATTATTTATTACGCTACCATCGACACTGGCTGTAAGCTTATGAATTTTATATCACAGACGGAATATGAATTTCGGTAGTGTTTGATTACACTTGAATATGAATTTTCCGAAACTATAGAAACCTGAATCCTCTCAAATGCGGTAACCTATTTTTGTTGATAATGTTAAAGATAACCATATCATAACCGCGCCTCCGAAAGTGTGTTTTATGTATATAGTGGCCTGGAACGAAACTCTTAGCTGCGTATCTGTCTCACGCTAACTTAATCTCAAATCTCCTTGTTTTAAATGAGAGTACCCACAGCATTCAATGTGCCACCATTTGATATGTTAGACAAGCAATGCCTAGGATTTCCGAGGAATGTATGTTATCCAAAAGTATAAGATTTCAAATCGACCATTTGTGCCTTCCACGATGATCACTGACGCGTCGACCTAAATTTAATCAAATTTTCTCGCCATTGTTCAAAAGCGATATGTCTTTGTATATGACATCTTAACTGTATTAATCGACATCTCCTGAAGAATAGAAATTCGCCTCACCAGAAATGAAAAAGATACTTTCAAAGAATATGGAAGGAAAGATTATTAGACGCTCCATTGAACAGTAAACCATGTGAGATATTCTGTAAATATGTACTGCATATGCATTCCAGTTTAATTTGGGATCGTTTATTTCATAAGCCTAATTTCTAAATTTATTTCGTTAAATGCAGCTCAGAGGAACATCAACCACTTCACAACAATGCTAGACATCTGATATTTATAGAGAATATAAATTAATAAAAATACTGATAGATCATTCGGTTGAGTAAAGGCGGAAATAACAAATGGAGGTTTCGTCATCGTAATTAAACACGCTTTATATTTATTTTAATTTGATAAATAATTGATTATCATTTCAAATACTGTCATAAAATTCTCATTTTGCGGTCTACTACACCAGTCGTTAATCATGGTAGTAATTGTTTCGGTTTTGATACAATATTTATGGCGTATGCACTATTTGTTTGGAATATTGACGATTCATTACATGCAGCAGCGCTGAACAAATGAAAATCTGTATTACCGTACGAGAGAAATGCCATTTTCTCGGGTATTTTTGAGGGAGTCTAAGTATAGCATAGACGCACCAATTTCAGCATCCTTTTCCCTCTTCCGTAATTCAATTATCATCCGACCGATGTTTAAAAACCCATCTCCAATTAAAACAGATAGAGTATCAGTTCCGCGGCCAATTAGGTACCGATTAGCCCTCTAAAAGACAAATCCTCCCCCGGCCAATTTGTCGATTATGCCACTTACGTTGACAGTTATCTGCGTAACGCTGTTTTGATATTCAAACGAAATCAAGGCAACCAAGATGAGACCATCAAAATTAAATGTAGAGTGGCGGTATTGCTAATGTTATCGATTAGTGTTGAGAACCCGAGCAAATTGAGAGTTGCGTTGTTTAGCGTATTCTCTAAATCAATTACTTAGGGTATTTAAGAACTCGGGCATCACAAAGAATGTAACAAGATTATCTGTGGTCTAAACTCGATGGTTACGATATTTAGGTGAATCATAATTATTATACTCATTTTGATTCCCAAATCAGATTAAAGTGCCATTTACCTCAGTTCATTTATAGACATATCGCAAAAATAGACTTTCGTCATTATATGTGTAGCAAATGAATACAGTCAAAAACTATCTATTTAGGCAATCAGAGGGAGACATAAATAGTGACCAATGTAGAGATTTGGCCTTCTCCGACTTGTTCGACATTTCGCATTTCTTTGGAGAGAGGGGGAGCGAATAAAATCGACCACTAGCCTACAGGTAAATGGTCAATACAGAGAGGTGGTCTTCGAAGAGAGAGCTTCTATGTCATTCTACATGTAGTTTGCCCATGCAAATAGATCTCAATCTGATACAGAAAACATTCTTTAGTTGGGGTAATTAAAAATAAGTTAATACTCATTATCTTGCTACTTTTCGATGCATTAATTGAACCCAAATTCATGGCAACATACAATATTTAGTGCATCGTGTGCATGGCCACGGCCATTTTAAAGTATCATGTATGATCAACGCTACAAAGAAAAACATCCTTTCTTCCTCACTTCCTAAGGCAAATCCCGACCCTCAGTAACACATTTATTACTGAAATGTCATTCCTCGTTCTTACAATAAAGCAGTTATTTGTTATCACGACGTAAATTTGGAAAGACAGTTAAAGTGGGGCGATTTCCTAGAGACCCACGATAAAATGAATACAAAAAAATTGATATGGTTACTCCATGGACGCCGTTCATCCTATAGATTTCTCCATTTGATACAGGCTAACGATTCTGAATGAGATCAGTCCGCTGCTCGGAAACGTATTATGACATAGATAATTAATGAATTTATTCGCTGGTGAACGACATATGTAGCCATGTCATATTTTATTGTCTCATGGTGGAAACAAAAACAAACAAAAAAAACACCCACATACCCCCGTGAAGCACCTCCTACCAGTTTGGAAATTGCATTTGGAATTGTTTTTCGTGGGTTTAAATACGTTTCTGACAATCCAAATCCATAAATCATAATATATTGTCTGAATTTAGAGGCAGGAAAATAAAAGTCTAGAACGGAAACGCTCATTGTCTAGTGACCTCCATGAATTTTGGATATGATTTAGGTATTGTAGTTGATTAGATAAAACAAGTTTGTTTGTAGGAATCTGTCCCTTACTTTGACTTGCCATCGATTTTAATTTTTGATTTTTGTCATTTTGGAGATGTGACAGTCTCCTGCTAATGAAATGAATTAATAATCAAGCAATCATCGATGAGATGTTTATATGCGAGATCGGGTCAAGTACCAACGTCACAACTTTAATGATCAGAAGTGATATTGAAATTAGGATGAGAACCACATGTAAAAGCACCCGAGCATGATAATATTTTTACGAAAAGATCATTAGAGCCCGTTATATTTCGCGCGCTTTGTTCCTTTAGTTTCCGTTTCTAAAATCTGATTTCCACTTGTTGTTTACTCTGATGAGTGCAAAAGTACAAGACATTGTGGTGACTATAATTTACCTCTTCTAAGAACCCTTCTCGCTCAAAATAAGTTATACATTTTAAACCTGCCCCATCACTCAATTCATTTAAGAGACAATTAGATTCGTTTCTATTACAATCCTTAAAAAAAAAAATCTTTGCATAACCCATTTTCATGTTTTACTTTACCCCTTTCTTATAGTCTTCTCTCTCGTCGCATTCACCTGCCTTTTCTTTTGATAAGACATAACTGGGGATTGTCTCTGCATCAATCGAACAAGTCGCTTGTTTATTTTTACATCGTGCACTCTATCCTTTCTCCTCTTCTTCTCTGCTCTCATGTGCAACCTTACTTACCGTTGTACTTTCCTGTTAACATGCTTTCATGTTCCTTTGTCCTGTAAAATTCTCTTTTTTTGTTATGCGATTGCGTCCTGTCTTTATCATGTCATTCTTTGTTGTTAGTCTCTGTTGGCCTTTACATGTTCACCCCGCTATATAATATACATATTGTCATAACTTTTCAAAATAAGGGAATTATCATTATATTATCACTCCCAACTTACAAATCAAATTATGTGTTTGTCCCTTTTATATGTATTTATCACATACATTCGTAATTATCACTTTTTGAGGGACTCTCATTCTACAAGCTCAGCTTCTCTGTTGATCCCTCCATCCCTCAGTTTTTCCTAAAAAATAAGCATACATAACTTACAGCACATGCATACATTTTTCTTTTAATTCGATTAATGATTTGCCAAATGTATTATATTAACGTACATTGATTTATTTGAATGATTGTTCTTTTTTAAATGAAAAATGAAACTGAAACTGAAACTGAAAGAGAACCATGTTTTTTATTCACTGCTATTCATCGATTTTGTAGCACCAATCATCTCTTCGGAATAGTTATTCACTTCACATCGTTGTTATGTGTCCTGGGGGGTTGTCCAAGGGGTATTTTTCAGGGGGTAATTGCATAAGGGGTGGGTTGTCCTAGGGTAATTTTCCGGGTTGTAATTGTCCTCGAGGGGTGGTTGTCCTCGGGGGTATTTTCCAAAGGTAATTTTCAGGGGGATAATTGTCCTTGGCGGATAATTGTCCAGCTGGTAATTGGCGGGGGTGATTGTCCAGGGGGGGGGGATTGTCTTAGAACCGAACATGAGCTGTGCTCCAGATGCTGTAATGGGCATCATAGAGTAGAACACATAAGAAGATGCCTATTATATATGTAGTGTATGTTCCAGCAGCAGGTCAAAGGACATTATCTTCGGTATTTGGGATAATTATGCAAGACTGTTCAGGGCCCCGTCTTATAAAAAAATTGCGATTGTTCGAATCAATCGCAACCTTTTACATGACGGGAGCAGGGTTTACCTTAAATACTATTGGAGCCATGGAAACGTGATGAGAAAACAACTGGATTCCAAGCAATTTGAATAGACCCTCGGTTCGTCTGATCCAAGAAGATTGCCTGAGGGTTTAACCCAACTTCGTAATACTGACAAATGTCCGTCTCGCCATAAAGTGACAGGTGAAAGTGTTGCATGCATGGAGGATAGTTAATAGTTTCCTAGCTGCTTCCGCAGTGGATAAATCGTGAGAAAAGAATGTTAATGCGTTAGTAAAGCACTCTCAAGTTTCTTCTATAGATAGATTATTAATTTGATTTCTCAATAAACTTGTCTAATGAGATTTAGTAGACATTCAATCTTTAAGATTCTTAGTATTTAAAAGAAAGCATTCAATAAAAACTTATGAGTAAATAAACATTATATTAAATCAAATATTCGATATTTTAAAACCACGTTTCTTCGAAAAACATTACATTTGGTCAAATCTTCGACATTTTACAACCATTTTTCTTCAAGTACATGGTCAGGAGCAAGTGTGGGGGTCGTTTGATATACCCCTCTTCCGTCTTTTATAAGAACAGATCTTAATTCGTTAAAACATATCTATTTGAAAACCTCTTAACACGATCTGTTTCTATTCATCTCTTTTGTATAAAAGAGAGCCCAATACAAAAGAGGGCTTAAACAAATACGAGTAATTACATGTACTTATATGCAAAAACCTCTTTACATTGAAGTGGTTTCATGATGTTTGTGACGGATGAGATACATGTTTGATCTCACCACAAATATCATCACCTTCTAACCTGCTTGCTTTTAATCTGAATTAAACGCTTCATTCACAAATTTACTCATGGACGTTTGGATAAAAGAAAGATGAGTAGCAATAGTGGGGATTTGTTTTCCAGTCTGTTAGCCGCCCGATGAACTGGTTTAATATCCTCGTGTGAATACCGTCATATCGTGCGCGT
Organism: Mesocentrotus franciscanus; assembly: GCA_037976565.1. Taxonomy (NCBI): domain Eukaryota; kingdom Metazoa; phylum Echinodermata; class Echinoidea; order Camarodonta; family Strongylocentrotidae; genus Mesocentrotus; species Mesocentrotus franciscanus. The sequence goes on from CP137686.1 coordinate 7,504,708, forward strand.
ACCATCACCTCCTGATATCATCAATTCAATCTGGCGTTTTGTTTGCTCTGTTTCCTTGCATAAGTCGTCAGGACTAGGTATTTTCTTCTAGAGTACAGACATGGTTGGGTTTATACTTGATAATTAAGGTCGTTAACCCGACAGCTAGTCTATCTTGTATTAGATAGGGATGGTCTGACGTAAGGTAGCTCGAGTATGCAATGATTGCATTTTACCACTTCCTACCCCCAAAGTATATACACAAATTATCTTAGTTATTAAAACGCGTAAATACCCTAACGTGTTATTATGCTACTAGAGTCTTACTATAATCTGTTTTAATCAAAGGGTATTATTCAGTGTTAATAACTCGAAAAGTCACTACTCTTATTTAACAGAAATGTGTACATAAAAGCTTAAAGAATTGACCTGTTTAAAACAAAAAGGCGGTAAGCAGGATATATAGATGGTATGATTATTTTACTTTAAACAGTTTGCATAGTGTTGAAATATCTTAGAAATCACGTTACACTGTATAAGTTGGCATATTCCGCAGCTCGTGAATGTATGCCACTTGTTTATCAATTTAAACATCATAATGGTTTCTAGCTGCCATACCTTATCCTCTTACTGTAGTAGAATCACAAGACATTTAATATATACATGTAATTATACTCTACCATAAAGAATTTCATCATATCTCCTGGATATTACCCGGTAATTACAAATGCTTATGATTCAAAGGAAAGTACTTCCAAAAATGTCTTGTAAGCTTTGTCGTAAGGAAACCTATTAGCCAGATGTGGAATAACAACTTACGCAAGGCCAATGCTATTATTCTGATCTTGTTTTCTTTCACTTAACGCAAAAAGCAACAACACAGCAGCAGTAATGCCTTATACAATACATGCATGAAGAAGATCATCATATTTTATGCACTTAATCTTGTATCATTACTTCTATTGACACTTTTTCCCCCTCATCATACACACTATTTTTCAATACCGACGATCAAAAATTGAACTTTTCAAAAGGACTGGTCTGCTGCACTTCACTGCGTAAATGTTGTTTTTCTCAATCATCAATAGAACAGTCCTTATTAGGATTTTGTTTTTGTTTTTGGTATTGGTATTGGATTTTGTTTCTGGTTTATTTTTTTATTTATTTTTTAATGTGCTTAAACTACTGACGATAGTCGCAAGCTAACGCATTGTTATTCTTGACCTTAAATCATTATTGAATATCATCGATAATACTTATTATAAGTAAACGTCTATTATTATCGAAATTATCATCATCATTAGTTTTATCACTCCTTATCATAGCACAAGTCAGTCTAATTATACCACATGAAGAAACGTACAGGGGCAAATAGAAAAGGGTAAAAGAAATCAGATTACACGTATGCTATCTTGAGGGAAGATCTTACGCAAAGTTTTATAGGCCTAAAGCGGTCATCATAAAGATATGGGAAACATGATATTCCTTGGTTTGGTGCATAATCCTGTATCCGTTGCGTCATAGACACCAGAGGTGTGCAACGCTTTCTCGCCTGCCTCCCAGAACTTGATTGGGTACCAGGCTGCATGATCTGCAGCTTTGTGAAGCTCCTTTCACTCCCTGCGGGTTACTATCACCCTCGTGTCTCTCATCTCTACGGTTATTAGAGAAGGAATTATGACGGTAAATACCACCGCTAGCTTAATCCTCTTGTTGACGAAGAATCTAAGTCAAACCTGATTCATTTCTTTTTCTATATTTGCCATAAGCCGATCACTCTAAAAAAAAAAAAAAAAAAAAAAAAATCGCAGATGTACAAGGTACTGCACACAAAGACGCGTAGCTACTTTCTCATCGATTTTGTTCTCATATTGTTTAGAGTCACATTTCAAAGAATATATAGAGACACAACATTGCGTCTTCATTCTCTGTCATATTATTTCTTCATTTCTTTAACTTATTCATATCAGAGGGTAGGTAAAGTCTATAAAATTGTCCTTGAATGGGCGATTGGCCTTGTCACCTGTTCAGCAAAGTTGTTCCAACAATGCACCGTTATTAACTACAAGGTTCTCAAACGAAAGAAAAAAGGGTACTGTGAGAATTGAATTACATCTGTCGAATGAATATAAATTGGGCTAAAGAGAACCCGCAGCGTTAGGAGCCTAGCTGCCTGCCAAGCATGCATGATGGCAGGGAACAATACTATCAATCCAAAATCAAGCAATTTCGCTCCTCTGTCTATCGTAGAGTGATTTGTGTATGCTCTGGGCATTTAGTAGTAAATGGCATGTTTGTGATGCTTCGTGTAGATTTTGTCGCCAAACAATTCGTGTGGACTTGTATTATGGGGTGGTTCATACTTACTTTATCACGCTGCACTGGTAGGACGTTATCAGCCGTAATCTTCATTAAAACAAATGTTAATTGTCATGATTCAATGCTCCTAACCCCATATACAAAAGTACAAAACAACCACTTACAAAATCAGTAAAAGTGCGTACCTCACGTCCAGTATATTCTTTCGCTATTTCTTTAGCCATCGTTTAAATCGCTATATTTTCGTAGGTCGAGCAAGGACGAGATAATACAACACCGGCCTGTTCTGAACTATTGGTGATGTTAAATGTCCTTGCTATAATATAATCATCGGCTATTCTGCGATATATGTTAAGAATATTCAGAAAATCAAAGTAAAGAAATAGATGGATTTCAAAAGGGAACAATGCACTTTGTTGTCCCATGTCCTTGTATTTAAGTTTTTTCTTCTTCAATTCTTTATATAATTCCTAAAACATGTGAACTATCAATGCACTTGTGTACGACCTTTGACAATGCGACTACTGAGTAGATAGTTTTCATTATTTTTCGTTTTCCCTAATTCACAATTTGATGGATGAATACGTCTTCGACTCTGTGCGTGATGCACTCAAGCCTTCATATACTTTTTTTTGCTTTGAATTCATACAGATGACCATTGTCGATAATGGGGAAATCTAATTTTCTTGCCCTTAGAGATTCTTGAAAGGATTGTAATCCCTGTTTATCTCAGGGATAAGAACCTTTCATGAAAAATCGGATTGTTCCTAGATTGTTTTTTTTTTGTGGTGGATCTTTTTTTCCTGCAGTGTTTCCGTGCTATTGCTGATGGGATAGTAACATGGTATTACCCAATGTCATACCCTACTCAGAACAATACTACGAAACTCTAAAGACGGATTCCTTAAAAGGATTCGAAGAACTTTCAACCTGCTTTAAATTATTGTTTTCCATTCAACCGGTGATCACCTATTTTACTCGACCCGCCGACCAGAAACACTGATTTCACCTTTACAGAGAGAAATATGTATCAGAGTATTAATACCACATATAGTGGGAAATATGACTTTGTTTGTATCAGGAATGAATCTACTCTAAGCCATTCAGTTACAAATGAATTCTTCATTCGCTTTTGACGCAGCAAACCACCTTTAAAAAAGCCTAAGAAAAATGAAACGACTATACAGTGCGCTTCAGGTTTCTGTATCATAACACATGCCAATAAGTCAGTACGTAAAAGGATTTAGTTAGCACAACTTTTTTTAATTCACCGAAACTTACCATTCATGTGAATGTTAACTTTATTTATTTATAGGTCTCCTTCACATTAGATTTTAGTTTCTAAGGTAAAAGGTTACAGAGGTCAATTTCTGAAATTACAGGTTTTAGCCTTGCTATTGTGATATATCAAGAACCACAAGAGTTAGGCTTTTTTTTTCCTTCATCGTGATATGTCACGAATAATTCCATCCATTGACTATACTGAATTTAGGGCGTAAGCATATATAGGAGATGCAGTCGCATTTGTCTTGTTTGAATACTATTTTCTTTTTTAATGCGGTTCACCATGTCGTGTGAGAACGAGGCTTTTGTTCATTGGCATGACGAAGATCAGGTTGAAAAAACAACGATGGTGTAAATAACTTGTTGTTGCTTCTCACCCTAACGCCTGTTCTTCATTTCCGATGTGCGTCCGGATAGTTGAATGTGATATCAAATAATTGTAAAATCAAGCTGATAAGAAATCTTGTGTTTTGTTCTCTTTCTTTTTTTGTGCAATCATTCATTTTGCATGCATCATTCATTTCAAAATCCCTGACTTGGTATGGTGTTCTTGCATTACTCTGGGTTATTACAATCAGAACAAGGAACCCACAATTACGAACATCGTTTAAACGGTGCATTGTCGAGTATCTTCACAATGGGCATCCGGCAAATGTATAACTCCTTGAACTTGTTGATATGTTGTGGTCTGTAAAGAATAAAGCGCTTTTTCTGTCGCACTTGTCTGTTTGTTGTGTATTTTATGCGTGGGTGTAAGGCAGAGTATTAGATTTCCATTGTCCAACATGATCGTCTAACAACAATTTTACGGTTCTTCTTTGAAATACAAATGAAGACTCGTTGATATACCTGTATTATTAATGACATTGTATATTGACGTATCATCAAGTACCTGCTCACCCATAATTCTCATCAAATTAGCGAGAGCTGATGAATAACAATGATGTAAGATTGAATTTCTATTCTGAAGAAGAGAGTGATTTTAACGATAGGTCCGCAAAAGTAATGCTCCGGGCTTTCTACTAATATTTCATGCTCTCAGTGAAAGAAAAACAAATGTATTTCTGGGGTTACCTTTTCCTATGGGCAAGATAATTGTTCGAAAACAGTGTAATAACTATCATCATACATGTATCGATTTTGTTTGTGCAAACAAATTGACCGAAACATGAGAATTGGGGACGTATTGTAAATGTGGTGAGGTGGTTAAGAATTCAATTTGTTAAGATGATCCCATCGACTTTCTCATGGGTTTTGAATACTTCGTGAGATAATAAGGTCAGTGTTTGCGTTCAGGAAGTGAGCATTGACATACAGTGATACAGACAAAATCACTGTGGCCTCATTCAATTTTGCATTTCAAAAGTTGTCAGAGATACCGATAATCTTTATCATGTCTATCCGACCCGAAGAAAAGGAACCGTAAACATAAAATGAAGTCGAGCCCCTGAATTGATGAAGAGGACCTGACGTCCTTAAGTAAGCAGCAAGGAATAATGTCACATCCATTTATTGATAATCTATTCTAGATACTATCGATATAGAATAAAACATAGCCCAATATCCGGAGGTTTGTATCGTAACTAAGAGCGTAGTGAATTTTATATAAAAGAACAGCAGGGTGATTACGAAGAATAAACATAAATCTGAGGTTAAAGTATCCCTGTATAGTTGACAAATATGAAAGGAATTGAATTCATAATAAACAATAAGAAACTCATATTCCGGAATAAATATAAAACCTTCAAAAAAAGTATGGAAACTCAAAAGTCAATGACTATATCTCTCTAGCCATGGTATAATCATCGCTATCTTTAGTACAATTAAAAAATGTGTTTATCCCTATTTATAACTATAACATATTTGTTATGATTTTGCAGCCATGGAACGAGTAGTACATAAAAAAGGGGCAGGGTCAAAAGTGAAAGTTGCATAATTAACTGGTAAGCACTCGTAATGTTATGCAGAGCACTCTTTTTTCTTTGATATAAGAGAGTGTGATTATTGTAAATGACTGTGGAAATATTGTCATCCCAACTGGTCATATCTATATGAAATTTATGCACTATGGTTACATGTCAGGCAAGATTCGCTACTGTTTGGTCTTAAACTTTCCGAACCACCATATCTAGGTTAACAAATGTTGAAAAGGCCCGGGCAAGCGGGTAACTCAAAGCCGGAATTCTCTAAAAAGATGTTCCAGTTCGGTTTGGAGTCGGTAAAATGTTACTTACCTGTAAAGTTCGGAACCCAAGCCAGGGAGCAAAGAGCAACAGTCTGTTCACCAGGCTCAGGCCAGCACAGGTATGTGCGAGAGGATCCACCCGCAGCTGGGCTCGGGCGTGCATGGCCCAGCTTGTTTGAGTTTTGGAGCAATTGAATGCATGGCTTGTGTTATAAAATTTAAATCCGATTGAATGAAATGATTTTCCTCTCTACTGAAATCAATTTCACATTCTCTCGTCTGATGCCATTAATCATTGTTTTATTATCACTATCGTCTTCCCAAAAAGTGAATACCGCGTACGTGAAAACAATTTAACCCGGACGTTAACTATCCCTAGGTGCAGTCTAAATGTTGTACAAAGTTAAAATGGACTTAGACTGGAGTTTAGATCAAATTTAAACCTGAGTTCAGAATAAGGGCCAATATATTTACTAATGCCAAGGCCTTTGTATCCCAACGTTTAGGGCAATGAGCAGATTATTCTAGAACAAATTCTACTTAAACTGCAGATGTGACGACCTTTTTCCACAATATATTTTCATAATTTACTAATAATAATATTGGTGGATTCTTATATAGCGCACATGTCCGTCACGGCGAGATGCTTCTGGCGCTGCCCCTATTATTAACCTGGCTTTAGCAATCAAATACAATATATATATATATATATTAAAAAACCTTGCCACCGATTGGCATAACAATTCTTGCAATTCATCAACTGAATTAGGGCAATAATAACATAATTATGTTAGGGCATTGCCTAGATTGTATAAGTTCTAACAGATCAATCATAATCAAGAATTTTCACCTGTATATCGTAACACTAATTATTTTGTATAAAAATAAACAGCGTGATTGATTTTGACAGCCATGGTTTCTTTAAAGGAGGTTACAAAGGAGGTGAAATGAGGAGTATCTAGAAATGAAAGTCCATTGGCGTATTATTTAGAGCAATACGGAAGTCAGGACACACACACACGCACACATACCCACACTCAAAATAGAGGAAAATTATTAATTTGAGCCATTCCCTCGTGTTTTGCCATGCATCCTTAGCCTCCAGGGTACCACCATAATCAAAACTCGCTATCGAAAGAAAAGTCCGAAATTTGAGATTTTTGCGCTTTTAAAGTATTAGTACTTTATAGGTTGGTACATAGATATACATTATCCAAATGGATCAAAGCCTATTTTCTATGGACTGAAGAAGTGCCAAATATCCAGGCCTCAGGTGGAAATACATTTTTCGTTTCAATTTTTCTGTGCTCAAGAGTACAAACATTATTCGAAAATTCATGAAAATGAAACATTATACCTCTTCCCCTACTGTAGCCATACGAAACCAATCCAGTCGGGTGAATTTTGTGTATGTTTTCTTAACTCTTTTTTTTCTTCTTTTCTTGTGGCTATATCCTTATCGTCATGTTAAGTTGCTACCAGAGCGCTAACAGGCTATAAAAGCTCTTCATTCCAAATGCTCGTGTTGTATTATTCAGAAGCTTTGTGAAAGATGAACCTTCAGAATAACCAATCTTTTTTTGGTTTTTCCGAACTGATGAAAAATCGTATATTCAAACGTCAGGAGCTTCTCAGTTTGTAATATCACGAATATTACATTCTGGTATTTGGAGGTAGGTCTGGTGTGTAAGGTCACTTAATCTAATACCAGGCGCTTCTTAATGACGGACGCTTGGGAAATGGCCGTATATCTTCGGAATTAAAATGATATGCATTAAGAGGTCAACGCATTTTGATGAATTGACCGACATGCCCTTGTTACCCAGCGCAACAAACGTACAGCAACGCGCATTTCCGCTTCACATGCATGTTAATGCGCGCACTCAGCAAATTGAAGTTGCTTACACAAACAATTCGCATTATATTATAGATATATTGACTGCTATGAGAGGCATGGCTTTTTCTATAGACTCAAGGGTACATTGCATCCTGTCATGACCCCGAGGCGCGCCGCCGTGATGCAACGTCCCCGAGAGCCAGTATAGAAACAGCCATCCCTCGAATATTAAAGCAGCTCATATATCTTTTATATACCGAATTCACAAAAAAAAATCTACAAAGATTTTCTTGAGTAAAGATTGGTTAAAACATCACAGAAAATATTAGACAATGTCTGTTAATCTTCGCTGGATAGTTTCCTGAATGTTACGATCATTCCGGAATCACACACACTAAGCGACCGAATCGTACACACACTGTATGGTATCAGCGCTCGCACAAAGAAACCTTTTACACGTAAACCAATGGAGATCTCAGCAAACGGGCATCTTTATCAGGAACTATTAACCGTTAGGCCTACCCGGATGCAACGGGCATTTTTCTCATGAACTATTGACCGTTACTGGCATTGTTCGTTTCTTTACGGGCGTGGCTAAAATCACGACTCCAATTTCGACCAATCAGATGGCTAGATTTCTAAAGAGAGGTATATAAACCGTTATATTACCGTAACGTATTTTATTCTATTGAGAGCTAACAGTTTTGTTAGGGCCTAGTAAATTTATTGACATCTTGAATGATATGTTACGCCAACCTTTCACTAAGTTAAATGTAGACTTGGCCAATAGACTTTCATTGGTTCTGATGAGTTCAACCTGGGGTAATTAACGACATTGTGTGGAACTGCAAGAATGTGAATGTTTGTTCTTGATTCGAAAGCGTGATTCAGTGAGGGGGTGGAACCCTTCCTGTTGCTATGACAGCGCGGGTAATTTTCGCGCGGAATCCAACTGTTTGTATTGTCGGCATGATCGTCATACCATGGTTTTGTTTTGTTTCCCTCACAAAATTACTATCTATCTTCATCATTTAATGTTATGTTTCCATCTTTTTCTTCTTTTTTTGTTGAATATCCTTGTCATTTTCTCTCTCTTTCAATTTATTATTCTTTGTTGTTAACATTCTTCTATCTTCGGTGTTGTGGTCGAGTGGATACGTCGCCGGACTGTCGATCACAGGCACTAATGTCCTTTGGCAAGACATTGATCTACATTTGCCACACTCAACACATAATAATTCCTTGAAATGCTAGAGCGCCGTAATGGCCGCCTTGCTAAAGCCAGGGTAATAATCGGGGCAGCGCCAGGAGCGTGACGACGTGACGGACATGTGCGCTATATAAGAAGCCACCATTTCAATTCAATTCAATTTAAAAATGGTTTTTATTATAGCACAAACATGGTTCATACAAATACAATTTTACATGAAAGACAGCCATGGCTGGAATATTCATGTTTACATGTTAGGCACAATAGATAACACGTTTAGAGATATATACATGTAAAAAACTAGCAATATAAGAAATAGGATTTAGATTCTGTAACTAAAAACCATAAACACATTGCACAAGTTATCAAAAATACAACAAAAGCATGAGCTGTTATTTTTATTTACAAATGTCATATTATGTCATTATTATCTTACTATACTGCTTTATGTAATTCTTTGTTTTTATCCAATCATTTCGCTCTTTCTGTCTTTCCATATGTCATCCTTTGTGTTTATCATTCTATTATCTTGTCTCTATCTCTCCTTATGTTGTTTTTTGTTTTTATTCTTTAAATTGTTTACTTTCTCTCTTTCATTAATTTTCCTGCAAAAAACAAACACACTACTGGTTTAAGTATGCTTCATTGCATAGTTTGACTTGACACCGCACGGTAGAGCAGTATTGAGCGGTCTAGGAAGCAAACCGGTCCAGAGGTATGCTTCATGGCAGTGTTGTGCCTTCACACTCACCGTTAAACCGCTCTAACGTAAACCGGTCTAGCTTAGGCCGGTCCAGGAGAAAGTAAGTAAGTAAGTGAGAATGAGGTCTTGGTCACAATGGCGGTTCTTTTCCGTTGAAGGTAGTGTTACTTAAAATGCGAAATAGTTAAATATAATTCTGAAGAAGATTATACATACTTAACCCTTTGACAACTGGATCGTCTAGTTCCCATAGGCTTAATACAGGGACCTCCCGGTTCCCGTAGGCAATGGGTTAATAATATAAGGGTGTCACATGCTACGACACAACTACATGTAAGCCCTAAAGAGTGGAATAAATTATATTTGGACAGAGCCATTTCTTTCATCGCCAAAAATTTCTCCCACACATGTCTTTTTACCTTGCCTTAGGCCATTCTGTCCTGGGGAGGACATCGATCCGCAAAAGTTTCCTTTTAAAGGTACTATGTCCCATTTGCAGACCAAAAAAAAAATGAAAAGGTTAAATTCCAACGGCATTTGAAAGACAATACTAATTTAGAACTTCCCTAAAAAAAGGGGGGGGGGGCTTGAAAATGTCTTTAAGTGGGAAAATAACGACTATTAGTTGTCGAATCGACTTAGGAGCTATAGAGCCAGTAAGTAATAGTCTGATTTTTCAGACCATTGTACCGAATGGTCGTACGTTTTATGCTGCGCAAAGATTCAATCAGTTTAATTTTGGCCATTACAAGAAGTGTGTTATTGATGTAGACAAATGCTCATGTACCCTTTACAGCTCATTTTATGTACTATTACCAAAGATGAAAAAAGCCAGTCAGTCACTCAATAGTGTCTGACATTGAAGTCTAGCAAGTAAACAGGTTTCCTTGCATAATTTGAATATTAGGACACTGCTAATGTTTAAATTTCACAGATAGGACATACATGACATATTCATAATTCCTGCAAAGTTCTACAGAATTTGATGTTGGCTGCAAAAGGGACATAGTATATTTAACACGCAATACTCAATATATACCTTATAATACTAACTGGAGGAAAGAGCTTTTATAAAGGATGACATTTAGAGCAAAAAGGTAGCCCATTTATTTTTCTTTTTACTTAGGCCTACGTATACCAAATTGATGTACAAGAACAACAAAAAACTCCTTTCTCTTTATTACTGTAGTCACACAGCCAAACCGACTCCTAAGTCAGCCACACAAGACAAAATCTTACACATTCTTGATAATTCAATTTTCTTTGTTTGTTCGATTGTCGGTTTGGTGTCGGTCTGCTGTCAGTATACAGACAAAAATACTTGCAGTGCTGCATGTTTATGTATGCATTTTGCATATGCATCTGTTTTGATGCGGGGAATTGGCTAGAGGCATTCGGGCTGTGTACAAGGTCAGTTCGAAATAGTCGGATTGTTATGGGCCTGCATGGGTTCCCGACATAGCGTAATTTGATAATTTTTGGTCGGTTTCTTGTTGGTCTGCTGTCAGTCTTCGCGGTGGGACTGAAAGTATCATTAATATGTTTATCAAAGCATATTTTTAAAATATATCGTTTCAATTTACTTCAATAAATAACATTAGTACTTGAAAATGTGAAGTAGTCCCTTTAATCGCTCAAAATTTGTTCATTTCACAACCCAAAACCTGAAAGATCACAAGAAGGATAATTGATCGTGTGTGTTCTAATTTTGAGACAGACATAACATTAACATGATTGATATCCTTCATATTAGAGATACAAAAAGTCTCTCATTGGATGTGAATAAAGCCTGTGACGTTAAGATTAATCGACGAATCTGGTCAAATGTAGTACTAAGTTCGTGTATTCAAATAGAAAGGGTCTTAAACGGATTGTGTATTAAATAATAGTACACAAGAACCAAGTTTATGAAATAGGGATCTGATGAAAGAAGAACGTTGAAATAAATGTATAGGGTGATGATTACTTGACAAACACTGACAAATTATGATGAGTTCATTTGTAATTTCTAAATATTGCCAACTATACATGTTCATGTACATCAACTCCTATAATATTTCAATAGAAATATTTTATTTATTGTTTTATCATGATGATTATTCGGCGAGGATCCCCTTGGTAATAATTTAGATTGATGATTCTTACGAAAAACACTATAATTGACCACAAAAGGCCACAATATAGTTACTGCTATAGATTATTAGTATTGTTCTACACTCTACAGTAGTATATTGTCTACTTATTATTTTACTTTTTTGTTATTCTATAAACTATTTGCCATAAACATTTGTTTTAGCCCATTGAGATTTCATCGGGATGGATGTTTGTACATTGGTTTAGAAATGTTTCTAGTAACCGCTCATTCATTAGCATATACCGTATGTATGATTTTGGTTAATTGTTGGGAGTTTAAACGGAAGAGGCGCTTATTGAGATATATGGAGCTCCCAAATGCTAGACACTGCTAATGGGAGAAGTATTTGTGTTACAATAAGGTGTAAAAGAGAGAATCCGAGATAATAAAACCTTGGTGGGAGTTAGAAATTGAAGTGATCTATAAAGGTCGTCAAAAGCTGTGATCCTTTGGTTTACGTTCAAAGCTGATCCACCGTATCGTGTATCAGTTTGCTAGGCATGATGCATTGATGAAGATTTGAGATGCATGGCACCATTGAAGAGCTCCTCTACCTTTAGAGTTTAGTTTCCTATGATAATTATTGCCTCTTTGGTATAACCGACTGTGAACCCTTGAGGTAAACGCTAAGATATAAGCGGAACTCCTGCGCGCTTTTAGCCGGTTACCCCTTAGGTGAGTTGACACTCGAACACTAAGGATGTGTTGCTAAGCAGGTGGATAGGTGGGAGGAGGCTGTCATATGTCTCACCTTACTTTATCATTCCATTGTATATTCTACCTTGAAATCAGCCGCTGGTTTCTTTGTTTTGATTTGTTTTACCTTCGGAGTCAAATGGAGCGTTATAGTGGACTATAACGATATCCTAAGCTTCTAACATGCACACATTTTAATCATAATATCAGAATAAAATTATACTCTACCCCTAGCTATTCTTTCACCCTAAAACTTTTTTATATTTAACTCATCATCCCGATATATAATTTTCGTTTAGGTAATCTCTTCTAATATTTCGTTTTCATACATGTGCCCTCTTTGATTCCATAGAATACCTTTGCAGTTCCTTTGAAGATTCAACTGATAAAAAATAAAGCAAGAAATGGGGTTCGAAAAGCAAAGGGGAAGGAAGGGAAACATATTAAAGGATTATATTTATTTAAAAATAAGGAAAACTTAATATCTTTGTGATTTAAATTGTACATTAGAAAATGACAGGAATATAGTAATAGAATTTAAAAAGAGAAATTATGAGACAGTGCTTCGTTAAACACGGAACAGGGAGCGTCGTAAAAAGAACCCTACAACAAAACCAGCATTTGCGTCCGAATCATTATACCTAATAATTATATGCAAACCATTTGTATCAACACCACTCTATTCAAATGATTGTTCATCAGATTTTCCTATTTGTTTAACAGAAAAGGAAATGTGTCTTCAGTGATTTAGACCATTGAATAAACGGGAGGTAATATTCGAAAAAAAATAGAGCAAATAATAATCAAGTGAATTAAAGAAATACAAATTTCTCGACAGCTTTAAATCAATACAAAATTTATCAATACGTTCAACATATTTTAGCAGGTTCTTAAACTATATACCTGCCAGCTGAAATTTAGCAATTGTGTATATAAGACTTGTGATTAATAATTTTGGTTTCATTGTTTTTGAGCTTTCAACAATGTTCAGAAATGCATCTTTTTCGTAATGTGGTGACAAAGGGGATTCTAAATCGTGTCTTATAATTAGCTTTATCTTTTTGTTTTATTCATTTATTAATTTTTGTATCTATTTCTATCTATATTTTTAAAGGGGGGAATGTTGTCAGTCACAAACCGGCTTTCCACTATGACCCTTAATAAACCTATTTATTAGGATTTACACAGTGTTATATATGATTTTCGTATATGTTGTCAATTGGTTTGATCAACAAAATGTATATATATATATATATATATATATATATATATTTGTACATATTTATTTATATACACACATGTATAGGGAATTTGTTAAACTAAATAATACACATTTGTTTGATTCATTCAATCAGAAAAACAGCCTATTGGAAATTGGAAATCAATTTCACAAGGTCATTTGAAGGACTCTTCCATTATTGACAAAAACGATCGTTTTCTTCACAATAGGCAAACCAATACAAATCCAAACCAAATACTTTAAAATTCCTATGCAAATATCAACACGGACTGCAGACAATTATAATCCTATATAATTTATTCGTATCCGGGGACTCATTCTTTTTAAACAATGAGAATTGCCTATTTTAATGTAGTCCGAATATAACTTCATGTAAATATCCTACATTTTGTTTTGACCTTTACGATGATAAAACATTTTCATCCATTTATTTTGAATATGATTTCATGTGACATATTTGTAATTATGGTTCGCATTTTAATTTCCATTTTAAATTCAGTGTTCCATAGTGTAAAACCGGTATTTCAAGAACAATTGAAAGCTTTTTCTGTCCAAATTCTGTTGATAGAATGTTACAATTAGGGAGGTTTAATCTGCATATAGTGATAAAAGAGTTCAAGAAATGAACGATGTGTGAATGGTTCATACATTGAAAAATGTTCTTTACCTTATACGTACGCTACACACCCTAGACAAGCTTTCATTAAACAATAAATCAGAATATTTTTCCAGAATTATATACATACGTAAATAAAAATTAAAAAAATATATACATATGAATATGTATATATAAATAATGATTGAAACAATTGAAATAAAAATCCTTGAGAGTTCACTATACTTCATTATATACTTCACTTTAGAAATCTAGCCATCTGATTGGTCGAATTTGGAGTCGTGATTTTAAGCCATGCCCCGCTCGTACCCGCCCATATATATATATATATATATATATAAATATATTCTAATGGATTCATCGCATCTTAATATGGTTTCAGAAGATCCCTAAAAAGCATTGTCACCAACATTGAACGGTACAATATTTAAGAAAACTCGGTAATTTTACTGCCGGCAGAATTGTGCACTAAAAATCATTTTGCAGCAAAGATGGAATTAATGGATAAATAACTCATTTTCCTAGACCGAATTTTTCTCCAGCACCTGCTTCCGTACGCCTTATCTACGGGCAAATACATTAATCTCGCAGTTTCTCCAGATTTGCGATTGAAACATTGTTCCTAGTCGCGACCACGATCTAATCTAATGATTTGCAGTGCCTCAATCTAATAATTACTCTTCCCATCAATACAAGAGAACCATATACATCATGATGATAATGAGGAAATAATGGTACACTGGTGTGATTAAACAAGATTTCTTCCCAGATGCTATTGCTTGGAAAAGTGCCTTCGCCATGTATGTCGCCGAGGAGTAAACTTCAATCTGGCTAAGAACACCAACGCTTTAACCAATTTGGCACGGAGAGGGGTGAGCGGTCCTAACGACACGAGATTAATTAACCTTGGCAGTTATATTCAATTTCTAGCTTCGAAATTCGAATTTTACAAGTACGCAGATAAACGCACATAAACACACACACCCACGCACACTTCTACACTAGCTCATGTTACGAATGATCTTCAAGAAACAACAAATTTGTACTCATGCACATACTACATCTGAATGAAAACCAAACACTTTCATTGTTAAACATTAAGGAAATCATTCTATTTTCAAAGGCGACGTTCAGATTTAATTGATCATTATTATGCTTGAAATTTGATTTTATTTAATCAGGAATTTATCTTGTAAGAGTAGAACACCGGATTTGGTGAAGGTAGCTCACCATGGTGTCTAGTAGCCTCTATCAGAGTCCCTGTATAAGAAGTATTCTTCAAGTTTTTCCCTTCGTTGAAATAATCACGGGGACACTTAGAATACCCCCTCAAATTCCATTACAGAAATACCGCATTCAGACAGATTAGATAAATGTCACGACCCTATTGTGAATCAGAAATTGCTGAAAATATGACTTACTGTAACGTTACACTCCCATCCTGCTCTGAATGTCATTGATACTGGTTGTATGTTACGCATATAGTTCGAAAACATGTGAAACATTAGGAGCGGGAAGGTGTGTATTTCACAGAGGTTATGACACTCTAAACAAGATTTGGATGCAAAGCCGATAATTGTTAGACCAGCATTTGCTGGAGCGCATAAGTTCTACCTCTTCGAACATACGATACCTTTTCAAACCTCAAAGAGAATCCAATGCGGGCGGTTTAGTTCATTTCCATGACTTTCTTCTGGGTCTGTCTGACACAAGACTGGATCATCTTTCATGTCTGATATTTCCATCGCGTAGGAAGTGCTGGCTTCGTCCACTTTAATTAAAAGGAAGCCGCGTTAAAGCGAGAAGTGCTATCTTACCACTGCGTGCCCACGCGAGTCTTTCTACCATGTCTGTAATGACGCAGGAAAATTGTTATATCATTAAAGCACATTATTATACCAATGGTAAATTAGTAAATAATATCATATATTATATATATATATATATATATATATATATATATATATATATGTATATATATGTATATATAAGTGCGAGAATTCTCAACTCTGACATGACAACGGGTGTTCCAGAATATGTAGGCGTGAAGAAAATGGTCTAGGAACGTGAGACATAGCTGTACGTTACAATTTTATTACGAGCTTTCGGCTTGTGAGGCCTTCTTCAGGTTCTCAAGTGCAAACACATACAGAAACAAATACATTGTATGAACAGATATACATGGCATAAAAACTTAATATTACTTAATCATATAGTCAAGCATCATGAACATAGCAAAAATTAGTACGAGAAATACTTCGGAATAAACTTAGAAATAAACTTTCTGGATATCAAAACTTAAAACTCTACACCCAGATGGGATCAATGCTGATCAATAAGGCAATTAACACACCGACATATCAGACGCACGTAAACTTTTGTTCACATGATAAAAAAACTGCCTCAACGCAGTGTATTCGATCTTAATTTTATTTTATTTTTAGTCTTTGATTCTCACGTTTTATCCTTGCATTTGTTATACAATGTAAGGCCAATCGGACTGCGTACACTCCAATGCATTTGAATGAAGCCTTCTATCCTCCTCCCTCTCCCCTCCCTAGACACAGGTCATGACACCGGCTGTGTCATAGATCAGTAACATCCGTGTCACAGGTCAGTTATCCATACTTGACCGCACTTCCCTTATTACACGTACATATACATCACATCAACTGAATAAACACACACGACAGCCCAACACACAAGCAAGGTAAAACACTTTGAAATTGCATAATCATTTCTAAGTTTATTCCGAAGTATTTCTCGTACTAATTTTTGCTATGTTCATGATGCTTGACTATATGATTGAGTGATATTAAGTTTTTATGCCATGTAACTCTGTTCATACAATGTATTTGTTTCTGTATGTGTTTGTACTTCAGAACCTGAAGAAGGCCTCACAAGCCGAAAGCTCGTAATAAAATTGTAAAGTACAGCTACGTCTCACGTTCCTAGAAAATTTTCTTCACGTCATATATATATTTATATGTTTGATTGGAGGACAAAAAATATACGCGTGTTCCAAGAAAAATGCAAATATGATTTTTTTTTGTATTTTTCTTTTTTTTGGGGGGGGGAGTGACATGTAACCCAAGTTGGAAATATTTTAATGGAAATTTCAATTCAATTAGTCATGCTTTTATGTTTAAATTAGCTATCACAATAAGAATGTCATATATTAAACGTAAATGACAAGAAATTACTATCATGTTAGGTAAGTTCCCGAACTATGGCTAACATGATCAACAAAATATCTGCCATGTTTATATTATTTAATTACTATCAGGCATTTTATCAACTTGTGTCAAGCTATCATTTGAAACTAACATTTGTTGTTGCGACTTTTGTATCATTGCTCTTTAAATATATCTTCTTTTTTTAATTATAGATATTTAGTATATTTGATCGTCTATGTTATGTTACACTCAACCTTTGAGTAATAAATGTAAACATGTATTGAAATTATGTAATAAGAACCTCGCTCGAGGAAAAGAGAAGAAAAAAAAAAATCGGCTATTTTGAACAATTTATGAAAAGCAAATTATAACCAAACCGCCAAAAAAGAGATCAAAACACTGTACTGATCACGAACAGATAACCCGAGCGCATTACACGGACAAAAAATCCAGGCTAACGAAAAACATGTTTATTACAATTTTATCTGCGTTGTCAATAGCATTCTGACTGCATCATTGGATGTCCTTGTAGTCATTCAGACGGAAACTTATCCTGTTTTAATATGTAGATCACGTTCAAATCATATCGAAATGCATAATGGTGTATGCATTATTATATGAATTCGTAAAATATAGATTCGCAATTAAGTTTAATTCAATTTCTGGCATGCGCCGGACAAGAAATGGCGCATACAATGGTGGCACGGCGGAATTGTGGAGAAGGCTATACTCCCCCTCGCAAATTGTCATGTATAGGAGGCTTGATATATATTTTGCACATCTCTCTTCTTCTTTCCTTGCACTCAGCTTGGCCACCATATCCCTTCAAACTCTCGTGTCCCCCTGTGCAAAATCAGATACCGGGATTGCAAAAAAATGAATTCAAATCTTCCTTACTTCGACCTTTATACCCACCCCAAACCTTTTAAATACCGGTGTCGCAACTTCTTGCACACTCAGAAAGTGGGATTGTAAAATAAGAATTCGAATGAATTGGGTCATGATGACTCCCCGGGGATGAAGTTGATTGAATGTACTCAAATTGGAAGGCAATCAAACAAATCGGTTCGGTGGTGATTCAAGTAATGAGTGTATTTTAATTCGATGGGAAGATATGAATCGTAAAGAGCTATTATACAAGTTTGGAATATGCAGTTAGACAGCAATCAGAGCTAAGGAGGGGGGTAGATCACCATATTAGACATGGACATAATTATTTATATTCTCGTTTTATTTAAGTTAAAAGTTGTGTATTCTATAACCGGTGGCATTGCTCAGTTGATTATGATTTTTTTTCTTTCTTTGATAGCATTATACCTTTCATGATTTCATAATGATTATTATATAATGATTATTATATATATAATGTATTATACAAAGTATATGTATATTGTGATATAACGTCTACTACAACTACGTTTTGCTTTATTTTCCCTATGAAAAAGATTTTGTTTTTCCTAACAGGGTGTTTCATCCTTCCCTTACACCAAAGAAAGAGACAAATGAAGATGAAAGATAATGTGAAGATATAACGATGTGAAGGCGGGACTTTCATCATATTTAAGTTGGCGATCGCCTGCAATTGCCCTTAACCGGATATTTTAACGTGTCTATTAAAGCCCTAATCATACTATGACAGTTTCCTATTAAAGCGTAGCGCAACGAACTACCATGTCTAAAGCCCTATTCATACTATGCAGTTTCTTAAAGCGTAGGGCAACGAACTACCATGTCTAAAGCCCTATTCATACTATGCAGTTTCTTAAAGCGTAGCGCAACGAACTACCATGTATAAAGCCCTATTCATACTATGCAGTCTCTTAAAGCGTAGCGCAACGAACTACCATGTCTAAAACCCTATTCATACTATACAGTTTTTTAAAGCGTAGCGCAACGAACTACCATGTCTAAAACCTATACTATGCAGTTTCTTAAAGCGTAGCGCAACGAACTACCATGTCTAAAACCCTATTCATACTATGCATTTTTTTAAAGCCTAGTGCAATGAACTAAGATGACTAAAGCCCTAGTCATATATTATTTTACGGTTTCCTAAAGCGTAGCACAACGAGCCAACATGTCTAAAGCCCTAATCATACCTTCGACGGTTTCTGAAAGCGTAGCGCAACGAACTAACGTGTCTAAAGCCCTAATCATACCATACCAAGAACTAATTATTTGCTTTGCCCTACATCTTTCTTTCCCTAGAACCACAATAGCATTTTATGCGTCTTAAGTCTCCAAGGCATAGTAATAAGGACTTAGATCTAAAGTAATTTTGACGGTCGGTTGGAATTAGAAACTGCTGAATTCTTAAATATCAAAATCTAACGGCAAATATAGGTTCACCCTTTTTCTCATACATCCCGCCTACACTTTGTAGGTGAATGAGCATGATAATAAGGAAGGGAAAGGATTTACTGAGGCATTATATGAAACATCGTAGAGATTGTGAGAGAGAGAGAGAGCTATAGGGTATGGATTAGGATGCTAATGGGAAGCTCAAGGTGAGAAATGTTGAATAGACACGATAAAGGGGACGCGTGCGTGTGTGTGTATGCGTGTAAGGAAGGAAGAAAGAGAGAGAGAGAGAGAGAGAGTAAGAGTATTAATCTGTAAGTATGGCGGAACGAGAGAGACAGAGAGATATTGACAGAGGCTTCACTGAAAGAGAAATAGGAAGATAGAAACAATCGAAAAGGCAAGGAAGGTGGCAGAGAAAGAAATGAGAGAAAAACAGGGTGAATAGGATAAGGTAAATATACAGAGGCGGCGCTGGGGAAGAAGGGGCAATCCCCCCCACTTTTTCAAGTAGCTCCAAAATGCCAGTTTTTTTACAAAGGAAAAGCGCCCCTATTACTTGCCACCTTTTCTTTCTAATGAGTGCCGCCTTTTCTCTTCTCATAGGTGCCCCTTTCCGTGCTTAAAACCCTATCAGGATTGGTGATTTCATCTAATGTCTAAAAATCTAAAAAATTGTATTGTTCGCTTTGAGGTTATCCACTGTAGGTGCCCCTCCCCCTTAAAGGCCCTTTTTTGTAGGTGCACCCCCACTTTGAAAGATGCTCCACCGCCCCTGTAAATGTATTAAGTTTTTTGGGACAAACCAGAGGCACTGTTCAGATATTCTTTAATGGAAGCCAATTAGGATTGTTCACCAGGCCTCCATTGAACCGAAAGTCCGTAGTCTCGAACAAAAAAGTGGTTTCCTGTTGAATGGGGAAATTCACGAGCAGAGTATGAAAAATCACCACAAACCACTGCGAACGTCAACAAACTACACAGCTGTTTTGTTCATTTTCTGTTGACGATCAGGTAGAGTTAAATGCTAGAAAGAACAATCTAGAGAGTGACCATTCCTTTGCAAACGTGCAACGTTGGTGAATCTACCCCCTAATCTGTTGCGTGTTTTCATATTTAGAGTATTAGACTGAGATATAGACCTATCGCCAACAACAGAAGGGCGTAAAGCATAGTACATAGCAAAGTGTAGAATTTTGCATAACTCAAGGCTGCTGTACACGCTAAAACGTATACAATGGTATACAAGTCATTAGATATTTCCAACAAAAATGATAATACCTTTCGCCCCTACCCCATTACAATCAGATGTTATGTTCATCTATTTTCTGACCCATTCTCTTGTAGATGGGAAAACACCTTTTTTTCCCCTGTATCCGACACGGCGATCATTGGTGGCAAAGGCGCGAAAATACGCCTGTCCCGAGTGTGTAATGGACGATTATAAAGATAAGTGTTTTTATCATCATCATTAAAATGATGTATAGTTTATGGGTGGGTGGACAGCACATTTGTCATATGCACTTGAACGAACTGCATACACATTCGTCCAAACGTTATCACCACCTTGCATTTGTACTGGTAATGTAAACATTTATTATTTCAGCGAATTTGCTCTGAAGTGGTATTACCATGTTAGTTAGTTAGTTAGTTAGTTAGTTTAAATCTTCTGAATAAATGAACCCGAGTATGCCCATTTGTCTCAAAACACCTGAGATAAGAAGGTTTAAGATCTGTATTATTTTCTACGAATGTTAAAGTAAATTTACGCATTTTTGCCACTCAAACATCTGGTGAAACGTATGTTTAGATCATAGTTTTTCGGTGAAACATTATGATGTTATTTTGTAGCACTTAGCCAAAATAAAGCATTATAGAACCACAAAGGTTAAATTCAAGTACTTTTCCCCCTTACAACTTCAATATTGCATCAACTCTGCTTTGCATATTCTAAATTGACATAATATTGATGTAAGGGTCCCTAGCGCAGATTTACAGTTTACTCACGTTGAACCAATGACTGCAGACAAAGTAGGTTTAAGAGAAAAAGAGTAATCATGCGGCAATATTATATGATGATGGATAAATGGAAATGAAAAAGAGGGAGAAGAGACGACTAAAGGACAGGTGAAGGGAAAGAGATAGCGAGAAATGGCAAGACAGACAGATAGAAGGTTTGGATATAGGACATTCATCTTGCCTTGATTACAGGAAAATAACGTTTAAAAAGTAATGGCATTTGATGACGTATCGTAATGTGCTGTGAAAACGTGACCATGGCATATTAATCGCCTTTCCATTGCTTTTGATATTTCACTTTTTTAATGTCTGGATCGTGCGTTTCTCGCTCCGTCTAGGTGGAGATTAGTATACAAATAATACACAGCAGTAAAAATATGTGTATTATTTGTTTTATAAGATGATGTTTTATTTTTTTATGAAGTATTTACTAATGACCGGTCATGAGTAAAATTACGTGTTAGGCAAAATAAATGCATGGTCACATGTACGCTCTCAACCAATCCTTTGATTAGGATCCGCTTCATCATCTTATAATATGTGTTACCGGCTATAAAGCGTTCCCAAACGAGGTGAAAAGGTAAATTTGAAATTTTCGAGCCCATGTGCAATATCGATATTTTGCATGAATTTTTAACAGGAACATTGCTAGAGGGCTGGGATGTGCCTCCCCATTCCCTCCCCATTGGAGTGCTTAACAATTACAAAAGAATCGAACCTTACCGGAAAATCTCAGAAATTTCAGACTCTTTTGTTTGGTCGTTGAATTTTGTCTCCTAATCGGCCAACTTGGCCATATCTCGACACCCTAATTAACTTTATCAAAGTGATCTATATTTGTTATGCACTTAACATAGTGTGATCCGCCTTGAGCGAGACTATGAAAATAAAAACGTCTTCTCCAGAATTTATGCTCACAGTCATGGGTTCCTAACTGCGTCTGTTGTGTCCTTATTCGTGTGGAATTGGTGTGTTATGTGATGTCTTAGTTGCGGGGAACGATTTCCATGTTGTATAATGTGGATTTGGTACATTACAATAGCCATTAAATCTTTTGGGGTGTTCTACCTCAATAGGTGTATCCAAAAAGTTGAATATTGAACAATATTTGTCTTGACCTTCTTGAAGTTTACTAATATAGGCTATGTGGATGGCCTCTGATATGTTAGATATTGTGAGAGGGGGAATCGGTCCTTCGAGGACACAATGCCTCGCTTTAAGGCCACGATGGGCTTGTCACGTATCAACTACAATGATAACGATGAAAAATGTATTGAATCCTAGATCGCCGATGCTACAGCCATATTTCAATGGATTTCAAGCCTCCTTGGAGGAGGAAAGGCTAAATCGGCTTAGAATCGAAGCGACGTCAGTCCGGTAGTGTAATTGTCTAAAAGTTGAAACCGGTTCGGCTTTTATTTTTTACTAGAAGGCTTAAATGCAATAAGTTCCAGTTGATAGCATTCTCATCATTATTTAGAACCTCAAACAGGAAGATGATGTTTATTTACATTTCTATATCTAATATGATTGCCATTTCTACTAAAGTCGGATCGCAGGAGAATCGTAAAGTTCGCGGTAAG
This sequence comes from Mesocentrotus franciscanus, assembly GCA_037976565.1. NCBI lineage: Eukaryota > Metazoa > Echinodermata > Echinoidea > Camarodonta > Strongylocentrotidae > Mesocentrotus > Mesocentrotus franciscanus. The sequence continues at coordinate 7,527,990 of CP137686.1, forward strand.
ACTTAGCATGAATTGGAAAAAAAACTTCATAGTTAGATTTTCTAAATAGACCGATTTGATCCTTAACCAGTCCTTAATTGAGATTATCAGTCCGCAGTCGATAAGGTTGCTCGATTTGTTAAAAAGTGGTTTCTTGAAGCTATACTCATAAAAAACGACGACAACCTCCCCCTTATTTTAAAAGTCCATAAGATAAACAAAAACTAGACAACAGGTACCTTGAAACAATATCCTGTCATAATGACATCAACGCCTTATTTCTATGCAGAATGTTTGAGTAATAAACACGTTTCTATATGTTGCATATTTGAATATATTTAAATATGACTGATCAATGATCAGTTGCAATTATATTACGTTGAGCGTTTTTACATTTTAAAGCTCATTTTTCATTGCGTGGATATCAAAAGAGAAGGCCGTTTTCTTTATTTTCTTTGAAAATAATTATACATTTCTCACAAATTCATAAAAATTTACCGGGTTATATATTGGTTAGAATTAAAGGTAACCATACACTCTCTCACGTGTTCATATGAATTTTACAACGATTTTTTTGTTGTTTAATGCTGTGCTGCTGGCTTGCCCCACCCAGCTGTGAAGGATATATCAAATACATAAAACAAGTACTGTACGGTGGTACATGGTAAGGTTAAAAAGCCAGGAAAACGCTCCAGAGACAACATAAAAGACGCGATCAAAGTGTACCTCTTTGCTGATAATTCCTGAAATAATACGGAGTTTTCTACATAGCCCTAAGTTAGAAGACGTATCAGTAGCGCGTTATAAACCTCAAAGAGCTTCAAACCTTGCAAGAGGGTTGATCGCTATTCCTCATGGGATAACAGAGCCCAATCAAAGTGTTAATCTACAGTGTCGCTTACCAATTACTTCATTAGCTGAAATACAATTCTCGGCTCTTTCTTATTGCGCTAAAGTGGACATTAAATCAACCGTGTAGCATTAATTTTAAAAGTAATACCTCGATTGACTTTCTCTATTATGGTCACTGGAATAGAACACGTCGCTTCTGATATACCATGTACATAATACACGATTCAAAGCCTTCATAGTTCATCAAAACAAAACTCAACAAATTACAATTTAGCGTGCTCATGCATCCAGTAAATTACTCTCTAACTCATGGCATGCGGGGTTTTCCTGAATTATTTTCTTGTAACTTTTGCTAAAAGAGATTTACATATCGAACACAACCGCAAATACTTTCTAGATATCAACGTACGGGCGATTTCAATACCCTATTGTATTGCCATTATTAATAATTTTAGGATTACGTAATAGGTTATGGCTACTGAAATTGACTTAGGTCGATTTGCGATCATGTCGTTGATTGTTTTTAAAATAAGAAGAGCATAAATTTCTCCATTGTTATGGCTACTGAAATTGACTTAGGTCGATTTGCGATCATGTCGTTGATTGTTTTTAAATAAGAAGAGCAATACATTTCTCGATTGCAAGAGGAATGGTAATTAATTGTCCCAGAGGGTGGTCATGCAGTTTCCTTCGACTAAACCTACTCTTCCTCTTCCTCCCCTTCTCCTCCTCGTCATCATTATGATCATAAACATTATTTTTATTAATCATGACTCTGATTATGATTCTTTGTGATATGTCTAAAAGGATAAAAACGGATTCAACACATGGAATTATTGAGGAGAGTTCTGCCTGATAAATCCCCATATTAATATTCGTTTTTAACTCAAAAGAATCGTAGACATGGTAAAATATAATGGATGTAATTATGTCCGTTTTCTTATCCACCAACGAACAATCTAATGTATTACCTGCGATTGCTACTTCCGGAATGCTTTGAGATGACTGTGACTTTAATTCCATTTAGATTGGCTTCTTTAGATCGCTTCGACTGTTCCGCCTATAGCGGTATAGCCTGGTTAATACAATGATCATTCCGTTAGGATCTCTCGCGCAGCCTAGGGAATCCATTCACAAAGTGTTGTTAGTCGATTAAGTATAATTTCTGGTCTCATTTTAGGTCACCATGGGCGATGCCGTTCTAAACACGGCGAGATGAAGCGACAAACGATAACCATATAAACAAATCCATATGATCTAACATGGGGGAAATGCCTCCATTGAGAAGATATGACCGATACGACCCCCCCCCCAAAAAAAAAAAATGAATAAAACAAAAATATATATCCCACATAGCCATATAAATGCATCAAATAAACTCCATCCACTACTGGATATACATTTTTTTTAGAGAAGAAAACTAAGAGGGAAATGACTAAAACAAAACGCGGCTCATATTGCCCTGGTGCGAAAGGGACTTCTTCTATTTCGGATGCTATATCTTCTGTGGGTCCCCGATATACAGCACTTGAGAAGACACACATGGAAATTATTCTGCACAGTTCTCATTTCTGCAACCACTTACAGATTGTAGCCCTAAACCTATGGACATGGTGGATGAGTGCCGACGACTACGTGGTGCGCGCGATTGGCGCCTGAAGCGTATATCAAGCGGGATGTTGCGCACCGCATTCTGGTGTGTCCGCACGGGCAGTATGAAAAAGCCCTACGCGGATGCCACACGGGAAATTAAGAAAGCATTAATCATAGGAAATATCCATAACACTGCTCAAAGCTCTTCAAACCAGAGTATTCCATTTCTAGACCTACGGGAGATGTGTAGATTTGTTGTCTTTTTTATTGTCAAAAAGGAAAACGCAGAGGTTGAAGAAGGATTATTGATTTCATTAAGCATATTAGAGAAGATCATATTATATACTCTTCTCTTGGGTTTTATCACCAACTATTGACTATCTGGAAATCAACCGGAAATCTAAATTAGTAACTCGGTGAAGTCTAACCTCATAAAGGGACGCCAAAGTTTGTTCCATCTCTTAAAAAGAACATCCGTATTTGGGTTAACTTACCTTTTAGACAGTTTTGTGAAGGGGCCTCCTAGAAGATATTAACATGCAAGCCACCGGTAAGAGGTTCAGTGACTAAACATCACGAGAGATTTCAAGTATCAAAATAGAGTGATTTAGATAATAGGATATAAAATGTCTTAAATGAAATACACTTTTTTAATATTGCGAGTTTAAAAGGCGTGCCGAAAAGAATCGGCCTCATAGTGGTGAAGTAGTATAGGAAGCCCTAAAAAATAATTTAAACAAAAATCTAAAACGGTTAAAAAAGAAAAAAAGAGAAGTAGGTTACATTTTGGTGTCTGTTGCATTTGGATTTAATCATCTCAGAAAACACGACTTAGGGAGCAGCCCATCCTTTCAAAGGTTTCTTTTTCTTTTGTGGGCAGACATGAGATACCCAAACTATGTTGCTTTAAAATCTCAAGCAGGCGACCCAATTCTTCCAATTTCTCTCTTAATACGAGACCGCCCAAAAGCCATTCCCGAGACACACAGAATAACACCTTAGCAGTTTTAAATTCTTCTCTCCCACAGCACTTTCTACTCTGCAATCTTGAATAGGTCCAAAATCTATCTGAGTGTGCAAAAAACATGCTATGCCTAGCACCCATTTCTATTCCGCCTAGGGGCTCGTTGAGATATACCCTGTCACACACGACCCCACAAAAACACTCATGCAAAACCCACTCTTCAGTTGTCAAAATGCTACAGATCGTTTACAGTTGAGGGAGGCAAGATGAGGACTAAGACGTTATGGAAACCCGAGTCCTTCAAATACTCGTAATTTAATGTTCATTGCTACGGCACCCAAAGGCATGTGAACCTTTTTGAACTTCAGTGCCCCTCCGCTCGAGAACGATACAGATCTCTATCCTAAAATGGCGCTCCATGGCAAGAAGGAAATCTACGGAAATTGAAATGGAACCTAAAATCTTTCATTCATTTTCAAGTCAACAGATCAGTATGAAATTCAAACTTTAGCATCACGATTTGAAATACAGTTGCTTTTTTTTTTTTAACATGTCAACAAAAAAATATGTAAAATGCTTAAGTTTTTGGTTTCATTATTCGTGCAATTGGTACATTTGGATCCTACGTTAATTCTGCCAAGGTATGCCCACAATCATTAAAAGTGTAATATCAAAATGTGAGTTTACATTTCATCTCTTAAAAACGGGTTCATGAGTATTTTTCGTATCATTTTTGTGCCTGATAATCTTGATAATGGAAACGTGATACAATAATTCATGACAACATATTATTAGAAAGTGTAACTCCTCATAAAAAAAGAAGATAATAATCACTTTGAAAGCGCTAAATACTACGTTTGTAATCGTTTTTCATTGTAATTATTATTACCCCGGTCATTTGGATTCAATTGGTAACCCACACATGATAATGCTGCACATTCTCCGCTCCCTGGGGAGTATCCAGACTAGGTGCTACAAGCGCACACATGCCAACCCAACTGCATTGACGTTCGCATCCTACCGGGTACACATTTAACACCTAGGTGAAGAGTGGCAAGTGTAGATTAATGTCTTGCCAAAGAATATTAGTGCCGCTGTTGGACTCGAACCGCTAAACGTGTGATCCACAGTCCGGTCACATATTCACTAAACCATGACACCTCTAAATTTTAAGCCTTATGAACATTCAGTAGTCCGATTTTTCCATGATGGTGAATTAAAGTTAAAATAAAAAGCAAAATCGAAGCGAGTCTCTGACATTTCTGACAAATGCCTAAAAAAGAGGAGCATTACGAAAAAACAGGCGTCTTTGATAGTTAGACAGCCTTGGCCTTATTCCAATATTGTGTTGAGAGAGAAAAAAAAGCCATACCTCTCACGTATTGTATTTGGACAAAGATATCAACTTTTGAATATCATATTCATGGTGGTTTTGAATTTCAATTACGATGATTGTATGTTTTCACTTAGAAAGGAGAAGAACAGAGGCATTGAAACATTTCGTAATATAATACCTATCAACACAGCCTGCCTTGAAACCATTATTTTAAGCTCAGTTGTAGGGAGAAATCTCTCAAGAAAACTTTCAAAAGGGGTCATTTTTAAGGTCCCTGAATATTATGTTGACCTTAAATATGGAGAGGGAGCAATCTCCATCCGATGAAGAAAATGCAGGAGTTTTACTAAAGCAAACAAGACTGCATCATTGGGTAATACCCGACAAGTGAACGACCTCATGCCCACTCCTGTCACACCGCCAAAACGCCCTAAAGACAAAGGCCAGTTCTGGTCATGCGATTGCATTGTGAAAGAAACGTTGTGGAATCGATCAAAAAAGGTTGATCATCTAGTATATAAGTTTTGTTGTGTACTGCAAGGTTTTGGAATCATCAAAATGATAAGAAATTTGGCCCAGTCTTAGTAAGTTACAAGCACTGTACACAGAAAGATGTATATGGGACTACGCGACACGTGCGCGACACGTGCGCGATATCTATTTGGTCCAAATAAATATAATAATTTACCAAATATATCAATTAGTAGGCGGTTTCCCGGCAAAATTTGTATCATCACGTATTAGTAAAAACATATTCTTTCACATGATTGGTAATGAGAGCTTCCATCTCATTTTTTGAGAGGGGGGCGTTTCCAAAAATTTTGTTCGGTCTGTTGTCGGTCTGGTGTCGGTCTTGTCGGTGTGACTAAGGTATCAGTACTTCATACACCGTTATAATCTGATGCCATCACATGTTAATGGCTCTTGTGATCCGACAAAAAGTTCTTTCATATTTCCAAAAATTGTTGAAAGTAGAAATTAAAATAAAATTTACAAAATCCTATTAAGTCACGTCGGTAAAAGCCGGGGGTAGGGCTGGGAGGCTGTAGCTCCCCGATCTCCGATGATTTTATAATTATCAATATTCAGTTTACCACTTTAAATTCGGACTGCAGCCACCATGCTACTTAGGCTGCAAATTGGACCTTTGTACGTTATCATGGTTATATCTTTGAATTACGTTGTCACTATACCAAAGTATGGTATGTGAATCATTCTTGGAACGTTTCAGAAACTGAAATAAGTATACACGGAATTTGTTTGCCTTTATATCTCTGTCTCATTTTCTTTTCTTTTTCTTCATCTTTTTGAAGGGGGTGGTGGTATTCCTGAGCTTTCACTTTACAGCAATTACATGATGACACAAAGAAACAATTTCATCGATCATAACTTTCTTTTCAAGCATAATATTCCCTCTTTCTGCATTATTTGGATAGAGAACGTACATGAAAAAGCGTGCTTAACGGACACCAAGGAGTACATACAAAATCTTAAAGTTCTACACATTGCAGGACCTTGTCGCTTATTATGAAAATAATTATTGTTCCCAGTACAGGCAATTTTCCAGTATATATATAATTGTTAAGTTTGTGGATTCCGCCTAAATAAACTTTAATTTTATCAGTGACTGTCAGTGTCATTCACATTCGCAACTTGGAATGCACAAATGCTATTTCCTGTTTACTTCTGTAGCGTTGATGTTGTGTTTTTGACTTGCATATGACTTGTCTATAAAAAAAAAAGTCATTCCTGAACCACATTCAAGGCATTACTGACTTTGATTATTTAACGTCTGTCAGCAGAAATGTCATAATTTGGATTCTAAAATACATACATATACCATGTTCCTAAGACTATCTCTGATCTGACAATAATATTGGTGTAGGGGGTATACATTACAATAGACCTAATGCACATGAAGTGGGTGGACTTCATAACCACAATATCCACCCGGGGAGTTGCGGGAAAATTCATCATTGTAATTGCTCGCTCTAACACATCTGCTAATAATTTTAGGAAAAGTGGTGTGCGGTGTGCATATCATATCAAAGCAAAGAGATAACCCTGAAAATATACGTCATAAGGATATAGCATTGAATTTCAACTGGGATGAGGAAAAATGATTGCCATACGGAAGTGGAAAGAAAGTATTGCATGGAATTCGGTTACAATTCGCCGAATTTCAAAAGGAGAAGAAATTGCTGAAGTTGATAAAGGTAGGGAAATACAAATACAAAAATATGTTAAACAGTCGGCTTCATGAGCATTGACTTTACCGAGATTTGCATATTCTTTTATAAAGTAAGTGAACTCCACTCTTGTTCTCAAAATGCTTCAATGCATTCATTATTGCCGAGGAAAAGAAAGAAAAAGAGAGTACCGTAAGTTATTGCTGGTTCTTGCATTAGATTCCTTCTTCAGTCAACGGCCCCTGGCAGTTTACAAACACTGCCAATTTATCGATTCAGCAATGTGTCATTATAGCTGCTTCTGCTTCAAGTGATCGTCACAGATAGTGAAGGGAAACATCAGAGGGTAAAGGGAAGACGAAATTAGAGCGGTACAGGCAACCAGAATGCTCTTTGCATTTCATTGTCAAACAGAAATTTTACTGCACGTGTCGACAAAACAGAAGGAATGACCCCCTTCGCCATGACAAATAATGACTTTTAATATTGAGAATAAATAGCATTAGTTTCCCTCTTCCTGAAAACAAGGACGTCTCTGTCTGCTTTTCCCCGCTAAGGAAAGCAGCACAAATTTGCTTCCGAATCCCCAATGACCAAAACCCTTGGGTTTTGGACCATTGACAGAGTCAACTTTGCAAAGTGGCTGGAAATTCTGAGACAAGGATTAATGAGGGAGAGTTAACCGTTGTGACAGACTATTAAGTAGTGGTTGCTGAATGAAGAAAGAAGGCGGCATTTTAGGGGAAAATTAGGCAATGCTGTAGGATATAGCTGTTTGCTCTTATGGGTTTTCTATGAGAAGACTTTTCTAACTAAATAAGATGTACTTATTACTTAATACATGTAGGAAAGGACTTAATCATTTTCCTATATATATTAAAACCGCCGAAATAAACATTCATCTTTTTTTAATAAAAAAAAAAAAAATACTGATTACTTGAGTTTTGCCTGGTATGGAAAAGTATGTGACAGGCAATTTAAAAATGTCTAGGCCCGAATTCAATAAACTTTTAAGACATTTTTCTTAGAATTAGTCAAGTTAAAAAAAAAAATCTTAGCCGTATTCTAAACACGTAAAGCACTTTGTCTTTGAGACAAAATTCCTAGCTCCCATGACGTCATCTTGGAAAGTCAAATTGGTCGAGTCGAGTGACTCAACAGCAGCTCAATATTTCTACGTGAATTTGCGTGCTAAAATAAATGTAGCACCGCACGAATATTACACACAAACATACGGGAGAGTGTGAACACTCTCATCATGAATCAGGAATGATGCTCACAAATTGTTTTGGGCTTGACCGACTGACACTAAAATATTAGTAAGGTTAGACCTAACATCCACCGAAGGCCTTTTCTACTTATCTGTCAAACATCTTATACCGCTGCTAGGGTCCATGAAGTTAGCCGTCGCTAGCCGGCTAGCGCTAGTATTAGGGCTATCGTATACATCGGTTGCTGCTAGCCTACATCACTTTAGTGTAGACCTACAATGTACTCAAACAGCTAACTTAGAGTCAACGTTTATCAGACTCATTAAAAAATTCACACCTAAAATAATGCTGTTGACTCATCATTCCCTGTCTCAATATTTTAATTTCAAGTACCAAGAGATTATTTCTTTGCGAAAGTTATTCATATATTACAAGCAGTGCTATTATAGCCTATGGCATTATGGCGGTGGATCTTTGATCTTTAGTAAACAAACGAACAACATAATTTTACACGCACGCACACGCAGTGCATATATACACGCAGAAAAGCCAGCTAGCTTATATATGCAGCGCAGGCGCTCTTGCGCGCTGCAACGCCGAACGCTGTACGCGTAACTTTTTTTCTTTTCATTCCATCTGGTCAACATTGATGACGCTGCGCTTATTAGGATAATTACCCCCCCCCCTGGAAAATCACCCCCTTGAAAATTACACCCCAAGGACAACCACCCCCGTGGACAGTACCCCCCCCCCGGAAAATTACCCCACCCCTGAAAATAACCCCCTAGGACAACCAAGGACACCCACCCCCGATTACAATTACCCCCGTAAATTACCTTTCTTTCCAATAAAGAGGAGGTCCACCTTGATAAAAATTTGGTTTTGATAAAAGAAGATTTTTTTTCGGGGGTTATTGTCCACGGGGGGTAACTGTCCTAAGGGGGGGGGGGTAATTTTCCGGGGGGTAATTGTCCTCTTGGGGTGGTTGTCCTCGGAGGGTAATTTTCTGGGGGTAATTGTCCTGCTGGTAATTGGCTGGGGTTGATTGCCCAGGGGGTAATTGTCCTACAGCACTGGCAAGAGAGACAGGCGCTTTTTTAAACGTCCCCAGTAGTATCCTTAACATAAGGCAGTTTTTACTTAACTTAGATATCTAAAATGTATCAGAAAACGACAAGCTATTTAAGCACTTTGTCTTAGATATAATCTTAGAATAGATACTTTAAGGGCAAAATACTTAGCCCACAATGCTTTTTTTTTTTTTTTTTAGAATATGCATATTTTTGCTAAGATTTTTCTCTGAGCAAAAAGATAAGAAAAAGTTCTTAAACTTCATTTCAAGAAGTTTATTGAATACGTGCCCAGTTATTTAGAGTAAGTTCATGTCGTATATGTTTTGTTGTAAGGGTAATTAAAATAGACATGCTTTGCATATTTCTGTGGTTGTTGGTTTGGGGGATCGTGAGTGAGTGTCTATGTGTGTACAAAGAAAATGTCACAATAAATAAAAGTAATACTTCAAGAAGGATGTTGTAGTATACTTCATATTCATGTATTTGCTCTTGAAGAAGACACAGATGTGTCGCCAAATTGAACCATTTTAATTTTATACATTATTTCTAAAATGTAGTATTTCTTAGTCTGGGATTTAGTAACAACGTAATGTCCCAGGCTGAAAACATCATTTATCAAGAAAATTACTCTTAAAACCTTCAGAAAGTATTATTTATCAAAGTAATGTACATGTATATAATTTGGCTATTCGTCCCATTATTTGGGTGGAGAGTGGAAAATGTGGATTAATCTTGCCAAATGACGTTAGTACCGGGGTGTGATTCGAAACCTCCACCGTAGTATTGAGACCCAAAAGTATCAACCATTAAACGATGGCACCTCCATATACTGTTTAATTAAATAGTTCGACATCATTTGTAACCTAATATTATTAATCAATATTTGATTTTTCTCTCTGTTTTGATTTCAGGGTAAAAAGAACATGGGCAGCATTCACTCACACTCTGGCATACACTTTGGCAAGAGGCGAGACTCTGAGAGCAGTGAGCGGGCAAGGAATACCAAGAGAATGCGATTACACCCAGGCCTACTATTTGGCAAGCGAGCCCCCGTCCAAAAATGGGACCAATGGCAAGCACAGGAGACATATAATCCTGATTGGGAACTTGGACAGTTTAATTAATCATCAATCACATAAACAATAAGTTAGAATATACAGACAACAGGTCAACTTGAGTTTTTGTTCTGATTTCCTAAAAAGTCCATGCAATTGTTTTCATTTGTAAACATGTTCTCATTCTCTTCTTTCAGTATTTGGGTTTTTCAAAGAACAGCTATTGATATTGGATCTTGTCTTTGTAGTTTCAAACAAGGGAAATGATGAATGTTCTGATCATAGATTATCTCATTGCAGTTTACTTCTTTTCTTTTGTTTGCATTATTCTACGAAAAAGATCAATATGACATTGATGATTTAGCTATTAGAATATAGAATTTGTACGTGGTAATATTAAAATGACGGTCAAAGTTCACATTAGATGCAGAAAAATATGTAACGCGATGATAGGTCTACCGGAACGAGCTTTTATCTTGTTTCTTGGGGTATAAATTCCATGAAATATAATGTTGATGTTTAAGTTCTCCCTACATTAAACACTCGTGATATCCTTTTATAGTTTCATGCGGGTAAATCGTGTTGTTTTCTTCAACCAGAAGTTCTGTCACTTTTTGCGTTTCTTAGATCATCAAATTGTTGTTATCGAATTACCAATGTTTGAAATGTGACTGCCAATCTTCATTACCTCTTTCTAAATACAATGTAGTCTACAAGAAGACACGAAATGTTTCTGAATGTGTTACGGTAATTAAGTTGCACGCCTCTGTACACCCGTTTTTTCTTCCAAATATGTTTTCCCACTCCCGAAACCTTTCGAAAGAAAAGCCCGATGGAAGGGCAGTTCGTAATCATCCGATGACAAATCCTTAACTTACTTTCACCCACGTTCAAAATCCGTGAGTGCCTGACTGTTGTGGCGACGCGTATCAAAGCTAGAAGTGATTATCTGGTCGTGTTAACAGTCCCGAAGGAGCGTTCTGAAGGCAGAAAAGTCTGAAAGAACCAGTTCTTTCAATTTCTGATGTCGAGATGGAGTAACACTGAGTTTAATATAATATCGCACCAAGCTTCATCAAGTGATCATAACGCTCTATCGAGCGTGATCAAATCCAATTACTCTATACGATCCATTAGCAAAATTGATACTGAGACACTATGAGGTGTTTTACATCGATATTCTTAGTCAATTCCATTAAAAGCCAAGGTGTTTCAATAAGTGGGTGTCGACGTATGTATGTTTTGGCTTGAATTATGCATCTAATGATATGATGGTTTCGTTAGAAGACTGTCCCAACCAACATGAAATCACCCTGGTTTAAAGCTGTCAATGTAACAAAGTCCATCGCTGAAAATCTTACCATGATATGGAATCACTAACAACAGCTCTAAGACAAAAAGAACATGTCCCTATGATCAGGGCAAGTGGAAAAGGCCAATGAAAGCCACAAAAAAGAGATAAATTTATATTTAAAAGGCACATTTAATATCTTAAATTGATCTTTAGAGGGTTTTAAAGGGCCAATGTGTTTACTTGTTTTGTATTTCATGAAAATGTGTTTTATCTTACAATGTATATTTATCTCAATCGTCGATGAAGTAATGCTATTTGAACATGTGTGAACTTCACATATGTTTTAGTGTATGTGTTTTCTTGCAATACCTTGACAAAGCTTAAGTACGGAAGGAGAGTGCTGTTCAGATGGTAAAGCTTTGGGGATGTTCACGGTGACTAGGCAAATTTGGTATGGCACATGGATCCCCAAGCAGCAGCATGAACGCAAAGTTAAGTTAACAACATGACTAATGGATAACCTGAAAAGGATTCAATCCCGAGGCTTTTACAAAATCTTCATTATTGGGTCTTCATATAAGGTTACCAACATCTTAGTGGTCATGGTAATGCTAATTCATCATCTTTGACTATCATCAAGTTTCCTCTGTCTATGTTAATTCCTTCTCGCATCTCATTTATCCTATCAATCACCAGCGTTTTAATCCATCAAATGATCTGTCAATCTGTCCACGTACCTATCCTACATCATTCTTTCACCTTTAATACTATTGTCCAACCTTGTCATTTTTAACTTCTTCAATTGTTCATAGTATCCACAACCATTTTCACATAGTTATCACACACCTCAGGGGTTGGGGTAAATCTAATCCATTAATAAATTAGCACTCTCTATTTTTTCACCCTGTGTGTTATGAAATTAAATAAAGTATGGTATAACCTTCCTCTAATAAGCAGTGTAAGTCACTTGGCATAATTTATTGTCTTGTCTTGTAATCAATCTCCATCTAATGTATATGATGTTTAACTGCAATGAAATACTGCGAAATGTAAAATGACATTGATAGCGGATGTAAATTTACTGTATATAATTACAAACTAATTGCAACTTTTCTTTATATATATATATATCGGCCTATTTAGATGGACCCAGCACAGAACTCAGTGTCAGCATAGATTTAATGGTTAAAACAGACTGCGTAAAATGAACATTGCACCTGATCAGATATATTCATTCCAAATTCTTCAAAAGAAGGCTGGTCCAGAAATGCATCTGTTAAAACTTTTGGTGATTTATGTGATTCTTCATAGTGTTTTGATTTATTTTGAGTACAGATTTAAAAAAAATGTCCATCGTATTGGTGTAAATGACAATACGATATGAAGTTTAAGTAGGTACTTATTTCATTTTTCACCGATTTCAAACATAATGCGTTAGGCTTCAAAATATCTGATTCTAAAATAAAACGCTGTCATTAATGAGATGCATTACGTTCATTTGTATAATAATTCATTCCGTGTATGGTTTATATATCTACGACCAGTAAACTACTCCTGATACGAAAATAAAACGATTTTTTTTTTTAAACATTAAGACTTAATAATGCATAGTCCACATTTTACATAGATGTGAATGATTTCGTTAATAAGGGGCATAAACTTTCAGCCTCCCCCCCCCCTCCGTGAATGATTTCGTTATAAGGGGCATAACTTATCCAGCTATCCCCCCCCCCCGTGAATGATTTCCTTAAAGGGGGCATAAAATTTCCAACTATCCCCCCCCCCGTGAATGATTTCCTTATTAGGGGCATAAACTTTCCACCTATTTCCCCCTGTGAATGATTTCGTTATAAGGGGCATAAACTTTCGAGCTATTTGTTCCCCCCTGTGACAGGTTTAACAATAATTGAATATTGTATTCTTCAATTTTGATATTGATTGATGGGGACTAAAAGGGAGGCTTTCATGATATTTAATACACTTCAAGAAAATGAAGAACATCACGTCAGTTGGATAGCGAAACCTTTGAGTGGTAACTAGGCAAACACATTTAAGAAATTAATAAACATCAATGTAATCTACAAAATGTATTTTAAGAGTGGTTCATTGTCATTCAATGTATTAATTTCTCTGAGCATTCCAACAATGTTTGTATTTTCAATTCGTTTCGAGAAGGGAAGAACTTCTTGATGTAGTTCTTCGACGTGAATTAAAACACTTCTGCATTTTACCTTTTAATCTCATGTCTGTTGTGTGAATTTGTGACTTCAGATTGTATTTTTCCCTCTTCAAATAAAAAGACGAAAGAACTATTACCATCATTATGATGGGTTGCCATTAAATGAAGAACTAATTGCCAAAAGATACGAATGATAGTTATAAGTTAGAATAACCACGAAATTATACGTATTTTTTTTTAATATGTCAATTTACAACGCTAGATGGAATACACAAGAGGCATGGATAACATTTCACAAGCGCTTCAAGATTCAATATTCAAGATTCATAATTCAAGATTCAAGATAATTTATTGTCATGTAAAAATTACATAAAATTTGTATTCGGACATTTGAAGGTGCATACATGTAAATTAATAAATTCGATTGATTCTCTTCAGGTGAAGTGAGCATTTCATGGTTTTACATGGCTATTTAAATACAAGTACACACTTACACAGTTGTATTCAAATGAGGACCAGGATTATTAAGCTGTCCTTTATATGGATTAACAGTTGATTTTATGACTTTGATTGTCATGGGTTTTCCTCTTTTCTTCTTCTTAGGATTAAGTGTTAAGGTGTAATGGTACAAGTAGTCTGTACTGTTTGAGATGACGAATCTGTACAACTTAACACAACTTAAATAAGTTAAACAAAAAGCCTTTCATTTTGTGTCTAGAGAACGTGGGAATGTTAAACAGAGATGACTCGCTTAAACACAGTCTTGTGATATAATAATAATTATAAGAAAACAGAAAAATGAAGAGGAAAGAATGGGTTTCATAGAATTTGGATAAACATGATGAAGGGTAATTTGTGCTAATAGGAAAGGGAGGAGTATAGTTGGGAGAGAAAAGAGGAGGGGGCAGAAGGTTCAATTATATAACTTAGTGATTCTATACATATCTTCTACGCACGTTTACAAAGTAATGGTAAAGAATATAGTAAAATAAATAAACGCAAATACAACATTATTTCCATCAAACATAAGAAGCATATCACACACAATATCATTGTAACCATATCACCATATCTTTTAAAATGTAGAATTTACAAGAAGCAAATATTGAAAAGATATCTCCACATAATTTTTATTCAGTGATAGGGAGGTTTATTTTTGTTAACGTACGATCACCATTTCCTCAGAGTGGAATAAATGGGGTATAGATAAGAGAAAATCTATAAATACATGAATAAAAAGCAATTGTGGTCTTGGAACCAAGAGAAGACAAAACTTATTCATAAATTGTAAAAATATTACAATAGTACCATTTTGAAATATAGAATGATGTAATTACACTCATTATTTTACAGATAAATAATACTTTGATCTAAAATGAACTAACTCATATGGCATATGAGATTTAAAGGAAGGTGGTAGTCAGTTTCCAAGTGCAATAGGCCATAATTCGCCGACTAAATTTAGGGAAATACCACTAATGGGTGTACAAGTCTCACACACAGCAAACCCATGGTCCCATCAAGAAATACCACCTAGTCTGTCGGAAAGCCTTCGGGTGAGGAAATGTAAGATAAATACTTTTAAAAATGGGGCAAATGTTGGATAATGCAGAGTATTACATAAGGCGGATTGGTAATAAAACTGAAGGCTAATTCTGGTCAATGACAACACTTTTTTTTTTTTTTTTGGGGGTAAACACCCGAAATATGCCGATTTCCCCATGAGAGCTTACTACTATGCGTCTTAATGTTGATGTTAATGTTAAGTGAGGAGGTCTTTCTTTCGGTCACTTTGTCCAAAATGTAACATCTCTTACCTTTTCAGAACCTTGCACCCGGCTTTTTGTCAAAACCTCTCCCTTTTATTACGAAAAAATGAACAAAATATAATGAAGGCCGAAGATATTAAACGCTGTAAGAGATATATTTGATCGGGGGATATGACACAGAGATAATAAGACGTTCTTCCTCATCCTCCCCTAATCGAGGGCCTTGTTAATTCACATTTCATCTACCCGGTAAGACCAGCAAACCCCCGCCCACCCGCCCCTCCCGCATGCTGCCAGAGCCCCCTCAATGACTGGGCAAAATGCTATTCCACCGGTAGGTTATCAGGAGTAGTATTGGAAGAGACGTTCTTTCGGAGACCCTCCCTGATAACCATGAATCTCGTAACTTCCCAACCGTAATTAAATTAAACATAGGACATTCCTTTCCGATTTCATCTCCTTTCAGAATGCCCCTCTTTTTCTTGATATCATAATCCGCTCTCCCAAGAATCTTTAAATTTTTCTTTATTTTCGGTCTCATTTAATATTCTCCTGAGTGGTTTCTCTCTCCACGTCATATCAGTATGTCCTTCCTTTCTTTTTCCTCCTTCGAATTTAAGATCCTCTTTTTTAATTCTTTAATTCTCTCCATTCTTTTTACTGCATTCCTGACGCTTCTTCTCTCCCTTCATCACTACATTACATATTCTTTCTCTCCCAATATTTTAGTTTCTTCCTCTACATAATTATGTTCTATTCCATAATTATGATTGTCTGTTCTCCGTAACTAAGTTTGTCCTTCTCTCTATTCTCCCCCTCTCTCCCTCTCTCTCTCTGTCTCACAGAAAGACACTGTCAATTTTCCTCTTTGCCTTCTACTCTCTAATCATCTCCCACTCCTCTACACTCTTAGCTTCCACTTTCAACACGTTATCACCACATCTGACAAAAATCCAAATAATCTTGATTTATATAGCGCTTAATACAAAATACCGTCTCTAAGCGCTTTACATATAGTATTACCCCGGTCATCGGACTCATTCATGCACAATGTGCACCATCTCTACTCCCTGTGAAGTATTCCTACCATATGGTCTCCGTGAGGGCATAACACAAATGCTTTCGACATCCTACCAGGTCTCCAGTTCTCTCCTTGGTGTTGAGTGGCAAATGTAGATTAATGCCTTGCCAAATAACATTTGTGCCGTGTCGGTGATCGAACCCACGACCTTTGCATAACAAGGCGAGTACTTAAACCACTCGACCACTACACCTAACTACGACTACTATATCCTCTAAAAGAAAGGTAAAACTTGCAAGACACTCCTCTGATAAATAAGAACTGATACTAGTGTGACTCTAGTTTGACTTTACAATTCCTAGAGCTTTGGGCAGGGCCAAGCTCTGTCAGTCTCTAGTTGTGTCAGGAGCAGCTCAAGTACAGAGCCTATGCTGTATGCCGCTGTCATAGTATCATAGTGCAGACACTCTTACTCACAGCGACTGACAAGGGTTTGGGCCTGCAAACTCATCCGATACACTCCTTATCTCACCAAAGTCCAGGAAGCGTGATGGCCTCTGATTTCACCAAAGCCAATACATCCCATCTCCTACCCGAATTCTAAGAGACCGATGGCCCACGAGACCGACACCCCACGAGACTGGCAACCCACTAGACCGAAAAAAATAATCAATACATAAAAGATAGTAAAAAAAAAAACCCCGAAAATTCGAAGGGGTCTACGAATGTCACGGCCAACGAGAACAACAGCCCACTATATCGACTAAACAAAGAAATAGATAAGAAAAGATAGCATAGCATGCTTTCGATCTGGTGGGCTGTCAATATTGTGGGCTGTAACTATGATTTTCTTTCCGTGGTATTTTTAAACGATCCCTGACAAGGGTGCCTCTTTATTTCAAGCAATAATGAAATATTTGTCATAGTGACCTGCTTGAAATTTGCACAAATCATTTTCCTATAATCTACTGCTTGCTTTCTTGAATTCGTCAGAGTATATGTTGAAGAAGGTTTGTCCGGATTTCAAGTGAATCTCGTTGCTTGATCATACCTCATTTTACACATTGTTTTGCAGGCGAACCAACATGAAATTATTATCCACACTACTTCGTTTAAACCCTTAAGAGTGGGATTTGTATCAGTAGTCCGGGAAAAACATTTTCATTTAATTTCATTTATTTCCACAATAACAGCAAATAAATTTACAAAGCTTTTCGTTTTACAAAGTCATTCCAATTAAAATATTAACAAACGAGAAATATATATAATATGGAACGTGCAATGTAGTAAAAGTATACAATTGAGACTAAGAAGATAATTGCTTGCTGTATTGCGGAGGAAACCTAGAAAAGCATAGCTTGTATATCATAGTATCATAAAGTAGAAAATGCAAGGACAGGGAAAAGAAAAGATTGGGAAAACGGGACGATACAAAACAAGACAATACATGACAAGACAAGCAACAACAACATAAGCACAAGATTCCTTATGAGTGTTAACTAGCTTTAACTTCAGATTACGTTTAAATGAAAATAGACTTGTGTTTGAAAGTGTTTGAAAGACTCATCAAGAGAATTCCAAA
Source organism: Mesocentrotus franciscanus (assembly GCA_037976565.1). Lineage (NCBI taxonomy): Eukaryota > Metazoa > Echinodermata > Echinoidea > Camarodonta > Strongylocentrotidae > Mesocentrotus > Mesocentrotus franciscanus. The sequence continues at coordinate 7,546,087 of CP137686.1, forward strand.
AGATCGGGCCAGTGTTAATTAAGGTTTCTGTTTACAAAGAGTTCTTAACATTGGAATATGGTAATAAGAAGATTGTCTCATTGGGTAATTGTGGAATCTCTCATCTTTTTTTAAACAACAAAGTTAACGCATGAGGCAACTCGTCCAGATTTAGTTGAGACATAATACAACCCAGACAAAGATTATATAAATCATATATTTTAAAAACATTATTGTAATTAAACAATTGATCTGAATGGGCTAATCTGTTTTTACGACAAATAATTCTCATTTCCCTTTTTTGTAGCAACAATAAATTATCCAGTTGATTTTTGGAGGAGTTGCCCCATGCTAATATCCCATAATTCAACTATGGAAGGATAAGTGTACTATACAAATTTAGCGATATATTGGAGGGAAATGTCATTTTTAGTTTATTAATAACTCCAACATTTCTAGATGATAATTTACATGTATACATAGTGTGTTCCTAACAAGAAAGTTTGTTGTATTTGAAAGACCAAGAAATTTCGTTGATTCAACTAAATCTATTGAAGTATTATTCAGAACGACATTACCAGATAAAACTGAAACGGTATACTAAAAAGCATACCATGGGTCTTCTTAACATTCACTGAAAGCTTATTAGGACAAATCTATTCATTAACACAGCAGGGGGTGTTTCACAAAGATCCTAATTCGAACTTAACTCTAAGTTGGACTTAAACATTATGGAGAGCCATTTGTAGCCTTAGAATAAAATATATTCAAAAGCAAAAGTTCTAGTATTTTAGACTTTTCATAAAGTCCACATCAAGAACATGAAATCCCCTTGATAATAGAAAATATGAATGATTTGAATCAACATTTTATGCCTTTAATGCCACAAAATATTTTCAAAGATGCTAACGGCTTTCCATAATTGTGAATTCTAACTTAAAGATAAATTCAACTTAGGATCTTTGTGGAACACCCCCCCCCCGAGCTTATTGTTGACTGTATTTAATAGAGTATCGGGGGTTTTATGTTTTACAAAAATATTGGTGTCATCCGCAAATAATATAAATGATAAAACATTAGTTGAATTCTGAAAATCATTAATAAACAAAATAAACAAAAGAGGCACAAGAAGTGAGCCCTGAGGCACTCCACATGTTATGTCATTATAATCTGAGTTTGAGCCATTTATGGAAACAAACTGCTTTCTACCTGTGAGATAACTGCTGAACCACTCCAAGGCCTTCCCCCTTATTCCAAATTCCATAATGTGACAATTTATGTAATAGACTTTCATGGTCAATGGTATCAAAGGCCTTGGAGAGGTCCAGAAAGATACAAAATTTGTGAAGGTGGTCATCTAATAAAGTATACAAATGCATGTGTTGTTGATTGCTTTTGTCTAAAGCCGAATTGTGAGTTTGAAAAAAATATCAAAGCTCCTTAAAAATTTGATTGTACGATTATAAATGATTTTCTAGAATTTTAGAAATAGAAGACTAAAGAGAAATTGGTCTATAATTACTTATGTCCAATGGATCTCAATTTTTTTTAATGGAAACAACTTTAGCGGTTTTTATTTTATCTGAAACAATACCATCAAAAATTGATAAATTCATGATATATTCTAATGGAATTACAATCTCATTGATGATTTGTTTCAATAAGAAATTGCTTATGTCATCATATTCCGTACTTATTTGTACTTTTTAAGTTATTTACAATGTCTTTTATTTCGTTAGTATCTATTGGGGAAAGGAAGAGTGTATTTACATTTTTATTCTTTAAAAAAGTCACAAAAGATCTATTAATTTGTGGTATCTCTTTAGCAAGGTAAGGACCAATACTTGACAAACAATCATTAAAACTTTTGGCTATAGCATTATTATCGTCAGTAACCGTATTGTTAATTTTCATTTGAGTTATGCTATTTCGATTTTTATTCTTATTTAAGACGTTGTTTATTATTTTCCATGTCCTTTATATTCGCTTTATTCAATTCAAATTGGGAAGAGTAAAACTTCTTTTTTCACATCTTAAAAGGGTTGTTAAAATATTTTTATATTTGAGTATTTATCACGTGATATATTAGTCGGATTTGCTCGATACTTATAATAAACATAATTTTTTTCTATTAATGGATCTTAAAAGTGGTCTACTTACCCAATGATTGCGTGGTTGCTGTTTGTGCTTGAATTTAACATTTTCAAGAGGAATACATTCATTTAATGAATTCATAAAAATATACATAAAGCTGTTGTAGGATCTATTAACATCGCTCTCAGCTAAGACTTCTGCCCAGCTAAGTGAATTAAGTTTATCCTTTAATCTTCGAATTTATCAGGAGTAATTCTCCTCACCATCCTAACTGGGGGAGGGTGGGAATTAGCACCAAAGTAAGATGTTATTTTGGCGAATATCGGACAATGATCAGAAATATCAGCAAAGAATGACACCTGATTCAGTATCCACATCAATATTAGAGAAAAATATTGTCAATTAAAGTGCAAGAGTAAAAAGACAACCTAGTGGGTCTAGTAATCAGTGGAATGAATGAAAATGATAAAAGTGAATAAAAAAGTCTTGAGAAAAATTATCGTCACTGCATTTTAAAAGATCGATATTGTAATCGCCCATCAAAAAGCAATGTTTATTTTGAAATAAAGGGTTGGAGAGTAATTGTTGCATTTCAAGTAAAAATGTGTTTTGATCAGAAGATGGTGGTGAATAAATCGTGCCTACAACTAATTTTTATTTTTTATTGGACAATCTAATTTCAATAAAAACTGTTTCCATGGTTCGATTCATTATATTTAATTCATTCAGTACATTGTAATAAAGGTGAGCTGGAACATACAATGCAAATCCTCCTCCTCTCCGATTAACTCTATTGTTAAAAATAAGGTTATGCATAGACAAGGAATACATAGGCCTAGTGTGAGGGCCATGTGTAAACCATGTTTCTGTCAGACCAATCACAAAACAATCTACTTGGATGTTATCTAACAACAAACTCAGCTGCTCAATTTTTTTGTTAACACTGCGAATATTAAGATGTAAAACAAATTCAGGTCACTCTTGGAAGCAGATTATGAATTGCTTATAAATTGGTTTTCAGTAAAATATCGGTACTCGACAAATGATTTGTCGTTAACATCCAAAGTATATTCGATTTCTTCTAAATTGTTATTAAAGGCGTTTGAAATATTTTGTTCATATCAAGTGTAACAGATCTGAGTGATAAAAAACCGAGGGGAGTATTTTAAGTAGCGCAATACTAATACTGTCAACTTTGAATAAACCAGTGCAGTATACCAAAATAGAGATGTTAGCTGCAGAAGACCACATAGAACAAATAAACAAGACGAAGACAGTGACAGACAAGCCAACGCCCAATAAACAAAACTCACACCAATTAAATCTATTACAGTAAGAGTTTTGGCTTAGTGAAATGAAACAATACGTCATAACTGTGTTTCCGGTGTCAAATGCCATTTCATAATGTATAAACGAAATATTGTGACTTCTTCCCCCAATCAGTGTCGTCCTCGTATACCAGAATGCACCAACGCCATTCTGCGGCGTGCTAACTAGCGTGCTAACATATATTAACTTTCTTTTATAACCTACTATGACGGAAATCTCTATTATAAAAAAAACATAGAGAGACGAAATGGCATTTCCTAAAATGCAAATTTATCTGTGCTGAGCTGGAACTACATTGATTTCCCCTGTCACTGGCTTTCATCCGATATCCCTGAGGAGCTAAAGAGCTATGATTTTCTTAAACTCAATTAGTTTGTCTCTCACTTGTTCATTATTTACAAACACATGCGATGAATATTTAATCCATTACACCCTTGTTTACGCCGTAGATATAACGTTCACGGGGCATAATTGTGCGCCGTGCTAATGGGTTCTTATCAAACCAGAGTAGAATAATAATGTGGCATCGCTGTACAAATTTGAGACATATCAGGTTGGGAGATTGAGCTTTATGAAATAAAATTGAATCTTACTCGGCTTGTTGCGATGAAAAATATTATTTCATGACTGGCAGGAACGAGCATACTAGTGGTGAGTTTAATTTGTCTTGGGAATATGTCGCTTCACATTAAATTAAACCAACCACGTCTCTTTCGATTATAATCATAGTTTATTGCCATGAGAATAGGTTTCATGACATCTTACGAATACAAGCAATATACAGCTTATGTACGAGCCGATTTCATACACTCATCACAAACAACAGATCTTCCAGAAATCTATTTTTGATACTTCACAAAAGAATGTCAAACTCTCCGAATATTATTCCAGGATCAACAAAGCTGAAAGAAAGCATCAATGATCCTGATAATGATGATAATTATAATGCACATCGTACATCCTCAACTTTTATAACAATTTCAGTAATGATTGTGGATTTAGAAAGTGTACTGTACTATCTTTACGTGTTTAATATATTGTTGCTATGGATATGACTGTCATCTTTATTTTTTACATACTTATTGGCATTTATACAAAGTTAAAAGGCTTAACAGAGAATGTCGGATTGCTCGAGAATGGTCATATGTCTTGAGTTGAAAAAAAGAGTAATACGGTTGAATTTGGGGAATTTAAAGCTGAAATTCTAGGACAATAAATGTCCATTAATTTGGTACTTGCGGCAAGCCTATGTTATTTTTAAGTTGTTCATTTACATAGCATATCACACAAAAAATCTGGCTGCTGGATATCCTCAATTGAAATGTCGAAAAAAAAGCCCCCTCTTTTTGACTAGAAAATCAGTCACGGAGCTGGTCCACTATTTCTGACGTCACGCCCGGGAAAGAGTATATTTACGTACCCGGATGTTCCATAGAAAAGCATGTGCAGCAAGAACGAATTTCTGCTATTTTGTTTCAAAGGCCGAAAAGCCCAATAATTCATAACTCTATGTACAATTCTTCACCTTCCCCTAATATTTCATAGTATAACTATCAATTCACTGTTTCACAATTATGACATAAACATGCCAACGATGCGCTATTAGTCGATATTTTCACCATGTAATTTTTGTTGTGTGTGTTGAATTTGGTGAGATTGTTCGTGTGCTCGGTAAAGTGGATCCGCCGTTTTGCTTTGTTTTCGCGTTCGGTCTAGCTAGCTTTACACCAGGGGCGGATCCAGCCGGCGGCGGCCTCCACTTCGTGCCGTGCCGGTCGATTTTTCGCTCAGTTGACCATATTTTTTTTTGGCACCCGAAAATTTTTTCCCTCCGGGAAGTGGTATTTTTTTTCACCGCCACCCCTTGGGCGCCAGGGCTAGTGAGCACAAATTTTTTTTTGACACCCCGGCCCCCTACATCCGCCACTGCTTTACACATATACACGTACGGTACATATCATATGATTATATCAATTGATAATGGCTGGAGAGTTTGACCAAAACGATCTTTTTTATGGATTTTGAAGAGTTTATGGAGGAACTTGAAAGTAATGAAGGAGAAAGGGACGAGAGTGCGAGATATTCCAAATTCCGACACCGGTGGTCACTGATCGAGGAGCAGGTCTTCGTTAGTGCAATTGCCGATATACAGATACCTAGCGCTCGTATGTTCCACAAGCCGCCGAGAGCAGCGGCCCGGTCTTACCTGCCGATTCCGTTCGCTTTACCCACGAACGTTCGTGCAAGAGCCGCATCACTCGCGAATGAATATCGTTCAATCGCTAGTCATGTAGACGTCTGGCGTCAGCTAAACAGAGGAAGCTTGATCTCGTTCAAATTTAATATAATTATATTTAAACAAAATATTTAACTGGTACTGTATCCTTTTTTGAGGCAGGCACACACGTCCATGATAATTACGGTCACAGTTCTAGGCCTATTCGTTTCACAAAACTGCTCCTGTACCTTCTCTGCAATGATGACATAATGTATAGGTACACTCGCCTATTCATACGTGCATATGATTTAACCTATTTTCCCAATTAGCAGTAAACCCGTCTTAAAACTCTACCAAAAAGGATATTGTGAGGATATAAAAAGAAATCAGCGACTGGAAAACGTTGCTAAGTTATTCTTCATTCAAATAAAAACAAAAAATCTATCACATAAACTCGTTAACAAGAAAAATTCTAAGCTCTGCCAGGATAGCATTTACGTGGGCATATCATTAGCATTCACTCTCACTAAGCCCATGGTCCCGGTTGTGACGTTAAGAATAGAGGACCCGGTTTCTCCGTGCATTTCTGCGTTTCCGACTTCGAGATTTTGGTGGAGTTTACTCGCATAAATTCACTATTCTGAACTTGTTTTGTTGGTTGAACGCCATTTAGTGTTATTCTGGGGGTTAAAAGCTTTCTATTGATGTAATTATCTCAATATTTGGGATTGCCTTAGAATGTCAGCTTTAAGTTCATGTATCATCGGGAGGAAAAATGAGCAGTTTAATGTTATTATTATTTTGTTATTATTTTTATTATTATTATTATTGTTATTACAATGATTATTATGATTAGTATAATTATTATTTTTATCTTTATTATTAGTAGTATTCTTTCATTATTTTTAATAGTAGTATTATTCTATAATCATTATTATTATCATCATCATCATCATTTACTATTGTTATATGATCAGAATTATTTTTATCATTATTAATATTATTGTTATTATCATTATCATACACTGTTCGTTACGATGAGCAACATTTATACCATGCATAAATTCCCAAATGTGAGAAGAAGGAAAGTTACTCTCATATTTAACGCTCGGAAAGCACGCATGATTATGCGTAATAAGTTCACCATGAAAATTGTTATTAAGCCCCTCTAAAGTGTTGGGAGCCCCACATTCGCCAAAAATTTGATGGCAGAATTTCACTGAAATTGTATCATAATGTGAAAGAGGATGTCATCTAAGACACACTTCTGCAAAGATCCCCCCCCAGAAAATGTGTTCTGCTGTACGCAAAAAAGCCTAAATTTTGTATCCTTTCATCAATATTCGACTTCAAACACATTTGTTTTGAAAATCTTTGCAGAAATGTGTCTTAAATGACATCCTCTTTCACATTATGATACATTTTGAGTGAAATTTTGCGATCAAATGTGTTGGGCTCTCAACACTTTAGAGGGGTTTTTTAAGGCTAGGTTACATATGACACGATAAAACGCGCAGGATGTTACTGTTTAGTTGTATGTGTGTGTTTATTTATGTGTTTGTTTGCATTTCTTTCTTTTTTTTTCTTTGTTTCTTTATTTGTCATCATCACCTGCCATTTGTTTGTCTTCTGGAATCTAATACGGGAAGGCTACTGCAATATCTTGGTAAAGGGATAGATCTCCCTTCCAACCATTACATGGAGATTCAGAAAGTACAACTCAAATGCTGACATCTACATACAATAAACGTATGGTGAACCCATGAAAGGTATTTTCTTCCTGTTTCCGTTTTTGACATCTCCTATTAACTAAGTTGAGTATGCAGTGCTACACCTCTATCATATTAGCAGTTCAGCGTAAATGCCCCCAACTGGCAATGCAAAGAAGCCGACAGCATATTGCATGCTTCGTTATGCCCGTTCGATACTACGTCACGATAAATTGCCAATTTATAACACGTACTTAGTTAATTTGAAGTTACGCGATATGAAATTATAAGATCCATTTTCATTCTTTTTTCCTTAGGATATCGCTTGTCATGCTTATCGCATATCACACTTGTCTCAAGCGAAGAAATCCTTTTTCGTAATAATAATCATATAAATATTGAACCATATCTTTGGAATAGCTTTCTTCAGTTTAGTATAATCGAATTTAAAAAATGCTTGCTTTTCCTTGTTTCAAGGCGTACTGACCGGTCGCTATATTCCACAACAATTATACGCACAATCTGCGTAAAACAAAGATTTCGTATTCAAAACAAATTCTGTTACGCCATATTGTTTGCTTATGAAAACATTTATCTTGTACAGGATAATTTTCACTGAAAGTATTACTTTAAATATAATTCAAGGCTTGTAATATTTCTAAGTAGATATCAGGAAATTGCAATTTATGGACATAGGCCTTACAATAAATGCTCATAATTACAGTTTAACAGAAGATTTACGCCACCGAGATAATCAAATCAATAATTGCACATATCTTCCCATGGACCGTTATTGTCATCCAATAATCTACCAAGTCATCTTAAACGAAAACTCAATATCTTTTTCTCTACGTCACTCAAACAAAATCCCACTCGGCTATAATCTTAAGCAAGGATGAACCGTTTTACCCTGTCGATTTCGGAATTCGAAACAAATTTGAATACATATTTATTAAGTTCTTCAGATATTTCGGTGGAATCGTATGTACTATCATTCAGTGAACTACCTTTAAAATCGAATTTCTGAATGGTGTTATTTTTCCTTACTCCATTAGCCATGGATATAAACAATAATACTGAGAGGGTGCACTCCTTGTCGTATCTCTTTCTTGACTGGGAACGATTCTGATATTCATCCATTTACAATGACTAAACTTGTGATGTTCGTGTAAAGAACCTCGATCCACTTTCGAAAAGACGGACCAAAGTTCTTTTTTTTCCTAAACAGTTATTTACAACAAAAACATATCAATAACATCAAATGCTTTATTGAAATCTACCATCATAATTGCTCTTCAACATATATGCAATAATGGCTTTTGTTAATCGAGTATTGTGAGCCGCTTAACGCCATTTAACATACTCAGTGTGGTTCGGGTCAATAAATTGTTTAATAATTTGTGTAACCTACCTACCTACCTCTAGCTTTTACGCCTGCTGCACCTTTGGATTCAACTTTATACAATTATTTCCCATTCTGCTTTTACTGATCTATAGTTCAATTTTATTTATCGCCGAAAAGGAGGGTGAGAACACCGACATTGAAATCATGAAGTTCGTTCGAGAGAAACTACACATCGACATCCAGCCCCAGGACCTTGACCGATCGCATATGATCCCTGTGCGAAATCGCAGGCGAAACGACGGCGAGGAAAGCAAACCGATGTCAACTCCGCGAACAACGATGACGACAAACCCGCGCCGAAGCCGATTATTGTCAAGTTCGCAAGGTATAACGTACGACATGGCATATACTCGTCAAGGAAAGAACTGAAAGGCACGAAAGTGTTCATCTACGAAGATCTGACCCGTGAGAGAAGCCATCTCGTCAATCAAGCCATAAACAATGACCAAGTGAAAGCAGTTTGGACCAATGATGGACGAATCACAATCTTGACAAGGGGATGACAGAAAGGTAAAAATAAGAAGAATGAATGATCTTGAACGCATATAGAAGACTTGAAACTGATTACTAGAAATACATTTTGAAAATGGGTCTGACGTACCCTTGCTTATCTTGCAGAAAATCCATTAAGTCAAACCAAAACTCTATTTTGTGTGTATCTTGTAAAAAATGGATACATTTGAAGTGTTCATCTTTACCCCTTTCTTTCTTTAATTCTGATTGCGACTGGATATGTACATGTTGTTTGTTTAGTAAGCTACCATTTACTGACTCTTTTGATAAAGGCTCATGTTCAGAGAAAGATGTCAATGATTCTCAAACAAGTCAAAATACACCAATTGTCCATAATATCAATTATAAAGAATTTTTTGTAAACAGAAAAACCTCTCAGGGATGTGTACAGCACACTTGAATATGTTCGCTGTTGAAGAATATTGATGAAATACGACTTATTTGAATTGAGTCTAAAATCGATGTTATTACTTTATGTGAAAATTGCCTGGATGAGTCCGTGTAAGACGAGGAAATTTCAGTAGAAGGATATAGAGTAGTAAGAAAAGATAGAAACAGAAACGGTGGGGGAGTGATTATCTATATCCGTGATTCGATAGATTATGATATTTTATCAGAATGTCATGAGCAGGACTTGGAACTCTCCTGTATTCAATTAAAATTAAATAAACAAAAACCTCTTATTTTATTGTGCTGGTACAGACCACCCGATTCCAACATCGGAGTCTTTGATAAGTTGGAAACTATTTTGCAAACTGTTGAAGCCAAATTGTGTGACTATATACTAATTGGTGATTTAAATTGTGATCTTTTACAAAGAAACCCATCAAATAATACACAAAGATTGCAGAGACCTGCAGACTACTATTGTCTAACACAATGTGTAACCTCAGCCACGAGGGTAACAAGTTCGTCTGAGACACTTATAGACCATGTTTTTTCATCAAATGCTGAAAATGTGAACGAATGTTCTGTCGTATCTGTCGGTTTAAGTGATCACGATATGGTTATATTTTCATGGGGAAAGAGTAAACCAACACCAAGTGGAAACCATTGCTATATTTCTTCTCATAATATAAAGAAAATTGACCTCGAATCCTTTGCTCAGGACTTACGTAGCATATCTTTGAACGATGTAATATATAAACATTCAACTGAGGAAGCATACGAAATATGGATTAAAAAGTTCAGAGTTATATTGGATATGCATGCCCCTGTTAAAAGGAAAAGGGTCCGTCACAAAAAGTCACCGTGGATGGTAAGTGAAATACTGACATTAATTCGAGATAGAAATAAAGCCAAACAGAAGGCAAACCGGTCTAAATCAGACGCTGATTGGTCAAGTTATAAGAAATTACGTAATAAAGTTACTTCTTTTGTGAGAAAGGCTAAGCGAAAATACATTATGGACAGTTTTATTGAAAATGTCGGAAATTCCGCAATGATGTGGAAAGTTCTGAGAGAATTGATACCAAGTAGTAAAAAAGTTACTTCAATACAAAAAAATAATCTTTGTCGGGTGGAATACATTGGAAACAGCTCCATTGCTAATATAATGAATGTTTATTTTTCCTCACTGGCAACAAACCGTAAAAAAAAACGTAAAATTCAAAGATAATCCAGGACAATTTGTTTCTAAAGTAAACACTTCTTTCAATTTTGTTCCAGTTACCAGTGAAGATGTTAAAAAAATGTATTAAAGAAACTCCTCGTAATAAGGCTACTGGTCTTGATACTATACCTTCGAGTATTTTGAAAGATTCGTCGCTTATTATTGTTGAATCTCTGGCTCATATAATTAACTTATCTTTACATGAAGGCATTGTGCCAAATGAATGGAAGTGCGCCAGAATAACACCTCTTTTTAAAGGAGGCGATTGCACTAACCCGTCGAATTATAGACCTATATCTGTGTTGCCAGTACTTTCTACAGTTTTAGAAAAGCTTGTTTTTCGGCAAACTTATAAATATTTAAATGATAACGACATATTGGTACAAAATTTGGTTTTCGACCACGCTTTTCAACAGAGTTAGCTTTATTGAATCTAACAGAAAATGTGAGTAAAGCGATAGATACAGGTCATGTCATTGGATTGGTAACGTTGGATCTCGAAAAAGCATTCGATATGGTGTCACATGATATTCTTTTACAAAAGTTGAAGATTTATGGTTTCAGTAATGAATCTTTACGTTGGTTTCGAGATTATTTTACTTTGAGAAAATACATTACTATCATGAATGGTAACGGGTCAGAAGCAAGCCAAGTATTTTGTGGCGTCCCACAGGGAAGTATATTTGGGCTACTGTTATTCATATTATACATGAAAGATTTACCACTTGTTGTCAAACGTTGCACTGTATCAATGTTTGCTGACGACACATGTTTATACTATGCATTTAGAGATCCAAATAGTCTTCAGTGTATAATTAATGAAGATTTAATTGTTTTTCATGATTGGTTACTGCATAATAAACTTTAATATGCTAAATGCAATGAAATGTAAGTTTATGGTCATAGGAACAAAATGTAAACGTAAAGTTTTTGAGAACATTAATGTTTGTATTGATAATTGTCCCGTACAGAGAGTCGATCAATGTAAATATTTCGGTGTTATACTTGATACAGATTTTTCATGGACACCACAAATTGAAAGGGCGAAATCAACAATACTACGAAACTTTTTTGTCTTACGAAGAGCTAGGCCATTTATCGATCAACGGACTGCTCTACTTTTATATAATACGATGATTCGACCTCGTTTTGATTATTGTAGTACGATTTGGATGAAAACCGATTCAGGGCACTTAAAGAAGCTTCAGATATTACAAAACAGGGCATTAAGAATAGTACTTTGGGTGGATTCTCGCTTCAACAGGCATGAACTTTACAATAGATTAAAACTTGATTGTCTCAATGTTAAAGTTAAGAAGGACCTGGTTATTCTTATGTACAGAATACTTAACAATGAAGTACCAGATATTCTCTCTACTAAAGTCATTTTGAAAGAAAGTAATTATAACCTTAGAAACAGGGAATGTACTATTAACATACCTAAACCGAACACAAATTTTCTAAGAAACAGTACTCTTTATATCGCATCTCGGCTATTCAATCACCAACCCCAGTGCACCAGAAAAGAAACTCGGCTTTCAAACTTTATAAAGGCGATCGATGGTATTTTTCCCCCTACGTTCTAATTGTTGTTGTCTTTCTTTGTCTCTGTCTCTCTCCCTCTCGCTCTCTCTCTCTCTCTCTTTCTCTCTCTCCCTCGCTCTCTCACCCTTTCACTCAATCTACCTCTGATGATTAGTCTTATGATAAGGAGCTTGTGATTTGATTAAATTATATTTTTCCCTCATAATTTCTGATATGTATAATACTATTAAGTGTGATTGTTATTAAGAGTTATTTACACATTTGTATTCTTGTTATTTCTAGTTTGTTTTCTTGTTATTTTAATTTGTATTATGAATTATTTTTGTTTTGTTAATGTATATTGTATTGTATGTATTTTAACGGACTTGCTGAAAAACAGCCTTATGGCTGATAGCAGGTGTTTTAACCGTGGTTAAATAAATAAAACAAACAAACAAACAAACAAATATCATTCATATTTCCATTAATCTGGTTTTCGAGAACCTCTAATTTTTCCTGTAATATTTCCTTTCTGTTATTCTTTTTAAATGTTTTCTCAACAATTTCCGCTTTTAAGAGGGAGTATGGTCTTTATTAAACCATGTTTATAATATTACAAACACTTTTTCGATATTTCTGAAATATGCTGGTGTTCATTTTTCAGCAACCTAGACCAGTCTTATTTTCTTTTATTCTAATTTTGAGTGATATTGCATTATGGTCGGCATGTATTGCCGGTCTACCTCTACTTTTCAGTGTAATCACTCAACCATGACGCCCCCTAGATGCCATTTTGTGAAACCTCATTATCAATCATATCTTTATATCCACCCATCAAAACTTAACCAAATTTGGTACACATAAACTTCAGGTCAAAGTCAATATCCAGGCATGGTAATGTCCGCGCGCGAGTCAAAATTTAAACATGCTCCAAATCACTGACAAATTTACAGTATTCGTTTAAGGCCATTTTGCACAATAGAATATTTTACGCGCGTGCGCGTCATTGCGCGCAGAAGGTGTACGAAACGAAGAAACACCGTTTTTTTGCAGGGATCGGGTTTATTATACTTCTCTACCGGCCCCTTTCAAAGTGACTCTATAAAAAAAAACACAGATGAAAAATACCGATAGAATTTGCCTTATGTAAACAAAGGTGAAACCTACGATTACCCGCGTATGCCATTTATACTGCCGGCGAAATAAACGGCGAAAATCACTCGCTGGGCGAGCCTCGGTCGGAATGAAGAATTATTGCGCAATCGCTTGCTAGCTAGGCGCGCGCTTCGATTTTGGATTCGCCAGCGCAGCTAGCTAGCGCTATAGCTCAATATAGCTCAATGTATCTCAGTTGAATTGGCCATCAATTACATTTACAAGAGCTAGATCATATCGCGCTGGTGGAACACAATCATAGATCTAAGGTGGCTTCTACATGTATTTCCTTTATTACAGACATTACAGTCCAAACAAATATTTTTAAATGCAATTTATCAGTTAGCTGGCTCATGATGACGCGTGCAAATAACATCAACAAAGTGTCAACAACACAGCCGGGTTCCAAAAAAGCGCGTACACTACAGTAGCCGGAACAAGATAATGACCTTAAACCAATTTTCCCGGTGTTTTTCTCCCGAACCTATTCATATACAGCGGTTCATCGGAGTCACACCGATAGAAGGACAATTTCTCCTGCCCTTGAGCAGGAGAATTTCATCGCCTATTTCTCTTCTGTCTATCGGCTATTTCCCCTGATATTTCTCCTCTACACCATTCAAAGTGGCCGTTTCTTCGGATGCGTCCGGATGCATCCGATGAAAATCAGGCCACTTTGAAAGGGGTATTAGCAACTTCCACAAATTTCAGTCCATTCTGACCTTGAATGACGCCATACGTGCGCGTTCAAGACAAAAATCCGCGAGCGCTTAAATTTGCCAAAATCTAAAAAATGGTCAAAAATATGCCTATGTTTAGTAATACGATAGTTTGATATACTGGTATACGCTTTCATGTCTCATTTGACCATACTTCACATTGTGACGTCATTGCATGGCCCTTCAAAGTCAGAATTCTAGATTTCAATCAATTACATTATATTTGACAGTATTTTTTAAATATATTTGTCGATGTTTATCGATCGGACCGTATCGCCATTATTCATAGCCAAAATTATTCCCCCAAATTTTAGTATTATGTAGTTGAGAGTATACTCTACATATACTCACATATTTCTTGTGATGGAAGCGTGGTGTTGCTAGATGTAAGGGTACTTAATGGATCCTGTTGCGAAGTGCGTGTAGCGGTGATGAGTCGCGTAATCTTCGCTTGCGAATCATTGTCGCATGGAACTCGATCGATCGCGATAATGAGTATGCATGCTTTTAGGTTCGCTCTCGTTGTCGACCCCCTCGTTGTTAGAATCGTCTCTCGAACTCAGAGGGGAGAACCGCACTTTCTGTTGAAGCTTGTCGTTGTTGCTGTAGAACATGCGTAATCATACTCCGTTGTGCATCAGCAGAAGACTCGCTAGGTTTGGTGGGGGCTGTTTGCTATGGAGATGACTTCTGAGATGGCCTCAGCTCGATCATTCCGGCCTTCTGTAGATGTGTCACAATGAGCACTGGGCATGCTAGGGGAGGCGTTTAAGTCACTCATCGTGGCCGTGTAATCTCTCTGATAGTGCCCAGATCTGCCGCAAGAGCGACTAATCACTTTACTCTTATAGGTGGAGCGGTGAGCCCCTTGAATAGGCAATTGAAGTATACCGCACTTGGGTCGTTGTAAGCGAGTTGATCGGGATGAAACACTCTACCTTTGAAGGAGCCGAAGGAGACAAACCTTGGGACGGGTTGGGCTGATTTTTAAATGTACAACACCCTGTACCCTGAAAGGCACTCTGTGAGTCTACAGTCAATTATTAGACGCTGTAGTATTATCTTTCCAGATATCTAGTTTCCTAGCTTGAAATTCGTTCAGGATGGTCGCATCATGGTCTGACAAGAGTATGTCCTTAATTAAAGATGAACAATAACTTATGGACTTTTCATCCCTTTTTATTCCCCTGTAGAGGATATCAAAACAGTGAAATCATGTGAAAAGGATTGTTCTTGAAATGCCTGAATATTGTATTGATTTCCTTTGATTTAATCATTTATTACCGAAATTCAGTGAACATACATACAATGAATTGGTACACTTATAAACTGTATACATAGACATATTTTTGTAAAAGGAACAAACAAAATAGAAAAGTACTAATCAAGGTTAGTCTTATCAAAATATAAATAGATATTTGAAATTTTCTTCTTTTTTGGGGGTGTTAAAGTGATTGAATTAGATTCAAATGTGTAATCAACGTGTGATGTAAGCGTAGTTACATTAACAAATATATGTGTGAAGTGTATTTCTGTTTGAGTGAATTTCTTATCATCTTTTTTATGGAGCTGTAACATATTACCAGATAGCGCTGACAGATGTCTAACGAAGTTTGCCTTCGTCAGGTGAGGTCCGCTTCGTCCGGCCGAAAGTTTGTGAGGCACAAAACTTAATCGGAACTGACTCCAGCGGACAAGGCGTCCGCTTGTTATACGGTTATTGCGCGATAAGTATATACGTTTGGTTCGGAACTCGTTCGTTCCTCGTCCTACATGTATGTACTGGTCAGTTCGCATCCAACTACTTGACATGAAACGGGTGACACGGAGGTGTATTGGATAAAGACCTCATGTTCAGCGGATGATGATTATTGACAAGGAACGCAGGGGAACTGATATCGGATGTGTAACGGGATCCACAGGACAACATTGATGACTTCAGGATAGTAGTACTATAACTACAGAACATGTAACGGGTCATCAAAGGGGCCAAAATGGAGGGCGATGTACATCCTTCTTGCATGTCGTAGGTGAGGGCCGTTTAAGGACCTTCATTAGTATCATGGCATGCAAGGAGTGTCGACCTTGTGAGACTTCGCCTGCAGTATCAAGTGATCGACCCTGATCAAGGCACAGATTGACCTCATGGATGCGATCCTGACTTGAACATCTATGCCCGTTTAGAGAATAGAAGAAGAGGGAGAATGAGGCAGCGAAGATGGCGGTCAAGGACATCGATGGGCCCTGGGAGGGGGTGATCGAGAGTTTGGTCTTTATGACCAACTTATGACGGAGCTGCTGAGAGAAGACCAGGAGTCCTTTGTCAAATCATTAGATGTCCCCTAAGATTTTTGACGAGATCCGCGAACAAGTAGGTCCTAAAATCACCAAGCAATGTACACTCTACAGAGCCCCTCTTGATCCAGACATGAAGTTAGCCATCATACTCAGACATCAGGGTCCAAGTAGATATGCACCAGTATGCGGTTTGGTTGGCAGATACCCCACAATCCCTGTTCTTCAGAATCCAGAGGCAGGGTTGCCCCTCAATTAACCCATCCCACGAATTCACTTTTGTCCTCCTCATTTTGGAGGCAGCAAGACTTCTTGGGCTTCTCTTTTTTTGTAATCGACTTGTGAGTTGACTGTGAATGAGTGGGATTAGGAGAGGCTGTCTACGCGTCAGGGATGTCTTGGGGTCAGAAACGGCTGTTTCATGTGGCTCATTATGAGCTTCTGGGAGTTCTGAGGGTACAACTTCTCATGATACTGCAACTGTCTCTAGGGCGGCTGTTCTGCCCCACTGACAGAGGGAGGAGAAGGAGAACTGACAGCATTCGTCGGGGCCCAAGCCTTGCTCTCCCAACATTTCCGAATTACACCTTTGACATCTTGGAGAGAGCTGGTGATGTGGAGGTGGACTGTCAACTCAAACTTGAACCTGGTGTTCGATTCACTGGACCATTGATTTTGGTTTTGTCTGTCACATGACCTGTACAAATACGTTCGAAAAACGTCTTGTCAGTTTCTCCTCCGTTCTTCTTTCGATTTGCCCGGTTCTTGTCCGTTATTCATACGGTGGTATCCGTCACATTGTCGGTAATATTATTGTCCTGTACTTGTCAGGTAATTATTGGTCACTGTGCGTTTTTTCCTCGGCGCACCGCCCACCCAGGCGCGCCTCGGGGTGATGGCAGGATGCGACTTTCCCGCGAGCCAGTATAGAAACAGCCAGTCCTCGAATATTAAAGGTAATGCAAAGTTTTGGGAAATTTTGGAATTGGATGGATAGTAATTCTTTAAATTTTTGATATATTTGGATGCCCCTGTGGATGTATTATAAGCACTACAAAAATTAGCCCCTAAAACAATTCTGCTTTCGAGCAAATTGAATAATCAAAATTTACCGGTGCTCCCGGTAAATTTCAAATATTTCAAATAGCGCCTAAAACCATTCCATGGTAGCTGCGACTAAGAATATGCAGTTCTGATATATAATTTCCAAACGGGAATAGCAAATTGGTCGATTGTTGTCAAGAAACATTGTTTTAAAGCGAAAGCAATATCAGTCTTGATAAGGTGCTATACAACACAAAGAGTTTATTATTTACAATTTCATCACTTTAGACTCGATTTCAACCGCGACAACGATCATTGAATATTGTAAAATCGCATTTGCTTCCAATATGTTCAATTGAACCGAATTCGCGACCCCGTACCAAAACTTTGTAATACCTTTAAAGCAGTCGATATCTCTTTTATTTACCAAATTGACACAAAAATCTACCAAGAAGTCTTGCCTTATCCTTTTCTTGAGTAAAGATTGGTTAAAACATCACAGAAAATCTGAGATACTGTCTGTTAATCTTCGCTGGAAAGTTGACTGAATTTTACAATCATTTGGGAATCGCAGACAAAAAAACACTGTATGGTTTCCGCGCTCGCACAAAGAACATTTTAACACGTAAACCAATGGGTATCGCAGCAAAATTTTACTATTTTCCTGGTAACCGGAATTTTGAGGGATTTCACTCTTGGACTATTGACCGTTATTGGCATTTTTACTTTCTTTACGGGAATGGCTAAAATCACGACTCCAATTTTGACCAAGCAGATGGCTAGATTTCGAAAGAGAGGTGTATAATAAATGATATTCTATTCAATGTTCCAAGTGCCCATATGACATGTTCCTTGTATTTCTTGCATTGTATGTTTATTCTATTTTGGAATTTTTTGTTGTTGTAAATGTATAATCATGTCCATTATTTTTTTCCGAATTGTACTGGCCTGTGTTTTCAGGAGTAGCCTAGGCTTTAATATTTTTGTTTTGTTTTTACGTGCTTTCTGTGGTTATATTCAATAAATAAAGTATGCGACAAATAAAACAAAATCGATACGCCAATAAACAATAATAATATCTTTGTGCGCGTTTTGTTGTTGGTTATGTTTTAAAAATTTTAGATAAATTGTCCAGATTTGGTTTCTTAAAGTATTTTAATAGAGGTTTTAACTACTTTTTTTGAATTAAAATAAGCTAGAAAAGGATAAAGCAAAGTTTTTTAAAAAATGACACATTTTGTTATGAATGAATTTGCATCTATTAGTGAATGTTCAAACTATGAAGCCTCGTTGGGCAAATTCAAATTGATAGAATTTGAAACATGCAATCTGATCTCTTTCACGTACGGGAAATGAAATCATGAGATGAAAATAATTTGGCGCCTCCTAGTTTGAGCTTTTTGGATATCAGATTTCATTACTTTACCAGGGTGATTAACCCTACATATTCATAATGAGGCTTTCCCTAGGTTTCCGATTTTCTAGGGTTGTAGTCTGTGGTAAGCCTTTGTCTTCCAGTGTATGTTTATGTGTACGTCCTGGCATGTATTCACATATCTTTGAGAACATTCTAAGGATTCTCTTCCTTTTTGTTCTGTTTACCTGTTTGTGGATATGTTGGACCTTAAACAGCTTAAATTTAAAGGAATGAAAATTTATTAACCCTTTTGACTACTAAATTCATTCATTGCCATAGGCTTAATACTGGGGCTACCCGGTTCCAGTGAGCAATGGTACAATGTAGTTAAGGACATTGCAGTTATTGATTTTCAACACATTAAATAAATTTATTGATTTACAAATAAGAATTTGTACAATTTGAATGTGTTTCTTATCTCATTAAAGACCACACCAATAATCTCCCTTTATCACATTACATTTATCATGGGTTATATATAAATATCTCTTTTTCAGAGGCTTCAATATTATTTCACTGGTTCCAGTGAAAGATTAATCTGTACCGGTGAAATGGTCAACTTTCCAGAGCCATCGTGTTGGACAGAGCAATACTTTCGTCAAAATGTCATGCATATTTTTGTGTGGAAAATTGCAAGTGGGGCAATCGGGCGACCGTGCAAACAGGCGAAAAAAGCAACGAAAGTGTTTATAGACATCAACAGACCTGTAATAGGAGACGTTGTCCAAGATTTTTGCAGCGGTAAAAAACGACACAAAGTTAAGACCGCTTTCATTTTACAAAGATTTTAATAGCTTCTGCTGAATTTCCTTTAGCTTTCATGGACCCGTTTTCTTATTTTCGTTAAAATCGTTATAAGAGCAGGACCTTTCCCTTTATGTTGAGCAGACGATGACTCTCGAGCTAATGCACTTGTGTCTAAGCAAAGAGTGACCGAGAATCAATTGAAGATTTATATTGAAACCATCAAAAATCCATTTGAGAACTTAATAGCAAGCATTTCCATGTTGTGGTTGAATTTGAGGTTGAGCGCGGATTTGATAACAGGCTTCAATTACAGTGGTGAGTTGGAAATTGTGACGTCTTTTTTTATAACGTATGCATATATTGATAATAGTGGTGACAATTTTCAGTGTGATTTTCAGTTTGCATTATAATTGTACATCAGTCATATTTAATAGTCCATCTCAAAATGGATAACATGTAAAAGACCTGTTTTCGAAAAAAAGATTTTGAAAACTGAGTTCGTATCGTCTCACAGAACTTTTCTCTCATGCTTTCAATTACTTCAGCTTTTAGAAGCATCACTTGGCCTATATACACAAATGAAAAAAAAGAATCACCTTGACTCAGAATTTAAAAGACACAGTTTAATTCTTTATATTCCTTTAAGCGTAAGCTCAAACATTCCTTTTTAATGCATATGTGTATTAAACAATGTTGCCTTTCACCCCCCCCCCCCTTTTTCTCTCTCTCTCTCTCTCTCCTTTATCAGGCTTACAAGTTATAGGCTTTTATTGTTTCGCTCGGGTAACCATGACTACAAGCACGTTTTCTTTACTTACTACTTATTTGTTTACATGTTATTCAAGAAACTAATGTGTCAGTGACTCAAACTAATATTATTTCTTTCTTTATTGCTATCCAATTCAGTTACAATATTTTATTCGGCAACCAATAACATACAAGCTTTGCTTCCTAATAGGTTCCCATTATTTCACACTATTATTTCTCTAAGTTACATGTCTATCATTGTTTTGTATTATCCATTCTCTTGTTTAATCTTGTATCTGAGACAACCTTGTTATGTGGAATGTGGAGCACTCAAACAAAAAACAACAGAACTTTAAGCCCCCTTCAAATAATGAACAGCAAGAGAAAACGAGAAAGGAATAACCAATAAGAATGGAGGAGGGAAAAGGCAAATTGAAGACATGATGATAGACCAAATTCAGTATCCTCTTTGCCTTGTTTTACTTATGTATCATCTAACAAGTAAGACCAGAGCCATACCCATAACATCATTGCCCCCAAAAAAAAATATTATAAAAAAAATAATAAATAAATAAATAAATAAAGTGACTGAATGACTGGACCTCATTGTCGCCACCTTGTAATGTATAATACATAGAGGCCATATTTTCAAAAAAATCGAATGTTCCGATAATGTTTGCATGACCATATAAATAGACACAAGAGGGTTCTCGTCACTGTAAGGCGTTGGAACAAAGCATGATGTTTACAACACCATATCACCCACACTACCCAAACTTTGGGCGCTAAAATACATAATAGAAGTTGCTCTAATTTTCACGGTGGCGCCAATGCACTTGGTAATTCGTTGATACCTCGGGTAAGTGAAACTGATCTTTTCCGGAGATGTAGATTGATTATTTTAGAAATCAAGTTTACCCCAGTTCTTAAAGTGACATGTAAGAAAGTGTCCGTTTATCATCATGCCATTAAGGAAATGGCAATGATGTCTTTTCTAGTTTCCGTGGGATGTAAATCTCTGCCCTCTTTCTCGCTCGTATCTCTAGGGAGAAGTACAAATATCGAGGATGTAGGGGCTTAAAATATGATGAGACCCTTAGTCTCCTTCTGATTGCAGTGGGCTATATCATATACAGATCAGTTGTATTGTCTGACTGAAGAATGGATACACTAAAGCACACGTCCTTTACCCTTTGCCCTTATAATATATTTTTCTCACCACGGTAGCCTTGAATTGGCAACTAAAACGCTTGTTTTTCTGGGCGCAAAATTCAGGTATCTAGATCCTGCAATTGTTATGCCATGACAAATCTCCATTTTGTGTGTAATGCGCATGATTTATTTCTTGTTATTTTGTTTTTCATCAGTTAACGAAACAATTAATGTAAGGGCTTTCTTTCGTATATCTATCATATGAGCAGCTGCACTCGTATTGAATGAAGTGCTGTATCCAATTATCCAGCCGTGAGGTCAAAGTAAAAAGAAAAGATCATAAAACGACGAGCAAAATGTTTAAGAACATCAGTGTTATGGTGGATCGATTTAAATATTATTATCGTTTATAATATTGTAAATCAACACGGGCCTCTCAATCCTCAACAGTGTACATCTCTTCCATTCAACATCATGAAATCAAATAATGAATACTTGTGAACGAATATATATATACATTACCACTTTGGGCTTTGTCCGGTAGGGTCTTTTCACCTCTCTGACAAACATTTGTCTTAGGAAAATAAGGTATCTGAGGTATTGTGTACCTCCTTGGATAATCAGAATGTGCTATAATCACATGGGCTGTATAAGAAGTGGATCATAAAATATAACGTGTCAAAGGTTCCACTTATTCACTGTCTCTGCCCCTCTCTCTCTCTCTCTCTTTCTCTCTATCTCTCTCGTTCTCTCTACCAATACTTTTATTTCACTCTTCCAATGTCTTTATAGACAATACATAGAAGTATGAGGGGACTTTGAGAAGAATACGTCCAAAATTAAGTGTAAATATGTGATCGATCACGCGCAAATTCTAAACCCTGAGATACACATTTTCTTGAAGGAAAATATCTTATAATCCCTGTATCCCAAATATTTGTAAACATGATTTTACGCATCTTTTTATTTGACAACTACCAGGGAAATTAATATTTGGATATTATTCTTTATCAAAGTAAAATCAATATTAGGCTGCGCTTCCTCCCTTATAAGGGCTATATATTCAATATCTTCAACCAAGAAACAAAATATATTTCAATCCCCGTCGTAAAATTGGTAAAATTTGAAAAATCACTAGTTCAGCTAAGATATTCAGCGAATAAATAATTTAGAGGATACTGGTTTTATTCCTAATTCCTGTCTTAGTCAATTGTGAACGAACCAAATACACAAATTTACCTTTCACTTTCTGTTATTAAATATGTCTGCAGCGGATTCTACAAAGAAGAAATAGAATAAACATGTTTTTTAAATGCGTGCAGCCTACCTCGATAATGGTATTTTCTCTCGTTCAAATAAAACGCCCTGGTCTAATCAGGCTTGCTTGCGTCATAGCTAAGCAAATTGTGCAGACATTGCTGTTGACATATACAGCAATGATTTGATTAATATCTATTGGTAATGATTAGTATGGGGTTAATACCAATTACAGTCCCCGTAAACCGGCAAAGCAATACAAACCGTTTAATTTCGCAATTTGATCAATAGTTCGCCACCTTTTATCTCACAGCGGTCGTTGCCTGAGGCCTTCATTCTGAAAGCTTTTGCACAAGGACAATTGTTTTGATATTTTCTAGTCATAAAATATACATAGTGAATACCGACTTTAATGAAATGATATTGAGGTATAATGAATGCTGCTTGGATCTAATATATTACCTGCTATGAGAGAGAACATTTCATCCTCATTAAATTAAGGGTGAAGATTTTTTTATTGTTTTTAAGGATGCGCATTTATGCTCTGTGAAAAAAATGAATAGCCTTACTAATGTCATGAATGTTAGACTTTTAGTTAGATCATTTTAAAATTAAAATGCTCATGCAATTGTAAAATTGGTTGTCTCTCTATAATTTGATGGTAATTTTTTTCTTCTATTTTTTTTAGTTGACCCGAATGGTTGTATGTAATTATAATATATTATATTATATATAATATAATATATAATTATTTTGTAGAGTTAGATTACTATTTTGAAATCAATGTTATGCAACAATATTAAATGCATGAAGACTTTTATTTCAATTATTATGCGCTGTATAAGAAATTATTATCATTTTTGCTGTTGCTGTTTAAAATAAAAGGATGAAAGAAAATATGTACGCCATAATTTGGGCACAGTGTTTACAAAGAGACTTTGTCCAATTGTTAAATTTTAACGGTATATAGCAATGGGCGTGCTGCTTGGAACTTGAAGATTGAAGGAAGGATATCGGACGCTTTGAACTTCTCTACAACCACATTATGCATGCGTCTTGGGAGACAAATACATTATAAAAGGAAGGTTCACCCTTAAAATATTCCGTATGATTGACACTTTATATTTTCATTATAATATAGATAGATATACTAAGTTATGGTTAGGAATACCGTTACGTGGTGCCAATCTTGCTGTGGTCCACGACCCTGATGGCGTGAACATACCTTCCATTTCAGACCTTTACCGAACCTGTCATTGTCTGGCTTACAGTAGATCTAGGGTCAAAGGCGACGATGTTGTAAATCACGCCCTTGACCGAAGACTAGATAGAGAAAGGGGGTTGTCACGACAAACGTCGTTCACTTTGGAAGCACATGAAATTCACTCAAAAATACCAGACTTTATAAGCTGGAACCAGACAAAAAATGTGATTAAAAAATCAGTTCAAGATGTATGTAGAGAAAATTGGAAAAGGTTGATCGAACCATTACTTGTACAGGGGGAATTCATGAAAGTTGTTCATATGGAAAATACTGATGTAACCTGGAAGTCGATTATTTATAACTTACCTCAGAGTGTAATGAAGTTCACTTTTAATGCAGCAATAGATAATCTTCCTACTAACAAAAACCTGTACCGGTGGGGAAAAAGAATATCTGATAAATGTAACCTTTGTTTTTGTAATGGCACTCTGCATCATGTTCTTAATAATTGTAAAAGAATGCTCGACCGATATACCTGGCGCCACAACAGCATACTACGCATCATGTTCAAACACATTAAAAACACTTCAAACAATAACATCAAAGTATATGCAGACATAGACGGAGAAAGCATCAATGGGGGCACCATACCACCAAACATAATACGTACCCAACACAAACCAGACATCTGCCACATTGACAACAAAAATAAGGACATTATCATCATCGAACTCACATTCCCCTTCGAAACAAACATTGACAATGCACATCAACGAAAACAAGACCGATACACAAGACTCACACATGACATAACAGCAACAGGGTGGAAGAGCAAACCAGTCTGTATTGAAATTGGTTCACGTGGGCTCATAACCCCACAAAATAAATACCATCTAAAAGAAATACTCAGAATCACTAACTCAGCTAGGTACCCCGAATCCAGGGACGAATATTGAAGGCCGTTCTATTTAGTTCTTATGTTATATTCCAGGGAAGACGTGAGCCAGCATGGCAAATTGATCAATACCTCACATTGTAATTTATCAATCTCTATCCATTCATTTTTCATCATTTCCTGCTTATCAATGAACTTGTAACCATTCTGTACCAAACTGGCAATATTTACGGTAATACGTCACTTATGTCGATTCAATTATACCATTATTGATTAATGTATCATGTATTGGGATCTTTTCTTCCTCATCATAATGTTACAATCTTCTTCTTTTATCCTGTTCTGTACTATACCACTTCTGTTTTTCTCCCCTTTTCTCCTTTTCACCTCTTCCCTTTCCCTTTCTCTCTATCCCGGTGCTCCTTGTTATCACATTGTTGCATATTGTTACATTGTAATTGCAATGACGAATATTTTGTATTATTATTGTTAATGTACTTTGCTATTGTATATAGTTTTGATTATAACCTGCCGCCTAACCCATTGGGTTGACGGGCCTGTTTTTTTGTGTATGCATGATCTCTAATAAAGACTTGATTTATCATCATTATAATACAATTATGTATACCCTTACCAAGTTTTGCAATTTTGAAGTGTGTGAAAAATTAAGTTTTACCGATTTATTTTTCTTGAAAATGGTACATATCAAAACTAACATCTAAATGTATTAAATAAAGGCCCTAATTCAAGCACTTCACCTTTCATTATCATCTTAGTAACTGTGTTATTGTCATTGTTATCATCAATATCTTTTTTTATCGATATCATTTAATTTCCGGCGGTTTCTATTATGACCTTTTTCTTACCATATTAATTGCTTAAAACTGCACTCTCAAAAACTGCTCACAAAGAAATGTATTGGCCTACATCATTACAGGGCTTATAATAAAACGTATTCATTTTGTTATTGCTTATCGAAGCTTTTAAATAATGTTTAGCCGTTACATTTCTTGTGTAAATATCTCTTAATACAAGACACATGTTACAGATTCACTTGATGAAGTAATAGAGATGAAGGTATCAGCATGCAGACATATCTGCAAAGGTATGTTGGTTATTCTTTTATGATGATTTGTAAAAACCTGAAAGAACTGGGTGAATTTGAGAAATAGTGGACCTCAACAGTTGAGTTTCCGTATTCATTTGTGGCAAAATGGTTGAAACGCGTAATTGATCGGGTATGTGTGTGGGTGGGGGGGTTTCAAAGGGCATGCATGCCCCCCTCCACACGTACGCACACACACACACACACACACACTCCTCCAACCGGATTGGTTTGCCCTCGTTTTGTTAAACGATACTTTCTCGGGTAAAGAGAGTTAATCCTGAGGAATGGTGACATAGCTGATTAGAAGTAGCATTTATTAAGATATACATGAAGATAAGAATACAATAATAACGATGAGTTGAAGTCTAGAGCAATTCTGATAGTGATTTAACTCTTTCTCTCTGAAGTAGGCTACTCTGAGTGTCTGGAATCTAATCAGAAGTAACTAATCAGAAGTAACTCTGACTGGAGTCCTAAACCCAACCCCTCTTATAATGGGTAAACCCTTTAATAGGATTTGGTCAACTTTGAGTCCTTCACCAAATACGCTTAAAGAGAAGGTTGAGTTCTGGGGAGAGGTGAACAATAATTTATGAGCGTTATCATTGTTATTATGCAAGTATGGAAGAAAATCAGAAAAATGTTCCTTGAAAAGCATGGCTCTTCAAATGCTTAATATTCTGAATATGACAAGTAACAGCTTAAAAATGAGGCCCACATTTTTATGCCACATGTTTGTGTAGTCCCATTTACATCTTTCTGTGTACAGTGTTTGTTACTTTTCAAGACTGGGCCAAATTTCTTATCATTTTGATGATTCCAGATCCTTGCAGTACACACCAATACTTTTATGCTACATGATCAACTTTTTCTGATCAATTCCACACCGCTTCTTTCACAATGCAATCGCATGACCAGAACTCAACTTTATCTTTAAGTACGTCATAACTTTTACTCAGTAGTGGTAAGTGGGTGCATCATCTGGAAGGAGTGACCATAAATTGACTAGCGTCATGAGCTTACTTGAAAGTTGTATGAGTCATAGTTATGAAGAAAATGTGAAGTTTGTAAACAATTAAACTTCCAGGAGTCAAAGAGGTATTTATAAATTATTGAAGAAGATTATGGCCTCCTCCCCGTCCGCACATACCCTTCAACTGAGTTTCCTATCTACCTTATATCTTCCACCATGGGAATTTTCACCTTTTATAATGAGAACTTTTGACTGTTTGAAATCATGTTAATAGCGTCAAGATCAAAACCATTTTTCTCATTATTGTTGATGTTGTTACTATTATTATTTTTTTGTATTATCATTATCATCGTTATTATTAATACTATTATTGTTATTATAATTATAATAATAATTATTGCTATCATTATGTTTCATTTATATTTATTTATTTGTTCATATATTGATTTCCTAATTCATTTATTTATTCACTATTTGGCTGGTTGATTTCTCATTGTTGCTGTGGGCGTCGCTGTTTTATTTTAGTTTATTTACACACTACACTACCTTGAGAACCTTGAGAAAAAACTTGAGAAATTTAATTAATAAACTGGCTTTCCTGTAACACATGCCAGTTTAAAAAAAAAATCTTTTAAGCAAAGTGTTGGCCTCCCTTTTTTAAAAACCTCTTTTATATTTACAAAATCTCAATTTGAAGGAATATGGGTAAATATTTGGTGTTTTAGTGTACATGTTTTACAATTAATTTGATATCTTCCTCAATACTAAAGGCGACAATATATTACAGCAGGTTTAATCAATATCGGAGTTTTATATCTTTTTCAAGTGCAATTTAACATTATTTCTCATATTTGCAATTGTATTGAAAAAATTGCAAAATGATAAATGTCTATCTTATTATTATAATAATCGAGAGAACTTAAAACCTTAATTTTACTCTTTCTTACTCCTGTTATTATCAATTTTCTTCACTTGATATGTTATTAATATTCATAGTCTTTACTCTCCACAAAATAGTTGATGCCTTGAAGTTCTTAGATACTTTCTCTTGTCTTGCCTCTCTCTGATGTTACAAGTGTACACTATTACATTCTTATATTATGTGGTCAACAAAGTTCTTTGTTGCGTGTGTCAGAAATGTTTTTGTTACTATCAAAGAAGAAGAAAAAAAGAATATTAGTGATATATAACATACATGTAAATAATTTCATCTAAACAGCAGCGAACCAATTTGATTGGCTTATCTGGGACTCTCCTTACAGGGACTACTGGTGTGACTGAAGTGGCTATTGTTTACAATTGCACAATACATTTGTTTTTAATATGAGCTGTCACCATCCTCACTCCAATATGGAGCATTCGTACCATTTTGCACCGTTCACATACATGCATGAAAGGCAATGGCATAATCAGTCACGTTGTCCAGTTGTCTTACGGCAATCCTCCTTAACGTAGGTCTACCGACAGTAACGTCCCTCTCGTGAAATAGGCCTTGAAGTAGGTCATGACTGTTTACAGGTTCCTTTCATACCGAGTAAAATCAAATTAACTTGAATTGTGTAATTCTAGGCATAAATACCGAAATGGAATAATGTAATTATCATGATTGTATGCCCAGTGAATGTCTCATACCCTGGTAAAGGAAAAGCATTTGCATTTCTAATTAGCTTGTGGTATTTCCTACGAATACTATCATGCATGTTTTAAAGGGCAATCCAACCCTTGTGATAACTTCATTCGAATTAAAGCAGAAAAGCAGAGAAACAGCATGGCGAAAGTTCGAAATAAATCGGAACAATAATAAGAATGTTGCGATTGTTTGAAATATGAGATCACTACATATATGCGAATCTCAAATTGGCAACTAGGTCGATGGATTGTGACGTATTTCCGTTTTTTCTCCCAAGTGCCTACTCAAATGTATTATGGAGAGTATATAATTACAGGTCCTCTAGAAAGAGAAGACCTTCTTGAGTTGGAAACAAAAGTGATTACAACTTTCAAAATTTCAAACTTACTTATTTTTTTCAGATTTCGTTCAAACTTTCATAATTCTGCTTTTTGTTGTTGATTTGTCTGCTTTCTTTTAGTGTTGTTTGCTTTTAGGATTGGATTTTTCTTTAATGATACATAATTCATTATAGGGGTATGCACGGACAAAGGTAGTGTGGGTGACACTTCAATCCTCCCCTTCCCGAGGGGGTAAGGGATCAGTTCACTAGTAAGCTAATCTGGTGTAATCTACACCCCTAAATAATCAAAATCATTTAGGGAACAACGCCCTGCTTTTTATTACAACCTAGTAATTACTATGGCCATTTTCTTTTGTATGAGGCAGCAAAATATGACTATGAAAATATTATGAATATAAAGGAAATTACTATAGATACGGCAGTGAAGTGATCTTATTGTAACTCTGACAATATTTCAAACACAAACCTACATCGAAATGCTAAGATGGATGATATACGCACCCGTCATTTCATAAAAACAATTTTTCGTTTATTTCTAAAGGCGATGTACAACCTCAATTCCCTTGGGTTTATTTTCGGAAATGTGTTTGCAATCGTGTATTTAGCGTCTCAGAAACTCCTCCGAGATACCAGATAAAAAGGTATGGTCAATATAAACAGATTTTACTATAGAGGACTACGGGTTTGCAGGCATGTAGGGGATTGGTGTTTGTGAGTGAGAACGTGTGCGTGGGCTTGAACCACGTTGTGAAGGGATGCGCGTCAAGTATTGGCATGTTGAGGTGTAGCAATTAATCAATGTTTCGAGACGTTAAGAGCAATCGTATCAACGTGTTGACACACAGCTATTATATTCCTGTGCTCTATTTAATTTCACTCTTGTTTATTAATATTGTAAGGAAACCGGAATTTTAGATGAGATAAACGCGACCTAGTATAGTTCTAAGGCCGAAAGCACAATTAACCCTATTTCTTGCGTCATCATTACCTACATGTATGCGGAAATAGTCGGTAGAGTTTTGTTTTGGCAATTCATTATATTGAGCCCTTTTTCGCCTTGTCAAATTTTAAAATCGAGAACCGTATACACTCCCTGAGTTATTCAGCATCCAGACAAACATGCCCTACGGTGTTGCCCAAGAAAAGAAAACCTAGGTCTTTTCTTCCTGACCAAGTTCTCTTTTAAAAATCTATCCATATCTAAATTTGCCTTTTAATAATAGCATTCTCAGAAGAAGGTTAATTCTCTCTTGTCCATGATGGAGAGAAAAGGCAAAATTTCATTCAGGTCCCCAGACTGGGTAAAATATTAACACATTTTGCTGTCTGGAAATATATATCTGTCACGAAATATATGAATATCCGCAAATAGAGATTTTACTTTACGCATTTTTTTTTTTTTTTTACTAAAGCGCGTATTATGTGTTTGCTACTGAAACTTTTTGTAACAACAGTATCATGCTAAGACTTGAACATTTCGGCGAATTTATTGCCCATCGATCTCAGAAGTCGACTTCTCTATCGCAATTTGCCGGGATCTCCCAGGCTGATTATTTCTCTCCATTCTCCCCAAGCTCAATGAAAGGAATCTATGCAGACCATCATGCCCAAGACGCTTGCATAATTTCTACAATTCAATTGATCCGACCTAGCACAAATTACCACCTTTTCTTCTTTTGAGTAGAATATACATTCTGGTCTCCGAAGAGTTTGTTATTTCTGTGGGAGTAGGCATAGATCCCCGAAGCTACATTGAATGTCGACATTGAAACCTCATGTACCTATTTAAAGGTAAAGACCAGTTTTGGAAACGCCCCTCTCTCAAAAAAATGAAATGGAAGCTCTCATTACCAATCATGTGAAAGAATATGTTTTGACTAATACGTGATGATACAAATTTTGCCGGGAAAGTCGGGAAACCGCCTACTAATTGATATATTTGGTAAATTATTATATCTATTGGGACCAAATAGATA
This sequence comes from Mesocentrotus franciscanus, assembly GCA_037976565.1. Classification (NCBI taxonomy): domain Eukaryota; kingdom Metazoa; phylum Echinodermata; class Echinoidea; order Camarodonta; family Strongylocentrotidae; genus Mesocentrotus; species Mesocentrotus franciscanus. Next base: position 7,577,132 of record CP137686.1, read on the forward strand.
TCGCGCACGTGGTCGCGTAGTCCCATATACATCTTTCTGTGTACAGTGCTTGTAACTTTACCAAGACTGGGCCAAATTTCTTATCATTTTGATGATTCCAGAACCTTGCAGTACACACCAATACTTATATGCTAGATGATCAACCTTTTCTGATCAATTCCACATCGTTTCTTTCACAATGCAATCGCATGACCAGAACTGGTCTTTCTCTTTAACATAACTATTTCACCCAGGGAGGCATTCGGTTTCATGACGGATCGTTTTTCCGAAGGTACATAATGCCGAAGGTTGGTAATTCAGTAATACACATTTCCCATTCCAGGGGTTTCGTAATTCCGAAAATGAAATAGGGTTAGTTTAATATTCTGAAGGTTCGTAATTCCCAAAGGGTTACATTGTTCTAAGTCAGGTTTGGAATTACGAAACTTAATAAATTATGAACCCTATTTTAATTTCGGGATTACAAAGCCTTTTTTATTTTCGGAATCATGAACCTTCTTTCATTTTCATAATAACGAACTGTCGGAATTACGAACCTGCGGCATTATAAACCCTCGGAAACCGTAACCTTTACCCGAATGTGTGAATTCCGAAACATTTTACTGTAAGTATTGTTAGAGCCTGTTCTCACAAGCTCCAATTCAAAGGAGGCAAATGCTAGTGTTCAACCATACATCATGATAATTATTGATGTGAGAGCTATCCCAAACACATCCTTGAAATAACATAATTATTTGCAATCTATAACAGGGAGGCTTGACGCTTTTGTTGAACACATCCTTGAAACAACATAATTATTTGCGATCTATAGCAGGGAGGCTTGACGCTTTTGTTGAACATATCATATTATAGACCTGTTCCTCACTTGTTTTTCTTTTACCTTATACAGGAAACGAGCGTCTGCTCCGACCCAATAAAAACAAATGGAGACAATGTGTGGTAAATTGAACTTAATGACGTTTCCCTTTTCGTGTTCCTCTGTACACGTATTTATAAATATAAACAGACAAAATAATTCCATATCGACGAACTTCTGAATCAGCATTATTTTGTTCAGACAAGGCATTCATAATTATTAACCACTATGCGCACAAATGGTAAGGAAGCGGAATAAAGTCAAGGAAAGGAGAGGAAAGAAATGAAAAGGAAATTAAAAAAAAGTGGAATGAAATGAAATGATACATCATTATAATAATAGTGGGTTATTGTATAGCGTTCTTGTCTGTCAGACTTGACACTCCTGGCGCTCTGCAATTATTACCCCTGCTTTAGCATGGCTGCCATGACGGCGCTCTAGCATTTTAGGAATTATTTCCTGCCAGGTACCCATTTACATCAACTGCGTCGAGTGTGGCAAATGTAGATTAATGTCTAAAGGAGATTAATGCCGCGGCGGGACTCGAACCGCGGACCTTGTGATCCACAGTCCGGTGACGTATCCACTACACCTCTATGATAAAGGATTGGAAATAATATTGGTACAAAGCTTTATACTTCATCTCTTTCCTAATCTTGATCAGAAAGAGAAATCTAAACAAAAAATAAATACCAAAGCATTTCTTGATATTTAGAAAGCCCAAGGAACTGTGTATAATTGGTTGGGGATATTAAAAAAAAAAGTGTGATGACAATTTTGTCAAAACTTCATGATATGCAGTACAATTAACTTTTTGTTGAAAAGATATATAAACCTCTCCCTCACACAGGATATTGTCTTTGTACATAAGCAAATTCCTGGAAAGTTATGAAAAAATGCACTTCTCCGATTTTGATATATTGAAACTAATCTTTTTTGATAAAAATTCAATATTTCGAAAAAATCACCAAAAATCATGTTTTTCTCTTAAATTTGCGATGTTAATTAATCCTAATTTCGTTGAAATAGGTATCAAAATGTAGATAATTTTTAATTTTCTTTCATATGACACCAAACTCATTTTCTTAAAATATTATTTACAAAATACTATTTTGTCGTCAAAAGGGCCGCTTTTTTCGGGGCCCCACCACTAGAACATGCCAGACGGTCAATTTTTATATGGAGCTATGCGATCTTTACATCTGTGCACATGAAAATTGGTTTCAAGCTAGGTTGACCCCCCTGGCTCCCGTACTATTCTGTGTTATGTCTAATTCTGATGTGACGCGATATTTTTTATTCTTAATGCAATGGAAAAAAGAATTTCTGTTGTAATGAATAATCAATAAATTCAATTTTAAATATCATGTAAATTTTAGTCACGTTCTGCTGTCTAAAATTTCAGAACATACAAATATATTTTAGAGAATCCTGTTGCACATCACTTTATAATATCATTAGCTTTAATGAGGACCAGTATATTGATCAATAGAAACTTGATTTTGATAACGAAACTTGGTTTTGAATGTAGTACTTACATCTATGGTTTATCTTATTCTCATCACGTCAAGTGGTATATCTTCATAAAATATTCACAATATAAGAAAATTTATAATTTATTCAAAAGTACAATAAGGCCAAACATGACACCTAACACGGGTGATTACCCGTGTTAGGTGTCATAGGTAGGCGACCTATAAAGCATGAAAAGGTTTTTTTGACATTATTAAATGAATATTAGGCTAACAAATATATATGAAATACATGAAATGCATATGCGGGTGTATGGTTATTTAGGAAAATTGATTTTACAGCGCATATACAATTTCGCCTGCAATAGTGAAAAGAAGATGAAGAAAAAGAAGAGGAGGAGGAGGAGGAGGAAGAAGAAGAATAAAAAAGATAAACAAGAAGGATGAGATAACGAAGAAAAAGAAGAAGAATAAGTTATCATTCGATATCAAAACTATAGTTTTGTTGAAAAAGCGTGGCCATAAAACTTGCAGTTCCTTATTTGCAACAGTTGAGAATTTTACTCTCTTTCCCTATTGCTAGTGTCTGCTGATGTTTGAAACTACCTTTGAGAACATAATGGCCTTCACAGAAAGACATTGAGATCAGGAGGGGTTTCTCAAGAGCGACATCAACATGGGTAACATCTTCACGACCGATTTTTCCTTCAAGACAGCATTCAGCATGATGTCTTTAGCATTGATACGATCCGAATTGCGCGACAACGTCGGCAAGCCCATCATCCCTAGCAACGGAGCAAACTCCAGTTGAAGTTGTTTTCCTTCTATACCGCTTTCGGCTCCTTGGTGTAGAGTTCGGTCTTCCTTTTTCTTCGTCAGTATCTGTGTAAAGTAATCCGAAGCAAATCGATATTGTCATTTGTTTGAACTACTCCTACAATCCTCTCCAACAGAGTAATTAACGATGGCTTCCTTATAGACAGAACATTGTATAAGAAACCATCCTTTGATGCTTTGAAGGTCAGCACAGGTTTAGGTGACAAGGAAACCGTATAATAAGAAATGCTTCAAGACCCGGAAGAACCTATTGGGTGGTATTCTCATAAGTTAAGCCGGGACTAAGTCCAGACTAAACAAGAATTTTAGTTCACACTTCTATGGAATGCTAGGTGTCATCTTCCTCCTTCAATATTCATGACAAAGATAATCTACCAAAGACTTTATTGAAAATCGGTTCATACTCATATTATCTTTTTCTTCCCATTTCATTGCAAAATTAATATTTTGGACACTTTTCATTGCAGGATTAAAATGATCTGTACAGGGTAAATGAGTTGGAAACAGGCACAGTGAGGCACTCCATTAAAGTGTGAACTAGTTAAGGCAGGCTTAACTTAGTACGCGCTATCGGAATACCACCCATTAAGATTAACATTTAAAACATGACTAACATAAAACATAACTAACTTGAACATTGAAATAGGAAACAAAACAAAATTGAGCTATTTATGTAAAAAAAACATTAAGGAAATCGAAGACACATGAGAACACACGCACACACACACGCACTTAAAAAAAGAAGATATTTTTAATATTTTCTCTCAAATCAAACACACACACACACGCACACACACGCACACACGCATACACACACGCACACAAACGCACACTCACACACACGCGCACACATACAACCTTCCTTTTTGCTAAAGATGTACATTTTCAAAAGAAATTAAGGCATAAGAAAAGTGATATACCCATTTTTTGGTTAAAAAAGGTACTTCACGAAAGAAAAGAACTGACAAAAACTGAAAGAAATTGAGAAATAAGTGAGACAGACCACGGATATACATGGAAACTAAGATAAAATAAAGATAGTACGCGAACATAGAAATGAGGCTCTGGATGTTCGTAGTCATGTATGAGATTTTTTTATGGGGAAGAGAGAAAGGGAGAGAAAGAGAGAGAGAGAGAGAGTGTGAGAGAGAGAGAGAGAGAGAGAAAGAGAAAGAGAGAGAGAGAGAGAGAGAGTCTTACGGTATGTGTGAGATGGTTGAATTTATCCAATGTCTTTTTCTATTCCTTATGACCAGGTCTCTAGTCTACTTCATGGTAAAGACGATTTAATTGTAAATAGGGGTAAAGGCACATAATTTCGTATGAATTTGTGATAATTTGCAACAGAGAAAGGAGAGATGGTTCTAGGGAGAGGGGGAAGAGAGAGAAAAAAACGAGAGAGGGAGAGAGAAAAGGAGGAGGAGGAGGAGAAGAAGGAGGAGGAGGAGGAGGAAGAAGAAAAGGAGAAGAAGAAGAAAAAGAAGAAGAAGAAGAGAATAATCTCGGTATGCATTGCCCAGCTAGTTTAATTAGATAATGACCACGACGCAAGATGGCGCACCTCTTAGAATGTTCATTGCTTTCAACAGTCGACATACGGAACAAATTTCGATAAGGGTTGATTTTTCTGATCCGATATCAACTTTTCAGTTGGATTCCGAACGAAATTGTGAAGAATTTTTGTATCCGTTTATACAACCCTCTAATAGTGGCGTATCTTAGGTCCAGGCATTGGAATCATTAGGGGTGGGGTGGGACCTGTCTTACGAGGCAAAATTAAACCACAATAATAAAGCCATCCATGGGGGAATGGGATATCGTCATAATGTAAATAATGTAAAATTATACATGTATTTGCCTTCATATTTCTTTTTGTGTCAATAAAATACTTATTTCATCAGGGGAAATTTGAGATAATAGATGATTTTATTGTATTGGCAATTAATTGCTCGAACTGCTACATACATGTAGATCCAAATAGCAAAAGTTGTGCATGTTAGAAATACAACGAGCAATGCGTCATGCCAATTGTTATGTTTGGAACGAATTACACCATCACCTCCAAAAGATAATAACAAAATTGAAAACAAATACATGTATATATGATAATAAAGAAAAGAAAAGGGGGTTACTTGGAATACGTCAGCAAGCTCAAAATTTTGTGTGGTATTGATACCTAGCATCAATGTTTCATTCTGCCACAGGAAAACATTTCTTTCGATATTTTTATTTAATTAAATTTATTGACCGTTCTGAAAACAACATACATTGTATAAATATTAACACATATGGCAGCATAGGTAAATAACATAAATAGCCCCCAGCAGCGGATCCAGGATTTTCCTAATGGGGCCGAAGCTAACGTGTGCGTATAGCTCGAGCCCTTCTCAGTGGGGTCCAGGGGACAGCCTTAGGGGCCTTGTGGTGCAGGGGCAGACCACTCTTGGGAGTTTAGGGGGCGAAGCCCAAGGATGCTCTTAATTTTTAACAATTTAGAACCTCAAGATGGCCTTCTCTAGCAATAGAAATTTGAATTTTCTCCTTGAAATTCACACATCCCCTTTCATTACATTTTATTAGAATTCATTTCTCTTTCTCTCTTTAAAGACAATTTCATCGATTGTTTTTCTTCTTATTGTTTCACTTTTGTCCGACGTCTTTGTAGACACATGATGTGCCAATTGACTTTAATAATAGTATGCATGTGTACATTTAAATTTTTTCCCCTCTTCTTTCTCTCCTGTCTGTTTGTCTGTTTCTTATCTCTCTAACTCTATATCTCTCATATTCCTTTCTCCATATAACTCCTTCTCTTTTACCTTCTTTTCTCTTTTATTTCTCCTTTTTCTTCCGTCGCTCTCTTTTTCTATTTTCCCTTTTGTATGCTCCTAAAAAAGTGGCCGGGTCGATTCACTCCCCTGACCCACTACTTATTTATACATATATGCACGCATTTCGCATAGCTTGCGGTGGGGTTGGGTTTCCATCCCATCAAATACGTTGCCTAACCGTTACTCAGGGTAGCGATTTTTTTTTCTTCTTCTTCATTTCCTCTCTCTCCCCCTCATTCCTTTTCATCCCCTCTTCTCAATTTAACTTATTTTCTCTTTCTTTCTCCCTTTTTTATCCCGTCGCTCTTTCCCCTCTCCATGCCATGCACTGGGGGGGTGGGGCGCAGCCGATTCCCTCTAAATCCGCCACTGGCCCCTGCTAGGCCGTGCCATTGTTCCACTGCTGTTTTGCTGAACGAACATGACGAAAGTCCAAAGTTTACTACCCACGCATAACTAAAACATAGCCAATACAATGGATATTTGTATTTTGACTTGCCTTGGATTTCATATCATAATGTTGTAAAAGGAAGCCATATAAAACTGATGCCCCCATTTAAAATCTACGTCTGAAAACATGCCATATCTGTAGTCTATCATTTTTCGCCATATTCACGAACTAAAAGACTAATTTGCTTATAGTGTCACCAAGAAATGATTCTTGTCTGTTTTTTCTCCAATTTTGGACACGATGCTACCTCGTCGCAGTCAACAAAACAATAACTGCCACATGCAATATTTCCCAATGTTTTCATATTGCTTAAGGTCTAATTTTTACATAATGTTTGTTATATCTGTTTTTTAAAGGAATTTCCATGTGTTGTTCTTTTGTTCGTTTGTTTACTTGCCATTTTTCTCTTAATTTGTTATTATTATATTATGTTTATGTTTATGTTTATTGTTCAATTAGGCCTATGCTTTTATTTGTATATTCTCACAGGGCCCCATGGGAGACCAACTTATTGTTGAATGGGCTACCCCGTTCTTTGTATTTTTTTAATAAATAAAATAAAATAAAAATAAAAACATGGATAAAGACTTCAATGAAAGCAAAGGGTCTGTAGAGATCTCCTGGATAGCAACTCCAAATTAAATAATAGCCTAATAGACCTACTGACTTTATACTATATTTATGGGACATCCAAAGTCAACATATTACATCGTGTAACTATATGTAAAGACATTTATTAATGATTAATGGCATGCATTTGTAGTCATGTGTTGAAAAAGTATGGTGAAGAAACTTTTGATTTATAGCAAATTCGTTATTGTATGGGATTCTGGTCTAGGGATAAAACACCGGTTTTTTAATCATGGGGTTCATATCTACAACAATACGTCATTTGGCAAGAAGTTAATCTACATTTGCCACTCCCGACCAAGGAGGGATGAATATGTACCTGCATGGTAAAAAAATAATCCCTTAAAATGCTTGGGCCTTTTGATAGTATCCGTGCTAAAACCGTAGCAATCATTGGAACTGACTACAGACAGGACGAGATTGAGAGCGGTAACGAGGAGATCCGACCCCCCATAGAAGGGACTACCATGCATGGGATGATGATGATGATGATGATGATGATGATTACCATTATTATTTGTAGTAGTAGTATAACAGTAATTCCAGCCTTATGTGTAGCTTGCCATTTGGCTTCCATAATGGATCCGACGCCACTTTTACCAAGTCATTGAGAACCCTTCCGTGTATCGCTTCTTTTCTATAAAGATCACTTACCTTCAAGAAGAGGTTTTTCATGGGGTCAAAATCGTTGTTGAGCAGTAGGCCTTTCTTTTCATCCTCTGTTGGTTTTTCAGTAATGCCAGCCAAAGTGACGCCCATCTTGATGTTCCTTTGGTGGTCTTCTGATGGCATACGAGGAAGCATGGCTCTATCCTCGGGAGTACTTGGTCTAACTTCAGAGATCACGAAAAAAAATGATAATAGTATTTGTTCTGTACAGGACGACTAGCAATGCCACCCCACACACACACACACACACACACACACACACACACACACACACACACACTTCTTGCGAAGAAGAGGGTTAAGCTTCCTGTGTATTTGAGCTTTTCGGTATTTGCAAATCTGCATGCGCAATTCATGTATTTTCCATTGATGTCTCATGAGACGGATAATAATTTATGCCGACTTAAAACATGGAAATTGGACCAAGTTTAAGGGTGGGGTTTGTCGGACCAATTTTTCGACTCGGTACTTAACCAACAACAACAAACAAACGGAAAGGAAGGAAAAGGTTTTAAAAAAAACAAGGAAAAACGTTTTTTCCGATTTCCAAAAGCAAAATAAATAAATCAAAGCGAAATTATCATCATTTCTAATCATTTTGACTAGCACTGTAGTCTCATATGTTCTAAGTGAATAATAACATATATTTCGCGGTCATTATGCTTGAAGTATTGTTGTCGTTGTTGTTCTGTTTTGTTTCTGATAAATGGTTGCTTTACTATTACTGAGGGCGTGACGTTCTTCTTACCAACTTTAAGATGATGATGACTGTCATCCATGCCTTCCATGTCACGAGATATCTTACGAAGAAATAATGCTATTTCAAGGATTGGCATCATGATAGTGTATGCTATATAGAACACTACACCTACACAGATGATGAGAAGTATCTAGAAGTGCGTGAAGAAAAACAATTTTTATGATTTATTTACGTCGAATAGACAAGTTGAGATTGAGGGAAATAGAAGTGGACAGACATGAAGGGAAAGATTAAGAGTGGATGGAAAGATAGAGTGAGAGAGAAAGATAGATAGAGAGAGAGAGAGAGAGAGAGGGGGATAGAGAGAGAGAGAAACAAATTGGATTTGAGATACATTTATCTAGAAAAGGGAGAGGTGGTGTACTCAAGTGAAAGTACAGCAGACGTAATAATATACCTCAGCGCTTTGTATCCTCATGTAAAAGGGTGCTCTATATATCCAACCAAACGCCTACATAAAACAAGCACATCGAATGCTTAAAACCTAAATTACAGATAACAATTCGTGAAAGTCGTACATCATGCACATTATAATAACAATATACACAAGTCATACATTTCATAATATATTTTTTTTCTTCTCACCTTCTTCATTGTTTTCCGCCTGTAAATGTAGAAGCAATGCATAATACTGTACAGTGTACACTCAATCATTCACGTTTAATACTATTGGATGCACTTGAACAAATATTCATCAAACAGAACCTCATCCTACAGGCTGATAGTTATTCCAATTGCATCAAACAGCATTATAATCTATTTCCATTAACACAAAACTGCTGATCGATTTTTATCGTGTAAAATTAATTAATTTTATTTGCATAGGTATTTGCAAATTGCAACTGTATGTTTTGCTTAATAATATTTGGCGTTCTCAGAGAAAGGGTAGGGAAGCGAGAAAGAGAGAAAGGGGGAAGAGAGAGAGGGAGAGAGGGAATGAGGAGAGGAAAGGGGCAGACAGAGGGAAAGAGAGAGAGAGAGAGAGAGAGAGAGAGAGAGAGAGAGAGAGCGGGGGAGGGGAGAGAATGGTCTCAGTGAACAAGAGGGAGAATAAAAGAAAGAGAAGAGTGTGCGTGAGAAACATATTTATACAGGATAAAAACATGATCAGCAAAGCTGTTTTTCATCATGGTCGTGATTAAGGACATACAACAAATGGTAAAAATAAAAACAACTCAAATAGAAGATACAAATACAGAAATTCATAGATGAACATTACACTGCGAAACAAAAATTACACTAGCATATTGAAAATATAATGAAAATTAGATACACGGAATAAAAAAACATACAAAAACATACAAAGCACTTATCCGAAATACAACGCGATAGCCCCAGCCACGGATTCGGGACGAACCAGAAGGAAAAGAAGAGGAGGGGGAGGAGGAGGAAGAAGAAGTAGAAAAAGAAAAAGAAGAAAAAGAAGAAGGAAAAGAAGGAGAAGAAGAAGAAGAAGAAGAAGAAGAAGAAGAAGAAGAAGAAGAAGGAAAATAAGAAGTAGAGGAAAAATAAGAAGATGATGAATAAGAAGAAAGATAGAGAAGAAGAAGAAGAAGAAGAAGAAGAAGAAGAAGAAGAAGAAGAAGAAGAAGAAGAAGAACTGAAGAAGAAGAAGAAAGAAGAAGAAGAAGAAGAAGGAGAAGGAGAAGAAGAAGAAGAAGAGTGAGGAGAAGGAAGAAAATCATTTGAAGAATAACTTTTTGTACATGTATTTTAAAACATTTAGGAATGAAGCATTATGTAAGAATTGGGAGATTATTCCATACCTTTGAACTAGCAAACATAAAAACCTTTTAAAACATTCCAAATTGGGTTTAGGGGAGACGACATAAGAGCACATGCACATGTATTACAGTTATGGGTTGGCCCGGGGTCTCAGTCAAATATAAATACTGTAAGCATGCGTGACCAAGAAAACGTGTATAAAGGGGTGTTTTTTTTAATTGGACGCGGTCCGCGCAGTGCCGCATTAAAGATAAAGAACAGTTCTGGTCAAGCCGGATTGCATTGTGTAAGTAACGTTGTGGAATCGATCAGAAAATGTTGATCATCTAGCATATAAGTATTGGTTAGTACTGCAAGGTTCTGGAATCATCAAAATGATAAGAAATGTGGCCCAGTCTTGATAAAGTTACAAGCGCTGTACACAGAAAGATGTATATGGGACTACGCGACCATGCACGTGCGCGATATCTATTTGGCCCCGATAGATATAATAATTTACCAAATATATCGATTAGTAGGCGGTTTCCAGGCAAAATTTGTATCATCACGTATTATTCAAAACATATTCTTTCACATGATTGGTAATGAGAGCTCCCATTTCATTTTTTTGCGAGAGGGGCGTTTCCAAAACTGGTCTTTACCTTTAAAGGTATTACAAATGTAAAAAGTTTTGGTATGGGGTCATGAATTTGGTTCAAATGAACATATTGGAAGCATATGCGATTTTACAATATTCAATAATCGTTATCGCGGTTGAAATCGAGTCTAAAGTGATGACATTGTAAATAATAAACCCTTTATGTTGTATAGCGCCCTCTCAAGACTGATATTACTTTAGCTTTAAAACAATGTTTCTTGAATATATTCGACCGATTTGCTATTCCCGTTTGGAAATTATATATCGGAACTGCATATTCTGAGATTTTCATGGTAGCAGCGACCATGGAATGGCCTTAGGCGCTATTTGAAATATTTGAAATTTACCGGGAGCACCGGTAAATTTTAATTATTCAATTTGCTCGAAAGCAGAAGTGTTTTAGGGGCTAATTTTTTTAGTGCCTCTAAAACATCCACAGGGGCATCCAAATATATCAAAAATTTAAAGAATAACTATCCATCCAATTTCAAATTTTCCCAAAACTTTGCATTACCTTTAAGGGGTTCAAAAAGGTCCATTTTGGGCCATTTTCAAGAAAAAGGGTACTTTTTCAAAATAGTTCAAAATCCTGCTGTACGCGCCGGTATACGCGTTTAGGGGTATTTTCTATCCCTCAGGGCCAGACCGGGGAAGAAAAAAAAGGGGTAATAATTGCCCATTGGCGAGACTACCGACCGCCGCGCCGCCTGCCCCGCCTAGATAGTTATAGCAAAGATGATAGACGTGCGGCGCTCTGTCATCTTTGGGTGTTTTCTAGCTCCATGGTCATAGTGTGGACGACGGCCGCGAGAGGAAGCATGGCATGGTATGCATATCGCATGCACCCATAGAGTCTTATTATATTATTATGCATAGAAGAATAGTAACTGTTCATTGTACATTGTGTACTTTTTATAAACACTACATGTACTTTATATAAAATAGATCAAATTTGAAATGTAATTATTTTGTTCAAAGAAAGGACTTATATGCGATGGCCATGCATTAAACCCGTTTGGAAGTGTACAGGTTAATTGTAATTGCTTCTCTAGCTATTGAAATAATGCTTCTCTAGCTATTGAAATAAATGTTTACATTGTGAATTTTACATCAGAAGTACAATTTGATTTATTTAACACGGTCAACAACTTAAATGGTAATCCCCATCGCACTTCAAAATGCTCAAGGGGTTACAATTTTACAATAGTTGTTTAGGAGTACACTTTGTTGAAATACCCGTTTAGCTTCAGCGTCTGAATTCGGGGAAAAAACGCGAAATCCTCATTTCGGGTGTATTTTGGCTTCAGATGAAATCCTCGTTTAGGTGGTGTCTGGAAAACCTGTGGTCACTCATGCTTACAGTATTTCTACATGACTGAGACCCCCGGGCGTGTTGATATAATTTATCATGACGAAAGACTACAATTTTAATACTATTACATAATCTACTTCGGGCTAATCCATGTATACATCTTAACATTAGGTTTGCTTCATTATATTTTCGCCGTGATAATTAACAAAGTTACCAGCAATATAGCCTGCAACTCTCCGGGCAACTCATTTTTGTAATCCAGTCAAATGTGTTAGTGCGCGGACGCCAATGCAATTTCCTCAAACTGATATAGCACAATCTATACATTCGAAGAATATTAGTTCTACAAAGCTTATTTAGCAAAGTAACATTCAACATTTTTTTGTCTTAATTTACCCAAATAGAAAATCTTATAAGTTAATAACTTGGAAATTGTTTAATGTGTGAATTCTACGTTAAATAATGATCTATTTCAATACCAATATATTTAATCGAATTAACTTTTGTCATTGGTTCATTCTATGAATAAATTGATGTTTTCAGATGATTTACTCTATGTTAATATTGCTTTTGTCTCATTTTGGAATATGAGTCAAAGTATATTTTATTATTAGTTTGGTAGTGCCAAGTGATTGGAAAGCAATTAAAAAAGAAAATTAGGGCGCTGATCAGAAGAAAAAGGGGCACTTATTACAGGAAAAAAGGAGCACGTGTCAAAATAAAAGGGGCACTTATTAGGTTTTAATAGGGGCATTTATGAGAGGTGAAAAGGGGTATTTATGAGAAAGGGAAGGCTATTATGAAAAAGTAATTGGGGGCACTTATCACAAAGGAAAGGGCACTTATAAGAAGGGGAAAGGGGGTGAATGTCAAAATAAAAGGGCACTTATTAGGTTTTAATAGTGGACATTTATCAGAGGTGAAAAGGGGCATTTATGAGAAGGGGAAGGCTCTTATGAAAATGAAATTGGGGGCACTTATCACATGGGAAAGGGACACTTATAAGAAAGGAAAAGGGGCACTTTTGGGGTACCTGAAAAAGTGGGGGTGCCCCAGAGCGCCGCCTCTGCCCTTTGTTTTCAATGACGTTTAACACGTCTACTTTGAACGAGGGTAACTGGTTTGTTATTCTTTTTTACATCGGCAAGGTAAAACAAAAGGATTATATTTACAGGAAGTCCAACATATTTGTTAATACTTCGAATTTGATTATGTCTTTACCTCTTTTAATCTTCAAATTTTGATGAAAATTGTTCT
>CP137686.1:7591068-7936892 GCA_037976565.1 Mesocentrotus franciscanus
ACTTGCCTTGGATTTCATATCATAATGTTGTAAAAGGAAGCCATATAAAACTGATGCCCCCCATTTAAAATCTACGTCTGAAAACATGCCATATCTGTAGTCTATCATTTTTCGCCATATTCACGAACTAAAAGACTAATTTGCTTATAGTGTCACCAAGAAATGATTCTTGTCTGTTTTTTCTCCAATTTTGGACACGATGCTACCTCGTCGCAGTCAACAAAACAATAACTGCCACATGCAATATTTCCCAATGTTTTCATATTGCTTAAGGTCTAATTTTTACATAATGTTTGTTATATCTGTTTTTTAAAGGAATTTCCATGTGTTGTTCTTTTGTTCGTTTGTTTACTTGCCATTTTTCTCTTAATTTGTTATTATTATATTATGTTTATGTTTATGTTTATTGTTCAATTAGGCCTATGCTTTTATTTGTATATTCTCACAGGGCCCCATGGGAGACCAACTTATTGTTGAATGGGCTACCCCGTTCTTTGTATTTTTTTAATAAATAAAATAAAATAAAAATAAAAACATGGATAAAGACTTCAATGAAAGCAAAGGGTCTGTAGAGATCTCCTGGATAGCAACTCCAAATTAAATAATAGCCTAATAGACCTACTGACTTTATACTATATTTATGGGACATCCAAAGTCAACATATTACATCGTGTAACTATATGTAAAGACATTTATTAATGATTAATGGCATGCATTTGTAGTCATGTGTTGAAAAAGTATGGTGAAGAAACTTTTGATTTATAGCAAATTCGTTATTGTATGGGATTCTGGTCTAGGGATAAAACACCGGTTTTTTAATCATGGGGTTCATATCTACAACAATACGTCATTTGGCAAGAAGTTAATCTACATTTGCCACTCCCGACCAAGGAGGGATGAATATGTACCTGCATGGTAAAAAAATAATCCCTTAAAATGCTTGGGCCTTTTGATAGTATCCGTGCTAAAACCGTAGCAATCATTGGAACTGACTACAGACAGGACGAGATTGAGAGCGGTAACGAGGAGATCCGACCCCCCATAGAAGGGACTACCATGCATGGGATGATGATGATGATGATGATGATGATGATTACCATTATTATTTGTAGTAGTAGTATAACAGTAATTCCAGCCTTATGTGTAGCTTGCCATTTGGCTTCCATAATGGATCCGACGCCACTTTTACCAAGTCATTGAGAACCCTTCCGTGTATCGCTTCTTTTCTATAAAGATCACTTACCTTCAAGAAGAGGTTTTTCATGGGGTCAAAATCGTTGTTGAGCAGTAGGCCTTTCTTTTCATCCTCTGTTGGTTTTTCAGTAATGCCAGCCAAAGTGACGCCCATCTTGATGTTCCTTTGGTGGTCTTCTGATGGCATACGAGGAAGCATGGCTCTATCCTCGGGAGTACTTGGTCTAACTTCAGAGATCACGAAAAAATGATAATAGTATTTGTTCTGTACAGGACGACTAGCAATGCCACCCACACACACACACACACACACACACACACACACACACACACACACTTCTTGCGAAGAAGAGGGTTAAGCTTCCTGTGTATTTGAGCTTTTCGGTATTTGCAAATCTGCATGCGCAATTCATGTATTTTCCATTGATGTCTCATGAGACGGATAATAATTTATGCCGACTTAAAACATGGAAATTGGACCAAGTTTAAGGGTGGGGTTTGTCGGACCAATTTTTCGACTCGGTACTTAACCAACAACAACAAACAAACGGAAAGGAAGGAAAAGGTTTTAAAAAAACAAGGAAAACGTTTTTTCCGATTTCCAAAAGCAAAATAAATAAATCAAAGCGAAATTATCATCATTTCTAATCATTTTGACTAGCACTGTAGTCTCATATGTTCTAAGTGAATAATAACATATATTTCGCGGTCATTATGCTTGAAGTATTGTTGTCGTTGTTGTTCTGTTTTGTTTCTGATAAATGGTTGCTTTACTATTACTGAGGGCGTGACGTTCTTCTTACCAACTTTAAGATGATGATGACTGTCATCCATGCCTTCCATGTCACGAGATATCTTACGAAGAAATAATGCTATTTCAAGGATTGGCATCATGATAGTGTATGCTATATAGAACACTACACCTACACAGATGATGAGAAGTATCTAGAAGTGCGTGAAGAAAAACAATTTTTATGATTTATTTACGTCGAATAGACAAGTTGAGATTGAGGGAAATAGAAGTGGACAGACATGAAGGGGAAAGATTAAGAGTGGATGGAAAGATAGAGTGAGAGAAAGATAGATAGATAGAGAGAGAGAGAGAGAGGGGGGGGGGGATAGAGAGAGAGAGAAACAAATTGGATTTGAGATACATTTATCTAGAAAAGGGAGAGGTGGTGTACTCAAGTGAAAGTACAGCAGACGTAATAATATACCTCAGCGCTTTGTATCCTCATGTAAAAGGGTGCTCTATATATCCAACCAAACGCCTACATAAAACAAGCACATCGAATGCTTAAAACCTAAATTACAGATAACAATTCGTGAAAGTCGTACATCATGCACATTATAATAACAATATACACAAGTCATACATTTCATAATATATTTTTTTTCTTCTCACCTTCTTCATTGTTTTCCGCCTGTAAATGTAGAAGCAATGCATAATACTGTACAGTGTACACTCAATCATTCACGTTTAATACTATTGGATGCACTTGAACAAATATTCATCAAACAGAACCTCATCCTACAGGCTGATAGTTATTCCAATTGCATCAAACAGCATTATAATCTATTTCCATTAACACAAAACTGCTGATCGATTTTTATCGTGTAAAATTAATTAATTTTATTTGCATAGGTATTTGCAAATTGCAACTGTATGTTTTGCTTAATAATATTTGGCGTTCTCAGAGAAAGGGTAGGGAAGCGAGAAAGAGAGAAAGGGGAGAGAGAGAGAGAGGGGGAGAGAGAGGAATGAGGAGAGGAAAGGGGCAGACAGAGGAGAGAGAGAGAGAGAGAGAGAGAGAGAGAGAGAGAGCGGGGGAGGGGAGAGAATGGTCTCAGTGAACAAGAGGGAGAATAAAAGAAAGAGAAGAGTGTGCGTGAGAAACATATTTATACAGGATAAAAACATGATCAGCAAAGCTGTTTTTCATCATGGTCGTGATTAAGGACATACAACAAATGGTAAAAATAAAAACAACTCAAATAGAAGATACAAATACAGAAATTCATAGATGAACATTACACTGCGAAACAAAAATTACACTAGCATATTGAAAATATAATGAAAATTAGATACACGGAATAAAAAAACATACAAAAACATACAAAGCACTTATCCGAAATACAACGCGATAGCCCCAGCCACGGATTCGGGACGAACCAGAAGGAAAAGAAGAGGAGGGGGAGGAGGAAGAAGAAGAAAAAGAAAAAGAAAAAGAAGAAAGAAGAAGGAGAAGAAGAAGAAGAAGAAGAAGAAGAAGAAGAAGAAGAAGAAGAAGGAAAATAAGAAGTAGAGGAAAAATAAGAAGATGATGAATAAGAAGAAAGATAGAGAAGAAGAAGAAGAAGAAGAAGAAGAAGAAGAAGAAGAAGAAGAAGAAGAAGAAGAAGAAGAACTGAAGAAGAAGAAGAAAGAAGAAGAAGAAGAAGAAGGAGAAGGAGAAGAAGAAGAAGAAGAGTGAGGAGAAGGAAGAAAAATCATTTGAAGAATAACTTTTTGTACATGTATTTTAAAACATTTAGGAATGAAGCATTATGTAAGAATTGGGGAGATTATTCCATACCTTTGAACTAGCAAACATAAAAACCTTTTAAAACATTCCAAATTGGGTTTAGGGGAGACGACATAAGAGCACATGCACATGTATTACAGTTATGGGTTGGCCCGGGGTCTCAGTCAAATATAAATACTGTAAGCATGCGTGACCAAGAAAACGTGTATAAAGGGGTGTTTTTTAATGGACGCGGTCCGCGCAGTGCCGCATTAAAGATAAAGAACAGTTCTGGTCAAGCCGGATTGCATTGTGTAAGTAACGTTGTGGAATCGATCAGAAAATGTTGATCATCTAGCATATAAGTATTGGTTAGTACTGCAAGGTTCTGGAATCATCAAAATGATAAGAAATGTGGCCCAGTCTTGATAAAGTTACAAGCGCTGTACACAGAAAGATGTATATGGGACTACGCGACCACGTGCGCGATATCTATTTGGCCCCGATAGATATAATAATTTACCAAATATATCGATTAGTAGGCGGTTTCAGGCAAAATTTGTATCATCACGTATTATTCAAAACATATTCTTTCACATGATTGGTAATGAGAGCTCCCATTTCATTTTTTGCGAGAGGGGCGTTTCCAAAACTGGTCTTTACCTTTAAAGGTATTACAAATGTACAAAGTTTTGGTATGGGGTCATGAATTTGGTTCAAATGAACATATTGGAAGCATATGCGATTTTACAATATTCAATAATCGTTATCGCGGTTGAAATCGAGTCTAAAGTGATGACATTGTAAATAATAAACCCTTTATGTTGTATAGCGCCCTCTCAAGACTGATATTACTTTAGCTTTAAACAATGTTTCTTGAATATATTCGACCGATTTGCTATTCCGTTTGGAAATTATATATCGGAACTGCATATTCTGAGATTTTCATGGTAGCAGCGACCATGGAATGGCCTTAGGCGCTATTTGAAATATTTGAAATTTACCGGGAGCACCGGTAAATTTTAATTATTCAATTTGCTCGAAAGCAGAAGTGTTTTAGGGGCTAATTTTTTTAGTGCCTCTAAAACATCCACAGGGGCATCCAAATATATCAAAAATTTAAAGAATAACTATCCATCCAATTTCAAATTTTCCCAAAACTTTGCATTACCTTTAAGGGGTTCAAAAAGGTCCATTTTGGGCCATTTTCAAGAAAAAGGGTACTTTTTCAAAATAGTTCAAAATCCTGCTGTACGCGCCGGTATACGCGTTTAGGGGTATTTTTCTATCCCTCAGGGCCAGACCGGGGAAGAAAAAAAAGGGGTAATAATTGCCCATTGGCGAGACTACCGACCGCCGCGCCGCCTGCCCCGCCTAGATAGTTATAGCAAAGATGATAGACGTGCGGCGCTCTGTCATCTTTGGTGTATTCTAGCTCCATGGTCATAGTGTGGACGACGGCCGCGAGAGGAAGCATGGCATGGTATGCATATCGCATGCACCCATAGAGTCTTATTATATTATTATGCATAGAAGAATAGTAACTGTTCATTGTACATTGTGTACTTTTTATAAACACTACATGTACTTTATATAAAATAGATCAAATTTGAAATGTAATTATTTTGTTCAAAGAAAGGACTTATATGCGATGGCCATGCATTAAACCCGTTTGGAAGTGTACAGGTTAATTGTAATTGCTTCTCTAGCTATTGAAATAATGCTTCTCTAGCTATTGAAATAAATGTTTACATTGTGAATTTTACATCAGAAGTACAATTTGATTTATTTAACACGGTCAACAACTTAAATGGTAATCCCCATCGCACTTCAAAATGCTCAAGGGGTTACAATTTTACAATAGTTGTTTAGGAGTACACTTTGTTGAAATACCCGTTTAGCTTCAGCGTCTGAATTCGGGAAAAACGCGAAATCCTCATTTCGGGTGTATTTTGGCTTCAGATGAAATCCTCGTTTAGGTGGTGTCTGGAAAACCTGTGGTCACTCATGCTTACAGTATTTCTACATGACTGAGACCCCCGGGCGTGTTGATATAATTTATCATGACGAAAGACTACAATTTTAATACTATTACATAATCTACTTCGGGCTAATCCATGTATACATCTTAACATTAGGTTTGCTTCATTATATTTTCGCCGTGATAATTAACAAAGTTACCAGCAATATAGCCTGCAACTCTCCGGGGCAACTCATTTTTGTAATCCAGTCAAATGTGTTAGTGCGCGGACGCCAATGCAATTTCCTCAAACTGATATAGCACAATCTATACATTCGAAGAATATTAGTTCTACAAAGCTTATTTAGCAAAGTAACATTCAACATTTTTTTGTCTTAATTTACCCAAATAGAAAATCTTATAAGTTAATAACTTGGAAATTGTTTAATGTGTGAATTCTACGTTAAATAATGATCTATTTCAATACCAATATATTTAATCGAATTAACTTTTGTCATTGGTTCATTCTATGAATAAATTGATGTTTTCAGATGATTTACTCTATGTTAATATTGCTTTTGTCTCATTTTGGAATATGAGTCAAACCCGTATATTTTATTATTAGTTTGGTAGTGCCAAGTGATTGGAAAGCAATTAAAAAAAAGAAAATTAGGGGCGCTGATCAGAAGAAAAAGGGGCACTTATTACAGGAAAAAAGGAGCACGTGTCAAAATAAAAGGGGCACTTATTAGGTTTTAATAGGGGCATTTATGAGAGGTGAAAAGGGGTATTTATGAGAAAGGGAAGGCTATTATGAAAAAGTAATTGGGGGCACTTATCACAAGGAAAGGGCACTTATAAGAAGGGGAAAGGGGGTGAATGTCAAAATAAAAGGGCACTTATTAGGTTTTAATAGGGATTTATCAGAGGTGAAAAGGCATTTATGAGAAGGGAAGGCTCTTATGAAAAGAAATTGGGGCACTTATCACATGGGAAAGGGGCACTTTAAGAAAGGAAAAGGGGCGAATGGGCACTTATTAGGTTTTAATCGGGGCATTTATCAGAGGTGAAAATGGGCATATATGAGAAGGGGAAGGCTATTATGAAAAAGTAATTAGGGGCACCTATCACAAGGGACAGGGGCGCTTATAAGAAGGAAAATGAAAGTCAAAATAAAAAGGGCACTTATTAGGTTTTAATAGGGGACATCTATCAGAGGTGAAAAGGGGCATATATGAGAAGGGGAAGGCTATAATGAAAAAGAAATTGGGGGCACTTATCACATGCGAAAGGGAAACTTATAAGAAAGGAAAAGGAGCACTTTTGGGGTACCTGAAAAAGTGGGGGTGCCCCGGAGCGCCGCCTCTGCCCTTTGTTTTCCAATGACGTTTAACACGTCTACTTTGAACGAG
The DNA here is from genome assembly GCA_037976565.1 of Mesocentrotus franciscanus. Lineage (NCBI taxonomy): Eukaryota > Metazoa > Echinodermata > Echinoidea > Camarodonta > Strongylocentrotidae > Mesocentrotus > Mesocentrotus franciscanus. The sequence goes on from CP137686.1 coordinate 7,598,139, forward strand.
GGTAACTGGTTTGTTATTCTTTTTTTTACATCGGCAAGGTAAAACAAAAAGGATTATATTTACAGGAAGTCCAACATATTTGTTAATACTTCGGAATTGTGATTATGTCTTTACCTCTTTTAATCTTCAAATTTTGATGAAAATTGTTCTTTACTGATGTTATTTTAACTGGAATATGAATCAAAAAACATATTAATTCTACCATTATTTACTTTGAGATTTTCACAGGAATACCCGTAGCCATTAATAATTCAGCCCAAGACTTTCATATTGTATTTTCATTTTCTACTGTAATCTGAATTAGTTCAAAATTATGTTGAATATTTGTCATTGTTGCATTTGTTTACATTTACTACACTGAACTTATATGTATGCATTTGTTCGATCTCAGTTATTGTACATACACATCAAAAATATTTTTTTTTTAAATCAGCTTTTATGACTGAGGATATTTTGGAAAAATAGACCGTCTCGATTCAAATCAAACTTATTATCCGTGCATGCACACAATCTTCCTCACTCTTGCTCATTCTTTATACATCTACGTATGAAGAGAAAGAGATATTGTGTGAGAGAGAGAGAGAGAGAGAGAGAGATATTGTGAGAGAGAGAGAGAGGGTGGTGGGAGATATTGAGAGAGTGAGTGAGTGAGAGAGAGAGAGAGAGAGAGAGAGAGAGAGAAAAGGAGATATTGTGAGAGATAGAGAGGGGTGGTGGGAGATATTGAGAGAGTGAGTGATAGAGAGAGAGAGAGAGAAAGAGATATTGTGAGAGAGAGAGAGGGGTGGTGAGAGATATTGAGAGACTGAGTGAGTGAGTGATAGAGAGAGAGGGAGGGAGAGAGAGAGAGAGAGAGAAAAGGAGATATTGTGAGAGATAGAGCGGGGTGATGGGAGATATTGAGAAATCGATTAGGGTGGCACTTCAATATATCCCTAATCCAATGTGCATGAAAGCTCTTATTCATCACAAAAGACAAAGCCAAAGAAGTTGACCAGCATTGTCCACACATTAGACATGTGATAAACATAGTACCTTACACAAAAATGCGACTTGGCATGCAGATATTTTAAAACTATATATTATACAAAACAAAGTACATATTGTAAATCTTACAAATATGTTTTATTTGAAGAAAAAACAACCATATTTTTACAAATTATTTACAAGTTTTATGTTGCTGTATCACCATAAAATTGAATGGTATGTATTCTACTACTTCAGTTAAACCGGACACTGGGTCTAAAATCGTGTTTAAGAAAAACCTGACTAACTTCCTTTGTTAAACCCAATTTTGAACAAAAGACTAAACTTATCGTCAGGTTTACATTTGAGTAGAAAAGGGCTGCTAGTCTCACTTTGCCAAACTTAATGCATAAGGGCAATATTCTTAAAGGTTGAATGCAGTATCATTGATTAAGTGTGAGATCTTTTTCTAACAACACTCTGGTCACCAAACTATTCAAATTTGCAAATACATGTACATGCAGCACTAATTTAAGCAGACTTTGTCAAAAACGAATAAAAGAGAGAAGATAGTAAAAAGAAAAAATAAAAATAATAAATATATGAGAGCTTCATATAAATTATTGCATGAAATAAACACCTTTGCCTGGTTTCTACTTTCCATCTTCTGTTTTTGTATATAGAGCATAATGTATATCATACAAAAGGTCAAAGCTGCTAAAATTTGTTATGCATTGTCCAAATTAGAAAGAGTTCCAAGAAATAGACAACTTTGAATCTTATTCATCCCTAAAAATATATATCAGCTCTCATTAGTGATTTAGATTAGTTTATATTTCTAAATGACATGAAGTTTAGATTGTCTTTGTAGACTTTCCTTCCTTCATTTTGATTTATTATACTTTGAATCTGGAACAGACCAGAACTCAATGACAACTATGTTTAGATTATACTTTGAATCTGGAAGGCTTTCACTTTAAGTTATAAACAGAACTAAATGACAACTATGTTTAAATTGAAGTCTGAGATATGTATGAATGTACTGAGTATTAAAGATAAAGTGAAGTTCTTGACATGCGATGGGATTGTGAAATAAATTGTCTGGAATTGATTGGGAAAGGCTGATTATACAATACATAAGAACCAATATATGCATATGCTTAAGATTTTGAAGGATCAAAATGAAAAGAAATTGACTCAGTCATGCTGAAGATATTGTATGCACTGCACATAAAAATGGGTACACGACACTACACAAATGTTGGGTCAAAATCTTCCATCTATTTCTTGTCATATTTGGATTAATAGGAAATTTTAAGAGTAATCCTTTTCATAAGTCATTTCTACTATCATGTACTTTCTAACTGACATAAAACTAATAAAAAAGCTCACAAATTTCCTTTACTAGAATTCAACTTTCTCTTTAGTTTCATTCTTTCATATATTTTAGTTTGAATCTGGAAAATTTCCACTTTAAGCCACAAAGAACCGAATGACTATCTTAAATTGGTGTTTTAGATACAGTAGTGGTCATGTACTAAAGGTACTAAAGGTACTAAATGTACTCAAGGTGAAGGATAGAACTTGGTAGCTAATGTGCACATTATTTCTGCATGAATCCCGCCTCCCAATTCGAATGGTAGATTAGATATGGCTACTTCTATTTTGATGTTCACATTCAAGCTGTTTTTAAAACAGCACAAGTAACTCTGATGAAAGTAAATAAATTAATTCAACAATAAAAAAGGACTGTTTTACCGATCATTGTTGAGATATCCAGAGGCACAGAAGGGGTTTCAAATGTCTTGGTAAACAACTTCAAAATAGACTGAATCACTTTCACATGAGTGACAAATGACAAAAATAAAGCTATTCATTATCAAGTTCAAAATAAATTCCAACATTTCTATCAAATTATTTCAAGATACGATTTTACAGGCTTTAAAATCAAATTCTACTTTCAGTTGCAGAGAATTAATATTAAATAACTATAACTACCTTCCATAGCTTGCCAAGAAGTATTGGGTGCTTCTCTACAATTAAAAAACAAACTTAGTTAGCCTGTTTTTGCATAATTGCAGAATCTTCCAAATGAAGTTATTTCTATTCTTGTACTGACATACTGAAAAAGAAGCTTGTATGGATTTTCAAATAATTATTAGAAGCTGAAATACATGAACACATTGAGTAATCCGAGATACAAATGAACTATCTGTACACACTATTCTAGAAATTATCAAAAGTACATGTGGTTAGACGTACATGTAGCATGATAATATTGTCATTATGAAATCTAATGACATCTGCTTTTTATGTAGTTGGATGATAAGATATCTTGTATCCATATAATTCATTTTATTGAATCTCAATCTTCTTGATCAAATGGAATTTTCAGACTGTTTGTAGGAGCTAGGTGATCTTGCTCCCTTAAAAGGCTCATGAGTTGGAGAAAGTGAATTGGATGCAGTTCTGTCAAAACAGAACTCCTTGCTTGTGTGTACATTTGTGTAAGTAATCCATCACCATCTTAACCATAACCTCAATGACAATGGCATGGATATTATCTTGGTTACTGTCATGGACATCGTCCTAGACATCTTGATGGTGACACAAGTTACCTTGGACAGTCTTTAGTTGGATCCACATGTCGTACATGTATATCTCTTTCAATGTCTACCAATCTTCTACATTTATACTCTTCTCCCATTGTTTCCTAGTGTAGACATGCTCATCTGAAGGTTGTGCTTCTCACATCCCACGGTCGGTCCTGCACCCATCCACATATAGCGACATACCAAGCATGTGACCATGATATCGTATCCTATCATTTATAGGGAGTTTTACAACGTGACTTTGTCTGTGGGCTGCATCGCGAATGGCCAGCTTATTGCATATTCAGGTTTTATACAATAGTATAAGCAAAAGTTGCTTCACCTATTTATATAATCACAAAAACTATGAAAAATCAAATTATAGCAATTCCATAGCCTTGTGCATCACCTCTGAAAATGTGCAAATATAACAATGATATCATTACATAATCTTATCATATTTCAATAGTTACAGCAAGGAATGTAAACCATCTTCAATTCCAAGACATTTCACACTCTGTCAATAATGGTTCATGTTCATCTTCCTAGTATGGGTCGTAACTGTTCTCTTCATTTGCCATTTTCCTTCTTCGGGAGATTGGGATAAAGTTCAGCTTTTGCTTCCTTCGACTCGGCTCGCCCTGAGAATTCCCTCTGACTTCTGGAATGAAGGCTAGCAATCCTTGTCTTCCATAAAGAAAGGAGAGATTCTGGAGCACCTAGACAATTAATAACAAGGCAAGGTATGATTATGAATTGTATATAAGACATAAACACAGGAAATGATGAAATTTAATAAAGTAAGATGTACATATTCATCTCTATTCATTGCTTCACCCTAACCCCCCCTCTCCTTCCCATATTTTGTCATATTATTTCATATTCAGAGCTCAAAACAATAGGCAATTTAAAAAGTGAGCACCTTTGGTGAGCTGTACTATGGTACTTAACAAATTGTGGTTCAAAGTACCTGTAGAACTATATTATGTAAAAGGATGTTTATTTGTTTCACTCTCCTCATTCGTCTGTCTTTCTCTATGTCTCTCTTTCTATCTCTGTTTTCCTTTTCTTTGGCTAGTTACTGGTCCTCCTCTGCCCACAATATCTCCACTCTTCCAATAATATTTTCCTGGTCTGTTCTTACCTTTTGCCCTGCCAATTGTGTCTCCAGCATTTATCTTCTGTTTCTTGATGGGTGGTGGCTCTAAGGGATTCCTGGGGTAAAGGTTGGCTCCTGCTACATCTGGGGTGGTGGTAGCCCTGTTTAATTAAAATGAAATAATTTGCAGAGGAATTGTTTATACATAAACATGTATTAGTTTCCAAATATTGTTGGCGTTGAGGGCAATGGTTAAAACTGTTGCCCTAAGGTGACAATGAAACTGTGCTATGCCCCTACGAGAGGCATACATGTACATATGCAGTACAGTCTCAAAATCTCTGACACATTCAGTTTTAACTGTGACTCCCACAACAAGCATGTCTTACTTACTGTGCACAGTGCATGTTATAACATGCTGCCCATTTCTTGTAACCTTGCTATCACTCAGGCAAATTCTTCTTTTTTAACCCATAGAAGTTCAGAGTGTCTTAATTTCTAAAATCAGTTTTCACTCCTCAAATAGGCAACTGTTTATCTTATTTTTCACTCCTTCAGAGTTTGGGGAAGAAAAAAAAGTTTATTAAAAAATGGCACAATATACTGCATTGGAAACAGACTCAAAATTTTCTGTGATTTTGCTATTTCTACTCATGTATTTGGTGTATTTCCTAGCATTCAGGATCAAAAGATAATGCACAAAATGTCACTATTTAAAGGAGACACTGCACTGCTATGGGTGAACCGTTGCCCTGAAGTTGTGACATAGCTGTCAAAGCTCATTATTATGCCAGCTATGGGATATATAATAGTTGTTCTGCCTGGCTATCCTAAGGTAATTTTTGGTCTCAGCACAAGTAATCGCTCAAAATTATCACTTGAAACACTTCTTTTGGAGCTAAATAGCTTACTCCATGACACTAGCACTGGCATAAAATTTAACATATGAACATCAGTTCCAGATCAAGGATGCAGGTGGAAGAATTTCAAGGCAGAGAAATAACTCACAAGAAAAAAAGACCAACAAAATGACAAGGTTCTCATTAATTCATCATTACCCATGTCAACTGCCCTAATCTACAGCACTTCAACAGCATCAAATCAATTCAATTCAATAATGGTTTTATTTGACAATGCTTTGCAGCCAAAGGCTGAATTGCAAATTTTCACATGAATTCTCAATATCATTTCACACTACATTGTACCATTAAAGATAAGCTTGAGTTCTGGTAACGTTAGAAAATAAATTCTCACAGAATCCAACAAAACTTACACTGAATGTTCAAGATTACAAATAAATGACGTGGGCCGAACGATTTTCGTAGAAAATGTATAGGGGCCGAGTAATGAGCATAGAAAGATAAGGAAATCAAGATAAGTAGACCCAAAACCATGTGCTTAACACAGGTCACTATGTGCAAATGAGAGTTGTGGTTTTCATTGAAGATGATTTCCAGCAAGTTTTCCAGAATGAATTATAGCCATGTTCTCTCGACATACGATGCCCATACCAGAGCTCAAGATTAGCTTTAACAATTGTTTTCAAAATCAAATAACAATAGAAGTCATAAATTATACAACTAAAGCCTATGACATATGATTATGATATTACCAGTACTACAAGAAATAGGAAATTGTATTCAAACAAAAAATACAAAATAAAGCTTGACACACATCAGACATAAACTGTTAAAAACAAAAAAGACTCTTAAAAGACTCTTATGTATATTGCAAAATCAAATTGATATAATTATTACAGTGATATGGTTAAAAGAAGGAGGTTCAAATTTAAAACCACTTCAGATACTATCAGACTCACCCTTCTGTTTTACTAGCAGAGGTGTCCATCTTCTCTGCTTCTGGCTTCTCGGCTTTGGTGGTTGATTTCTCAGCAGACATCTTGCGCCCTCTAGAGGGGGATGCTTCGTCAGGTTTCCTACAGGCAAGGAGGCACTCCAAGACCTCTTCATGAGCTGATGATGTTGTGCTTGCTGCCCTCACATACGTCTCTAACTCTGACCACATCAGTCTGTACTGTTCTTCCCTGTTGTAGTAGAGTTATTCCAGATATTACTTTACTATCATACCCTGTTGTAGTAGAGTTATTCCAGATATTACTTTACTATCATACCCTGTTGTAGTAGACTTATTCAAGATATTACTTTACTATCATACCCTGTTGTAGTAGAGTTATTCAAGATATTACTTTACTAAAATACCCTGTTGTAGTAGAGTTATTCAAGATATTACTTTACTATGATACCTCGTAATTAAAGAAGTTAAAATTGATTCAGTCTTGCTTATGTTAGAAAGAAAAAAAAGGGGGAAATAAATATTCAGTTTCAATAAGAAATATAATTCTTTAAAGGGCAAGTCCACTCCAAAAATAACTTACTTTCAATAAAAGCAGAAAAATCAGACAAACCAATCAAAAAAAGTTTGAGCAAAATCGGATAACTAATAAGAAAGTTATGAATTTTTGAAAAATTATGTAAAACTATGGAACAATGAGAATCACAACACAAATTGCCAAGATGGTTATCAGTTTGTGACGTCATGTCCTCACAACTTATCAATTGCTTTACATAGTTTAATCCCATTAATTTCCCTTTTTATCCCCCAAAACTTGATTTACCCATGCCTTTGCCCAGGTTATATGATTTGTATCATATTGCGTGCATGACATTTCCCAAAAATTTTGAAGAATTTATACTATTTTCTGAACATTGTATTTAATATTTATTGATTTTTATATAAATAGTTTATCAAAATTCAATTTTTTCATGATTTAACTGGACAAAAATTACTCTTTATTTGTGCATCCACAAAAAAAAAGTATTACTAACAATCTAACTTGGATGCTGGTGTGAAGAAATAAGATTCTTAGGGTGAAAATAGGAAATTTATATTATCAATATACAGAAAATAATAAGTGGATAGTGAGGACCATACGTCACAGACTCATGAGTGAGTTGCCAATTTGTGTAGTGATTTTCAAAGTTTTTCATGTCATTAAAAATTCATAACTTTCTTATTAGTTATCCGATTTTGCTCAAACTTTTTTTGATTGGTTTGTCTGATTTTTCTGGTTCTATTGAAAGTAAGTTATTTTTGGAGTGGACTTGGGCTTTAAGCGTTGTCTCTCAAATAAGTGGGAACACACAGATATCATCACAACTTAATGAAGGAATGAAATTTAAAAGGAATCACATACCACTGCCGCCTTCATAAATCACAATTTCTTCACAAGTATTTTGGAAAGTTGAAAAGTTTATCAATATTCACACATTCTCATGATGGAACTGTATTGTTGGAAAGAAACTGGCAATGTGATACACAGCCACCAATATAATATTGGTAGTGCCCTTCTCGATGGTTGCACTATTTATTGCAGCCCTCATTTTTTTCGCTCTTAATTTGTATGGTTTTCATCAACATTAGGATCCCATTATAGAAGAAAAGGCTTGTCATCATTAATGAAAGTAACCTCAAATGTTTTTGAACTATTCTACTGCAAATTTGTCTACGAGACAATATGTATCTTTAGTGGGAAAAACACTGCATACACATTTGGCCAACCTTTGTGTTGTGTATGTCTACGCTACATAAGTGCTGGCCATATTTTGATCACTCGCCATAGCCAAACTGGCCTATTCACGGGAAGTGCTTTTGAATGTCAATAAGCTGGATATTGTCAATCATGGCAGCAATTAAAGGAATTGAACATTGCCCAGCAGACAAAGCATGGCTATCGAGGAGGAAAAATGAGGCGCAAGTTCAATACTACCGGTCGTGTTGTCAAATCGATGTGCTAATCTTCAGGGAAGAGACCCCAGTCTGTCTTGTAGCAGGCATGAAAGTCTCATTTGTCAAAAGAAGACAAACGACTTTACACTTGCCTCTGGAATGCTAGATCGATGGCCTCTAAAGCTACCATGATTTGAGCCAGGGTAATGTTAGAGAGCATTGAGCATGATTTTTGTTAAATATGAGCACTTTTAAACTATCCAATATCATCATATTCTTCATACAAACTTGATAGCACAATTAGAGTAAAAAATGTGCTTAAAAAGAGAAAGCACATGTTATTTAAATAGTCTAAATTTGTTGTTACTAAGAAAAAACACATGCCCAAAATATGGTTTTTAATGATATTGGTGAATATACATGTAGGAATCTTCATTAAAAATATTGTAATTTTGCACTGAGTTAACAGAAATCATTTGAAAGGAACCATCCCTTTTAAGTATAGTACACATCTGAATGACACCGCATATATATAACGAGCCATACCTGCCAATATTCGTACAACTATACAACTACATAGCCATTGAATGGACGTATAGTTTTAACCAATCAGAATGCAGGAAACTGTACATCCATACTAATATACAACTATGCATGCATCCATCGAAGCACTCATGAATGCATGTATAGTTTCCAGCGTGTGGGCTGAAGTGCCATAATGTTGTACAACTATACAACTATACAGCCATCGAATGGACGTATAGTTTTATCCAATCAGAAAGCAGGAAACTGAACAACCATACATCCATACATCCATCAAATATGTGTGATTTTAACCAAATGAGGGATTCCTGATGCGAGATGAGTGCCGGCGGGCGGCCTTGTCTGGAATAAGCACATGTTTGCACGCACACGTGTCTTCCTTTGTGTAGTAGTAAAGGTCATTCGGGGCAAAATTCCAGAAAAAGCCGCCCGCCGGCTTGTGATCATTCGCAAGAGGTAAACAAAGTTTTAAAGAGCATCTAACTTTTTAGAACCCTTCCCCCGTGTAGTGCTGCTCGGTATAGGCAGGGGTTCATTTCTCGTTTCCATGCCAACAAGATGAAGAATGGCTTTTTTACACTCCAGAACATCATCTTCATCTATAAGAGGCTTCATCAGAAGTGATGGTAATGGATCTATATGCTTGGGATGAAAATAAAGGAAAACAAAACTGAAGATTACAAGTAATTCTCCTCCCTTCCCCCACCCCTTCTCTCTCTCTCTCTTCTTTCCTAAATCAATATTTTTAACTTCCGATATATACCTATACACTAAAATGTACATGGAGAAGCCATACAATACAACACTAACGAACTGAATCAATGTCTTTAACAATTTACAATATCTACATATACAATGTACAAGTATGTAATGGAAATGAAAATTGATTTTGTAAGTATTCTCTATTAAAATATAAAGTGTTCCATCCACATTGATGATGGGCAGTTCTATATTTGTAGCCACAATTAAGCAGTCTTGTATGGCTTTTATTTACATGTACATATTGGTGTTTTTTTTTAATAACATGCCAGCATGTGGGTGGTAGATGATAAATACTAAGGTCAAATCATGGTATTTTGAGGTTAATTTTCTTGGAAAAAAATCCTCAAAAACAGACTGTTGTAATTGTTTTGGCAAACCCTAAATTTGAAAGATCACCACCATGTCAGATGTTATAACTTTGCCTAAAGAGGAAAAGGGGTACTGTGCAAGAATGTTTAATTTATGGACAAGAGCACCTACATCAAGTAAACAAATGGAAATAAACCTGTAAAGACCTCAGTGCTTTGCTGTGGTGTAAGATTAGGTGTTGGCAGGGTCGGAGATAACCTCAATCTTTCAAATATTTCACTAATATTTATCTAAGTTCATGGAATTAACATGAAAATACATGTATCTGATCTGGTATAAGATCATATTCATGAAATTTCAATAAAACTTTGTCTTTGCTACTGTACCTCTCAGAAAAAAAAATCAATAAACTAAATGAGAGGTTGCATGACTCTCTCTCTCTCTCTCTCTCTCTCCTTTCCTAAATCAATATTTCTAACTTCCTACATATACATGTACCTATACACTATTAACAATGTACATGGAGAAGCCATACAATGTAATACTAATGAACTGAATCAATGTCTTTAACAATTTACAATATCTACATATACAATGTACAAGTATGTAATGAAAATGAAAATTGATTTTGTAAGTTTCTCTATGAAGATATAAAGTGTTCCATCCACATTAATGATGGGCAGTTCTAACTTTCTAGCTACAAGTAGGCAGTCTTGTATGTCTGTTATATATGTATAGCCCTAAACCTAATCCCAAATTCATTTGACTAAAGTACATGTATTGATGAATTAAAGCCCACAGCAATTGTCACTAAAGCAGATGACTTATGACTTACTGAGAGCATGTTGAAGATGACAGTGTCACTGATGATAAGAGGCCAATGCCTAGACATTCTCTCTAATTGTGCCTTAGCTGGGGTAGAAGACAAAAATATCATTTCAGAGAACATTTTATTAATCTTTGATTTAAATTTATGTTGAAATATCAATGATTGTGAAAAGGAACAAATACTGGCAGAATAATTGGCCAATTATTTTCACAAGACATCTCATGACAGAGGTGACATAGAGCATCAGGAAAAGAGGGTGACATATGGAGAAGGTGCTTAGGACAAAAACAGAGATTAATGATATTTTTGTACAAGACAAATAGGAGAGCTGTCTGTGACTATGTCACAAGCCACTGGCTAAATTGCAAATTTGAGATCCTCACAGGTAAATTGATTTTGCATTTCAAACATTCGCTATTCTATTTCTCTTATTTTTCTGCTTTCATAGAAATGAATTCATGACAAAGGTTTGGTTTCCTTTTAAGGTATCTACATTTCAATATCAAGACCTAGCTTCCAAGGTCTCCTTACACAACTGAGTCCAAATAACAATTCAACAATTTATGAACCAGTACTGCTCTGATATCACAAAATCCATTGAATTGAACAGCCCTTGTGGAGAACATGTCCCAAGGAAACAGGGAAATTACTGCACATTGAATGAATTCACTAATTTTCAGGTGATTCAATTCTCTTGCAGCATAACATTTTACCAATATGAACCAGTCACAAAACTCATGACAGTTCCTGGTTTTAACAATAACCACAAAGAATGCTGCCTCTCTTTCTGACTAACCTCTCTCCAAAGGTAGCTCAGCTTCGCTGTCTGATCCTTCCTGGCATGGTGCCAACCGGTTCTCCTTCATGAAGTCACCAAAGTCATTGATGCGGTAGTTGGTGACCCTCCCTCCACACCCCTCGCTGATGGACGGGGGATCTTCTAAGGGTGACCTGGAGGTGGACAGACAGTGAAGGTTGATCTGACCACCATGGCTGGCCAGCATGTGGGAGATACACTTGGTACCTTGTTTACGGGGCTGCTCTAGCATCACCTGACGCCCGTTGAGCAGAAAATTAGTGAGGCACAAAGACGGTCTGCTGTTAACCTGTAGATAGATGATGGTGGAATGTTTTGCATGTTAGGAGAGCTGATGCTCCAAACAGACATGTACATGTATAATCCAGCAACAACTGCCCTGTGCTTTATTTTATCAAACATATTCGGTGAGGTTTTGGGTTGTGATAGGGCTTTTGCAACAAAAAATCTGATGACAGAGTTTACGTTATAGGATAGTCAGAAAAATGATGGCAACTATAAGGGGAGAGCAAAAGTATGATGTCACCGGTTGGTCACCGGTAGAAGTTAAGAATTTGGCATGTGTAGGATATTGATTCTGGAGCATGTGTTGTATAACAGGAGAACTAACACAAACATTTTACAGATTTATTTTTAAATTTCTTTGAAACTGAAGTATTTTGTGTAAAGAATTGAAGAAGAAAAAAAGAAGAATTGAATTGAATTGACAACAGAATTTGACTTGGCCTTTAAAATGGATATACTATAGAGGCTAAAGGTGTACATAAAATTTAAAACTTTATACATGTACATGTAGCATACATGTAGATATCAATGTCAATATTGTTTCCAAAATTATGATGCAATAAAGTTTGTGTGTATAGATAAGACTATAATAAGTTATACAATACTTACATCAACAGGCGAGACACCATAGGCTCCAGTGCAATGAAGTAGCTCTGAAATGAAGAAAAAAAAGAAAAAAAAAAGATTAAGAAGTAGGATAGTCTTCAATACAAAATGAGGAAATAATGTTACCTGTAGGAAATGAATAAACAATATGTGCTGGTTTGTAATATACATGTACAATGCATGATAGAACATCATACATTTTTTTAAAGGATGGTTATTGGTGATGAATGTGCTGTGTAGCGGGAGTTCCATGCAATTCTGACTTCTGGTAAAAGGAAACATAAACAATTCTTCAAAAATCACACATCGATATCATTTTTTGAGACTTTTTACTATTAAGACTTTTTTTGTTACTTTTTTTTCTCTCTCTTCCTCTCTCTTTAAAGCTCTCTTTCCTTTCTACTGACCCTTTATTACCATGATGATCCACAGCACTTGTATGGCGCCATTTATCTGTTTCAAACAGTCAAAGGCGCCCGCTCCTCCAATAGTCATGGACTACCATCATGTTTAACAGTGAAATGAAGATAAACAGAATCCTTTTTAAGACCATAATGGATTTTTTTTCTGAGCTTTCTAAACCAACTATTGCTCTTTGTGTATAAAGATATACATAGTACACTATTCCCTCCTTTAAAAAAGAAATGAGCACCTGTTGTATAATCTTCACACAATTGCTGATCTCTCTCTTTTAAAAGCCACATTTCTATTCTTTTCGCCTTTCAAAAGAGGTAAAGAATTTCCATTTTTTAAAGATTAAGAATTAAAACACCCCTTGGCAAAACAATCTCCTGTTTTCTCCTAAATAACGTGCATGGAACCTCGCTACATTTCCTGTTCTTTCAAAAGCTAATATTCTTGTTGCAGCTGCAACTCTTTATACATGTACAATGTAAATAATAACAAAAGTAAAGAAAATAATTTTTACATAATCAGAAAAGAATGAAATGATATGTTGGATCTCTCTCTCTCTACGGACCTGCTCCTGACGCCCTAGGCTGGCACCATTTGAGAAGCACCTTATTCACACCTCCTGCTTTACTCCCTCCATCTCCAGATCCCCCACCTCCCCCTCCCCCTGCTCCTGCTGCACTGGAGCTTCCCCCTCCAGCTCCCTTGTCTCCTTCACTCTTCAGCTCCTGGGCAGCGACAATGTGCTCCATCTTATGAATCTCCACATGAGCTTGACGGTGATGAAGGAGCTCCACGTCATAGTTGGCAGAGCTGCTGGCATTTTGCTCCTCCTGTGGTAGAATGAAAATAAAAATGTTAAGATCCATGTGGGTTTCAACAAAATTACATTGATTGAAAATTTACTGAAAATGATCTCTATACTTACACATGTATTGACAATGTACATGTTTATGTATTTGACTATTGTATGGGCAAAGTCCAAGCTTTTTTGTCCCATGCATTAGTGACCACGGCCCCTGTCTTATAAAGAGTTGCTGCAAGTCCTCTTTTCAATCACAAGTTTGCAGTCTCCTATCTCTTATGTACATAGTTATGATTAATATCAACTCTTTATAAGACGGGCTCTGATCTGAGATTTTAGTACATGACTTGTATAGTCATTGCATTAATTTACATGTGTAATAACCCTGCTAGAGCTTGGACCAGACCAAACAATGAAATTAAATCATACTTTTTGTGTGTCAATTTATGTTTGTAACTTCTCACCACTTAGTAATGCATGGACATAAAATGGCCAAATACCTTGGACTTGACTCTATTTGTTTCTTACAACCTTTCCATAGAAACATTTTATTTTAACTCATTATATTTATACTCCAATAGGCCTGCTAAATGTTTGAAAATCTATTTCCTCCTCAAGCTGAATGTATGTTATATTTATTAAAGAGTCATTTCTGCTCTTGTTCATATTGTATCATAATTCACAATTGAGTATATTTCAATAGAATTTGACCAAGTAAATCTACAATTATCAGATCCTGTAGGCAGTGATTTAACCCACTGACAACTGAATCCTGACATTTGCCTAGACTTAATGGTACAGAAACTACCCTTGCGGGAGAGCAAGGTATTACATGTACCTTCATGGGGATGCCTGTAACAGTGGTTACAGCCAGATCAAAGTGAACCTGGAGGAGAGCAACGAGCTTGGTCGCTAAATGACGCCCTGCCTTGGTGGTGGTCACATGACATGACTGATGGGAGGTGACAATGCTAAGATCTTGGGTCAACCTGACAGCTGGAGCCTTGTCAACAGGATGGATGTTGACCAAACACAGTTCACAATGGTCAATCGGCAAGAGACTGAATAAGAAAGTGTATAGAAGGGATTTTATGAAAAAATGATACATTCATTTGGTAGCACATAAAGATAACGACCCCAAAATGACGGTGGTTGAGACGACACAAAATCTGATGGACCAAAAGCCTTCAAAAATCAAAAGAGGTTGTAGCTGAACAGCTGAAAATTTCACAGGTAAAGATTTTCTTTTTGAGATCAAAAGTTTAGCTCTCGAACATATGTATTGCCAATACAGATGAACTTTCAAGATAAAAATCAAAAGAGCTCACATTAAAACAATTTGCTCCAAAAAGATGGAATGTAGAAAGTACTAAGTGATCAAGTTAGTGAGAATAGAGAAGTTGATTATGTTTCAGAATTACCCTTCACACGGTGAGGAAACAAATTCCCTGAAAGCTCACTATCTCTCTAACTATATATATCTGTTTGTCTTTTTGTCTCTCTATTTGCTACTTATCTCCTTTCTAAATACAAAAATAAATGAATAGATGAATGTTGACAATCTTACTCATCTGAAGATGATGCTATCTTGTTCTGGTGCTGAATGTTTTCCTTCAAAAAGTCTTTGATTTCATCAATCTGTTCAATCCTGCACAAAGAAAGAGGCATATTTAAGTGTCAAATAGCCTCATTGATGATGATGATGCTGAGATTCATAGCATGAGGAAAAAGCTCAATTTGTTGTAGTATGTGAGGAAGAACACTTAAAAGAGGGTACAAATAATTAATTGCTCATTAACAAAGTACAAGTCTACATTTTTTCCATAATCTGTAAATAAATGCTTTGTCCAGCATGCTCCATCTAAGAGAAGGTCACAACGACAACACTAGCCTTCAAAAGAAAACAAATCTACAAGTAAAAATCATCTTTAACTATCATTTGTACTCGGCGCAAACTATGACAATTTGATTCCAAAATCATTGCTAAACTGGTCATGGAAAGGGAAGGTTCCTTTAGCTATACCTATGCAGTAAGTATGGGAACTTCACACAATAAATGGAGAGGGGAGTTTCCTTTAGCTGTACCTATGCAGGAAGTATGGGGACTTCACACAATAAATGGAGAGGGGAGTTTCCTTGAGCTGTACCTATGCAGGAAGTATGGGAACTTCACACAATAAATGGAAAGGGGAGTTTCCTTTAGCTGTACCTATGCAGGAAGTATGGGAACTTCACACAATAAATGGAAAGGGGAGTTTCCTTTAGCTGTACCTATGCAGGAAGTATGGGAACTTCACACAGTAAATGGAGAGGGGAGTTTCCTTTAGCTGTACCAGGGGTGATAGTGAGCACTGAAAAAAATAGGTTTTTGTTTTTTCCCAACCACCCACCCTCTTGACTAAAAAAAAAAAGCATTCGGGAAAAAAATGGCATCTAACAACATTCCCCTTTTTAGTAAGAAAATTGGGAAAATTGTGAAAAATCAGGAACAATCGAGAAAATAGGGAACAATCAAGAAAATAGGGGTTAAATCGGGACAATTCAGAAGAAAATAAGGAAGAAAATAAATATCAGAAAAACAAAAAACAAAAACAAAAAAATCTGATTTTTTTTTTTTTTTAAATCGGAAAAAAAAAATTCGGGAAAAAAAAAAAAATCGGGCAACCAATTTAAATCGGGTAATTATCAGGCCTGCTGTACCTATGCAGGAAGTATGGGAACTTCACACAATAAATGGAGAGGAAGTTTCCTTTAGCTGTACCTATGCAGGAAGTATGGGAACTTCACACAATAAATGGAGAGGAAGTTTCCTTGAGCTGTACCTATGGGGAAGTATGGGAACTTCACACAATAAATGGAAAGGGGAGTTTCCTTTAGCTGTACCTATGCAGGAAGTATGGGAACTTCACACAATAAATGGAGAGGGAAGTTTCCTTGAGCTGTACCTATGCAGGAAGTATGGGAACTTCACACAATAAATGGAGAGGGGAGTTTCCTTGAGCTGTACCTATGCAGGAAGTATGGGGACTTCACACAATAAATGGAAAGGGGAGTTTCCTTGAGCTGTACCTATGCAGGAAGTATGGGAACTTCACACAATAAATGGAAAGGGGAGTTTCCTTTAGCTGTACCTATGCAGGAAGTATGGGAACTTCACACAGTAAATGGAGAGGGGAGTTTCCTTTAGCTGTACCAGGGGTGATAGTGAGCACTGAAAAAAAAATAGGTTTTTGTTTTTTCCCAACCACCCACCCTCTTGACTAAAAAAAAAAAAAGCATTCGGGGAAAAAAAATGGCATCTAACAACATTCCCCTTTTTAGTAAGAAAATTGGGAAAATTGTGAAAAATCAGGAACAATCGAGAAAATAGGGAACAATCAAGAAAATAGGGGTTAAATCGGGACAATTCAGAAGAAAATAAGGAAGAAAATAAATATCAGAAAAAACAAAAACAAAAAACAAAAAAATCTGATTTTTTTTTTTTTTTAAATCGGAAAAAAAAAATCGGGAAAAAAAAAAAAAATCGGGCAACCAATTTAAATCGGGTAATTATCAGGCCTGCTGTACCTATGCAGGAAGTATGGGAACTTCACACAATAAATGGAGAGGAAGTTTCCTTTAGCTGTACCTATGCAGGAAGTATGGGAACTTCACACAATAAATGGAGAGGGAAGTTTCCTTGAGCTGTACCTATGGGGAAGTATGGGAACTTCACACAATAAATGGAAAGGGGAGTTTCCTTTAGCTGTACCTATGCAGGAAGTATGGGAACTTCACACAATAAATGGAGAGGAAGTTTCCTTGAGCTGTACCTATGCAGGAAGTATGGGAACTTCACACAATAAATGGAAAGGGGAGTTTCCTTTAGCTGTACCTATGCAGGAAGTATGGGAACTTCACACAATAAATGGAGAGGGAAGTTTCCTTGAGCTGTACCTATGCAGGAAGTATGGGAACTTCACACAATAAATGGAAAGGGGAGTTTCCTTTAGCTGTACCTATGCAGGAAGTATGGGAACTTCACACAATAAATGGAGAGGGGAGGTTCCTTTAGCTGTACCTATGCAGGAAGTATGGGAACTTCACACAATAAATGGAAAGGGGAGTTTCCTTGAGCTGTACCTATGCAGGAAGTATGGGAACTTCACACAATAAATGGAGAGGAAGTTTCCTTTAGCTGTACCTATGCAGGAAGTATGGGAACTTCACTCAATAAATGGAAAGGGGAGTTTCCTTGAGCTGTACCTATGCAGGAAATATGGGAACTTCACACAATAAATGGAAAAGGGAGTTTCCTTTAGCTGTACCTATGCAGGAAGTATGGGATCTTCACACAATAAATGGAGAGGTGAGTTTAGCTGTACCTATGCAGGAAGTATGGGAACTTCACACAATAAATGGAGAGGGGAGGTTCCTTTAGCTGTACCTATGCAGGAAGTATGGGATCTTCACACAATAAATGGAGAGGGGAGTTTCCTTTAGCTGTACCTATGCAGGAAGTATGGGAACTTCACACAATAAATGGAGGAAGTTTCCTTGAGCTGTACCTATGGGGAAGTATGGGAACTTCACACAATAAATGGAAAGGGGAGTTTCCTTTAGCTGTACCTATGCAGGAAGTATGGGAACTTCACACAATAAATGGAGAGGGAAGTTTCCTTGAGCTGTACCTATGCAGGAAGTATGGGAACTTCACACAATAAATGGAGAGGGGAGTTTCCTTGAGCTGTACCTATGCAGGAAGTATGGGGACTTCACACAATAAATGGAAAGGGGAGTTTCCTTGAGCTGTACCTATGCAGGAAGTATGGGAACTTCACACAATAAATGGAAAGGGGAGTTTCCTTTAGCTGTACCTATGCAGGAAGTATGGGAACTTCACACAGTAAATGGAGAGGGGAGTTTCCTTTAGCTGTACCAGGGGTGATAGTGAGCACTGAAAAAAAAATAGGTTTTTTGTTTTTTTCCCAACCACCCACCCTCTTGACTAAAAAAAAAAAAGCATTCGGGGAAAAAAAATGGCATCTAACAACATTCCCCCCTTTTTTAGTAAGAAAATTGGGGAAAATTGTGAAAAATCAGGAACAATCGAGAAAATAGGGGAACAATCAAGAAAATAGGGGTTAAATCGGGACAATTCAGAAGAAAATAAGGAAGAAAATAAATATCAGAAAAAAACAAAAAAACAAAAAACAAAAAAAATCTGATTTTTTTTTTTTTTTAAATCGGAAAAAAATCGAAAAAAAAAAATCGGGCAACCAATTTAAATCGGGTAATTATCAGGCCTGCTGTACCTATGCAGGAAGTATGGGAACTTCACACAATAAATGGAGAGGGAAGTTTCCTTTAGCTGTACCTATGCAGGAAGTATGGGAACTTCACACAATAAATGGAGAGGGAAGTTTCCTTGAGCTGTACCTATGGGGAAGTATGGGAACTTCACACAATAAATGGAAAGGGGAGTTTCCTTTAGCTGTACCTATGCAGGAAGTATGGGAACTTCACACAATAAATGGAGAGGGAAGTTTCCTTGAGCTGTACCTATGCAGGAAGTATGGGAACTTCACACAATAAATGGAAAGGGGAGTTTCCTTTAGCTGTACCTATGCAGGAAGTATGGGAACTTCACACAATAAATGGAGAGGGAGTTTCCTTGAGCTGTACCTATGCAGGAAGTATGGGAACTTCACACAATAAATGGAAAGGGGAGTTTCCTTTAGCTGTACCTATGCAGGAAGTATGGGAACTTCACACAATAAATGGAGAGGGGAGGTTCCTTTAGCTGTACCTATGCAGGAAGTATGGGAACTTCACACAATAAATGGAAAGGGGAGTTTCCTTGAGCTGTACCTATGCAGGAAGTATGGGAACTTCACACAATAAATGGAGAGGGAAGTTTCCTTTAGCTGTACCTATGCAGGAAGTATGGGAACTTCACTCAATAAATGGAAAGGGGAGTTTCCTTGAGCTGTACCTATGCAGGAAATATGGGAACTTCACACAATAAATGGAAAGGGAGTTTCCTTTAGCTGTACCTATGCAGGAAGTATGGGATCTTCACACAATAAATGGAGAGGTGAGTTTAGCTGTACCTATGCAGGAAGTATGGGAACTTCACACAATAAATGGAGAGGGGAGGTTCCTTTAGCTGTACCTATGCAGGAAGTATGGGATCTTCACACAATAAATGGAGAGGGGAGTTTCCTTTAGCTGTACCTATGCAGGAAGTATGGGATCTTCACACAATAAATGGAGGGGGGAGTTTCCTTTAGCTGTACCTGCATGTATGCAGGAAGTATTGGAACTTCACACAATAAATGGAGAGGGGAGGTTCCTTTAGCTGTACCTATGCAGGAAGTATGGGAACTTCACACAATAAAATTAACACAAGAGTAATAATGAAATATGGGGTTTTGAAGGCAGTTAGCCTCAGACGTTATTCTTAGAAAGTATAGATCATTCATGGTGCAGAAAAAGTTCTTGATAGGGTGTAATAAATTTATGCATATAATTTTCTAAAAAGATCTTGGACTCAATATTTAATAGTTAAAGGACTATTGACCATGGTAAACATTTCCTCACCTTGTGATAGACGTAAGGCAAATTATACGGCCACGGTTGATATTGAGACCAGCTTCATCAGCAGACAGCTCTCGCTGGAGATCCGTCTTCTCGCACAGCATCTCAACAGCGCCCTCTAACCCATTGGTGATGTTGACGTCTGCTGATGCAGTCTCTCCATCTCTTGGAGGTGGTCCTAGATGAGCAAGTGCTGTCATGATCTGTAGCATTATGAAAGAAAACCAAAGTGGAGTGTGTTTTGTGGGGGAAATGATATTATTCTGCGGATTTCCTATGAAAGTCTTAGGTAATCTGCATTCCACTCATCAACTTCAAAACAATTGATTCCACTAAGAAAGCAATTCTCAAACCAATTCCTCCCACAGTAAACTGAATGCTCTCATTTTGAGTTAAGTGTCTTGGGCTCCTAGATGTAGAAGCTCCCAAAAACATATTTAACAGAGACTTAAAGGATAAATGTTTTATCTGTCTCTCTTGACTTCTTTAACAACCCCCCCTCCCATCTCCCGGAATAAACATTGCTGAGTCTTTAGGTCATTGTTTGCTACATTTTATTTTATTTGATAATATATAATATATTTACTAAATAATGTTTGTTTTATTTAAACAGAATTATCTCATCAATTATGCAGTCCCTTTTTGTAGTGATCCCATCTACAAGTACATTGCAGATTATTTGACTAATCAAAAAATAAACTCTTACATGGGTGGTGTTCTGTTCCGCTGTCCTCCAGCCATTGATAACGTGTGCTAGACTGTCACTTGCTATTAGACAGACCTGAAGGAGAGGGGAACAATATGAAATATATAAAAGAGAGTCCATCATAAAGTTGTGAATGTGAAATATAACAAAGGTAATATAGTGGATAGCAACACACTGCTTCTTGTTTACAAACTCCTCAAATAGTTTGAAATGCAACTTCAATCAATTATAGCTCTTTTATCATGGCATCATCACCCAGTAGGATGTGTGCCTGTTGGTGGCCCCTCTATTTGGCTCTCAATCATAGTGATTTTATTTATGTCTATTGTTGGAGATTGTGTATTTGTTTTATGCTATCTGATTTGTCATCACTCACTTACTGTGCAGGACAGGTTTTAAACTCTATCGAAGTATGATCTACACTAATATGCAGCTTATATCCGGCATGACACTTAGAGCTTCACACTTCACTGGACTTCATTCTCTGTTTAATACTGGACTCTAATGACCAGTGTTCATTGTTTGCTACTTCATGTATCTAGAGAGGCTGATGGGGGAGTTCAAGCAATGCCAGCTGCTCTTTATACCGTTTCTTTGTGTAAGATCTCACATCAATCATAAACAAGTTCAGTTTTTGAATAGAAATACTACTTAATATATTGAATCACAGGTTTCCAACCGTGGTGAGTCGTCAAATCTATGAAGAGGAATGAGCATGAGCGTTATGTTATTACTATCCCCAAAACTGACTTGAACGATAAAGAATTGTCTGTTAAATTTGCAGTATGGAACAGAAGGTAATTTAAAGCGAGTGGAAGGGCAACAGCGATATGTGATTTTGTGAAGAATGAGAAAATTGACATTATTATTCGCGATATAAGCACTTTCCATAACCATTATCATTATTATTATCATTATTATTATCATAATCAGTGCTTTGATTTTTATCATTAGAAAGTATATTTATTCCTCTCTAAAATGATACCACATTTGTTATGATTTTGCAGCCATGGAGTGAGCAGTGCGTCAGAATAAGGCGCAGGGTCAAAAGTGAAAATTTCAAAATGGATTGGCAAGCATTGGAATTGTTATGTAGGGCATTCTTCTTTCTAGAGAGTGTATTTTTTTGTAAACGACAGTGGGGCTATTGTTCCCTACTGGTCATTCATGAATGCTAAATTATAAAGAATCTGAAATTTAAATTCATGCACTATGGTGACATGTCAGGCAATATTTGCATCTGTTTGGTCATCAACTTTTTGAAGCATCATGCCTTGGTTAACAACTGTTGAAAAGGGCTGGGTAATTGGGTAATTTGAATTTTGAATGCACAGTCGAACTACAGCAGTGCATTTTGAGACCTCTGACCTTACCCCTTATTTTGATCTACAGCACATTCCATGATTGAAAAATCAAAACAAATGGGATATCATTTTAAAAAGGAATAAACCCACTTTATAATGATATGAAACATAGCAATTATTATGCCATGACAAGAGAGATATTATCTATCATACTTTTTTGAGCGGTTTAAAAATTGTGATTAGCATCAACTCCAAAATCAAACTTATGCCATGAATACTGATATAGTTTAAGTAAAAATTTTAAAAAATTGGTAGTACATTGAGGTTGCCTCATAATTCACATTGGAATAAACTACTCAAGTCTGACAGACTGGTTAGTTTGCAAAGAGATTTTAGGAAGTACATTGCTACATTGGACCAGGCGATAGCTAGCTGATTAAGATATAGTCGCAACAAACAAAATTGCTTCCGATTGGAAAGTCATTTCATGGTGCTCCAAAATGATACCTACCATAGAGATTGTACGTGGCAGGGAACTATTTGGAGCTCCATGATTTGTCTATGAACCATTCTCACATACATTAATATGCATGTGTCACAACTCTTTCTCTCAACATGCTATGGGTCAGGCTTTCATACTAACATTTCGGCTTGAAGGAAAGATATCGTAGACCACTCGGCAATATTCCATGATGCCTTCAATACAACAGGTCCATAGAGACTTGGAGAGAGGAGCTAAAGGGATGAGACCTGGAGATTACACAGGGGAAAAAAGGAAAAAAGAAGAAGAAAATAACTTGATCAATTCAGTATAAAGTTCAAATTTGTTGTTACAGTGACAAAAAATGACATGGGTCCTGTTGCATAAAACTTACCGGGTACCATTAATGGTAACTTTGCCTCAATGGTATATAACTACCATGGAAACCTTGATTTTGATTGGCTGTTGAGCCCTGTTACCATGGTAGTTGCCATTGATGCCATTAACTCTTTGCCCGCCACGTACACAATCCCCCCTGTGCCACATTGTTTTTAGGGTGCCACCTTAGGAGGGGTTCTGCATGGACTATGCTTATTCAACTCGCAATAACTTTTGATTGGTGTACTGTAATGAAAACTTTGTGTAGCAATATTGTATAGAAATTAATAGTCTTGCCAATGGTATCATTTTTGTAATGTATATTATCATAAATTTTGAGATTATCAACTATACATTTTGTATCCAAGTTTTCGTTTAGAAGGGTATTCAATACCTCTTATATCTAATACTTTGTTATATCTAATACTAAAACTCAATTTTTCTCGGAAAATGTCAATGTAAACAATGTCTGCGAAAGCGGTGCAATGAAGTGTGATGTGTATACAATGCGAAGCACGCGTTACTATTGTGTGTGTGTGCGTACAATAGAATTAAATGCGTTCCGTGTGTATTGTGATTGAAATGTGACTTGAGTCGAAGTTGGCAGCCTGCTGTATGTTCCGCTAGCCGAACGTAGCGGGCAAAGAGTTAAGGGTACTGAGATCAAGGGGCTGGTCATACTCTGAAAATAACATAGGAATTTACGAAGCCAATGATTAGGAGAGGGTCCCAGAAGAGACTCTTATCAATTTTGTTCTCACCCTTTGACCTGTCTCTCTCTCTCTCTCTCTCTCTCTTAGTTACTTTTTCTTCCATTTTTTCCCCATTTTTCTCTTTTCCTTCTGTTTTAATTTCTTTTCAAAATTCAATTGGGGAGGGGGCAGAGGCAGATACATGCAGTGGCGTAGCTACAGGGGGGGGGGGGCATATGCTCCCCCTGAATCGAATGGCCAAAAAAAGAAAAAGTGAGAGCAAAGAGAGAGATGGGGAAAACAAAAAGTGAGAGCGAGGAAGGAATGAAATGAATGAAGAAACAAAATTAATGTAAAAAAAAAGTGTGAATGATATAACAAGAAATAGTGCTAAAAAATGCTCTTCAAAGATTATACTCTTATGTGAATCACTGTTCTAGGACAATTACCCGTGGACAATCACCCCCAGCCAATTTCTAGCGGGACAATTGCCCCCGAAGGACAATTACCCCCTGGAAAAATATTTTTAAAAATTATTGCAAATGTGTTTTTATACAACCCCTGTATTAAACAAATCTATTCCGTCATAACATAACTAAGATAATGAAAGTTTATGATGTTTTCTGGGGGGTAATTGTCCTCAGGGGTGGTCGTCCTTGGTTGTCCTTGGTTGTCCTTGGGATACGATGAATCAGAGATCGCTCAGAGCAGGTCAGAGCAAGGTCAGAGTTTGAGTTGTGTAGTTCAAGTGTGTGTACACATACAAGTGTACACATTCCCAAAATTAAAGTGACCACTCAGGAGTGGGAATGTGAGCTGAGAGTTGCATGGAAGCGAGTGAGAAAAGAGTAAAAGACCAACCTAAAATGCTACAATATGTAGTTAAAAGAGACACGAGACACCAATAATATGTGTTTATTCTACTAAATTTCATCTTGTTATACTTACACCAAACGTGAAAGATACATGTAGCTTTTAGAATAAATATCATCAATATCATTACCTGGTGTCCTGGATTTGCTGACGACATCGAATTCAAATGGCTGGTTGCAGGATTCAGCAAAGGAGGATGAATGGTCAATCACAAAGACTGTCTTCATACTGGGTGGAAATGCCATGATGCTTAATGGCCAAGAGAGCTTCCTGTGTGCTTTACCTGAAAGAAAGAAACATTTAACATATGTTAAACTTGCTTGAATTAGTGTTTCCAGAAGAGCTAAATGCTTACAAATGACTTTCTCTCTTCCTTCCCCTTCTCCATGTTCTTCACATCTTCTTCACTCCCCTTCTCCTCCTTTTCCTTCGCCCCTCTGTCCGTCTCCTCCTCCATCTCCTTCTTCTCCTTCTCCTCCTCTTCCATCTCCTCCATCTTCTTCTTCTTCTCCTTCATTCATCTCTTCCTGTAATAATATGTCTGATACACATGCGCTACTATAATATACATTCTATTGTTACATGCAGTGATGTGGATGTGGTCTTAATGTTATACGCATACTTTATTGCTTGTATTTGAACATGGTGGTCCCGGCCAAGCCAGTCCTATCGCTGGTCTTATCTTTCTAATAAAACCATTTTGTCTGGTGTTGAACTTCTAAATTGAAATTTGCTTGGACTAACTAATGCTTGTTTGACACCTCCTTCTTTGCCTTTTCCTTCTCTCTCTCTCCTTTCTTCCTAGTCTCATTCACCTTCTTCTCCCCATCCTCACTCCTTGCAACTCTTCCATCCCATTCTCTTTTGTACCTATTCTCCTCATTTCCATCCTCCACCTCATTTTTCCTCTCCTTCTCTTTTGTCTCCTCCTGCTCCGACCACAATCCTATTCGGTGTTCTCCTTTTGTAATTCTTAGCTTCTCTTTGCTTTTCTCCTTCTGCTCCTCTGGCCTAGAACTAATATATCTAATATTTCACTTTCTTCCTAATCTTTTTCTTTTTCCTTTCATTTTCTTCTTCTCTCTTCTTTTGTTTCTTCTTCTTCTCCTCCTTCTCCTCCTCCTCCTTCTCCTTCTTCTTCTCCTCCTCTGTGTTCTCCTTTTGTAATTCTTAGGTTCTCTTTGCTTTTCTCATTCTCCTCCTCTAGCCTAGAATAATAGATCTAATATTTCACTTTCTTCCAAATCTTTTTCTTTTTCCTTTCATTTTTCTTCTTCTCTCTTCTTTTGTTTCTTCTTCTTCTTCTCCTCCTTCTCCTTCTTCTTCTCCTCCTGTGTTCTCCTTTTGTAATTCTTAGGTTCTCTTTGCTTTTCTCATTCTCCTCCTCTGGCCTAGAATAATAGATCTAATATTTCACTTTCTTCCAAATCTTTTTCTTTTTCCTTTCATTTTTCTTCTTCTCTCTTCTTTTGTTTCTTCTTCTTCTTCTTCTTCTCCTCCTCCTCCTCCTCCTCCTCCTCCTCCTCCTCCTCCTCCTCCTCCTCCTCCTCCTCTTCTTCTTCTTCTTCTTCTTCTTCTTCTTCTTCTTCTCCTCCTCTTCTCCTCCTCCTCCTCCTCCTCCTTCTTCTTCTTCTTCTTCTCCTCCTCCTCCTCCTCCTCCTCCTTCTTCTTCTTCTTCTTTTCTTCTTCTTCTTCTTCTACTCCTCCTCCTTCTTCTCCTCCTCCTCCTCTTTCTTCTTCTTCTTCTTCTTCTTCTCCTCCTCCTCCTCCTTCTTCTCGTTCTCCTTCTTTTAATTGAAATTCGTATGATTTTTTCAAATTCTCCTCCTTTCTCTTTGGGCTTGGAAACTTTGATCTCTTCCTCCCACTCCTACAATGCATCACTCTACTACCATGCAAGCCTTGCCAGACTCGGTGGCTTTAGCGAGAAGGATGTGTATATTTACTACCATGCATGAGGTCTAACCATAAACAGTATCATTCTCTTGTGTATAATTAACTATATGTTATATAAACATATTATTGCATTGCATAATGGGATAAGTACCTGTTATCACACAATTGACAATATGCCATTTTTGTTTGATCAGCTCACTCATACAGTCCTCTCTCTTTCAAAACTGCGGTCCTTTTAGAAATTTCCACTTCGAACTAATCGTCCACCCTCCACCACCTCCAGTTAAAACTTCATTTTGGATTATTTAGGAGAATAACGAACCAAGTACCAAGTTATTGAATAGTCAATAGAAGCGAAGGTCAGTAAGGAAAGTGAAATCGATCTTGTCAACTACACATGTGTTATTGAGATTCTGATTATGACCTTCCATTTGGCCAAAAAGTTAAACTAGGTAGACATACAATTAGATTTCCCAGATATAGGAAAAGGACAGTTAGTGAATCATGTATTAATATTAGTAAAATATTTACTGTTTCTAAATAGGAAGAGGAATATACCGCCAACCAAATATGATATTATATTACCAGATAGAACATGATAAATTAGAAGAAAACAAGTTAGCACTTCTACGTAATTCCTTAGCAAGTCACCTGAAAAAGTGGGAAAATTGGCATACTAGTGGTTGTCATGTAGCAGTTTTGAAATAGGTTTGTTTATAAAGCTTGGTATTGTTTTTGTTTTTATGTATTGCTTTAAAGTATAAGTCCACTCCAGAAATAACTTACTTTCAATAGAAGCAGAAAAATCAGACAAACCGATCAAAAAAAGTTTGAGCAAAATCAGATAACTAATAAGAAAGTTAAGAATTTTTGAAAAAGTAAGTAAAACTATGGAACAATGGAAATCACTACACAAATTGCCAATTTGGTTATCAGTTTGTGACGTCATGTCCTCACTATTTATCAATTGCTTTATATAGTTTAATCCCATTAATTCCCTTTTTATCCCCCAAAACTTGATTTCCCCATGTCTATGCCCAGGTTATATGATTTGTATCATATTGCGTGCATGACATTTCACAAAATCTGTTATGAACATTGAAGAATTGATACTATTTTCTGAATATTGTTGAATTTTATATAAATAGTACCGGTATATCAAAATTCACATTTTTCATGATTTAAGTGGAAAAAAATTACTAGTGCATCCACATAAAAACATATTACTATCAATCTGACTTTGATGCTGGTGTGAAGAAATAAGATTCTTAGGGGGAAAATAGGAAATTTATATTATCAATATAAAGAAAATGATTAGTGGATAGTGAGGACATGACGTCACAGACTCATGAGTGAGTTGCCAATTTGTCTAGTGATTTTCAAAGTTTTTCATGTCATTAAAAATTCATAACTTTCTTATTAGTTATCCGATTTTGCTCAAACTTTTTTTGATTGGTTTGTCTGATTTTTCTGCTTCTATTGAAAGTAAGTTATTTTTTAGAGTGGACTTGCCCTTCAAATTGCGATATTAATTTGGTTATTTCCTTTTGATTTTGATTCTATATTTATTTGGGGGTACTAAATGTAGCAAGAAGACAAAATGGGTTAACAAGAATTATTAGTAATTACGTATATAATCCGGTACATGAGATGCCCTCACACTCACCGTCTCTAATGCCTCAGTCACATTTGCTCTACGGCTAGGATACGGCAGCCGTAGCCCCCATCCTCCCCCCCTCCCGAAATCGAGAGATACATGCAGTGGCTACAGAGGATCTCAGGGTCACCCTAGGGCGTATCCCTATCTTTTACAGGCTGTAGGGGTCGCCGTGGGATTATAGTGCGGAGTAATAACTTTTTTCATTTCTAGGTTCGCCGTAGCAATTAGACACGCCATAGCCATGCCGTGGAGCGGTTCCACGGCGACTATACGTCGGGCATACGGTGGCCTTGCAGTATTTGGCACACCCTGTGGGCAACGCAAAGACCACGCACGGCTCACGTGGCAGTCTGCACCGTGCATGGAGCAGATACATGTATACATGTATACAGTATAATTTTTGTTCATATGTACCGTATATATTATCATTCATATCTGTCATATAGATTGTAGACAAAGTTATATACAGATGGCGCTAGTCTGGCTGCATGGTCGCCGTATGGTGCCCCTGCGGTTACCTTGCGCCTGCCTTGGTATTTGTTAAAAACCGCTAAGGCCAGCGCAGGGACGCCTTAAGGGGACCGAGTGTCGTCACTTCAAAGGCCGTACATGTACGGCAGCCGCAGGTTTTCTGTCTCTATAAATTCAAAATACGCCGTGCGGCTACCCTAACATTAGACCGAATGTTTCAGTCTCCGATATCGACGGTTGTTCCTCTGAGACTACGTCTGGCTCCAGTGACTGCCTCTATACATATGAACTATTATGCATGGAGAAGGTTGACAAATGTCAGTTTTATTAAAGAATGACCCATACTAGAAGTTTATTTCAGTCTACCCTAACATATGTGACCGCTACAGTATGAGACCGTGGGAATGCTGCGGCCTATAATTGCTATTGGCTGTACATATTTTAGAGCCCACAGCAGCCGCGTCAAATGAGACTGCGTCATTAATTAATGTCAGAAGCCTAAACAAAGGCTAAAGAGTAAAGCCAAAGGCAATATTAGTGTTTTACCCATCACAAATAATAATAATAATAATAAGATATGTCTATACCGCAAATTGCATAATGCCTCTTAAGCGTTAAAGCGGTTTAGAAGGAAATAGTTGATGAGTAAAGGAAACAGAATTTGCATTACAAATTACATCAAATCAATTAAAAATAACATTAAAACTTTGCAAATGAAAATAATACATGTACATAACTACAAATCACTTACAACAAAAATACAAATAGCTCATAAATGAATAGTATCCTAGGTAGTTTGGGAGGGAGCAGGGGTTAAAGGGGAGAGGAGGATGGGGCAGAAATGGGGGGGGGGATGGGGGAGGGAGACTAAGGGCCCGTTTCTCGAAACCAACGATAAGACAGTCACAACTTTATCCGCCAACTACTGAGATGTCTCTGATCTTACTAAACCGTTTCACGAAGAGCTTACTAGCTAGACATCTCGTGAAATCGATACTATCGGCGAGAAGAGGAGCCAAGACATAGCCTTAGTTGCAATTCCAACAGATTAAACAAAAAGAAATTTTAGGAAAACTGCAAGTATTTAAATGAATATGGAATAAAAAAGATTGAAAATAGTACCAGGGAATAAGAGATGCAATGTACTTCAAAATTTGTGTAGATTATACCATAGAATTACTTGTAAAATATAATTGTGAGTATTTCATTTCATGACCGGTGAATCAGTTTTGTTTTTGAGATGGGTACCCCCCAGATATTTTCATTTGATAGTTTATACAAATACACCCTTATATCATTCTTAGTAAAAATATGATGTTATGAAAGTTTTGCCCAATGTTTTAGGCTTCAGCACAATATCAAATTGACAAAACTTCAACATTCCAAACTTGAAAACACGTGTTTTAAACTATTCAGTTTACACATTTGAAGATAGAATTTATCTCAAAATTAATATGGGTCTGAAAACTGGAGAATACAATTCTAACTATATGGCTTGCCTACCGTGGCTGATAACCCATCCGGCATCCCTTCGAGGATTTTACAATAAGGAAATAAACGCGTATATTAAATCAGTTTAGTTATGTGGAAAAAACCTTAGATATAAACATGGCATATTTTCGTAAGATTTGCAAATATAACAAACGATAACTCCCTGTTTAAGTGAATGTGTAGAAAGATCATAGCTGGAGGATTTCTTGTCCTTTTTTGCCAGCCATAGTCTACCCAATAAATGACATGTGATGGCGATGTCCATCGACTAAAAAGTTATGACAGAGATATGACGGGGTTGGAAGCGTCATCATAACTATACTTTAAGTTTAATAATACTAGTTAGGATGCATTGTTGTCTTAATTTGATCTTGGCAAAAAGGGCTTTGTGAAACATCCAGCGGACAAGTAGATTCTAGCTAATTACTAACGCCGATTTAGTCAAGAAGACAGACTTATGACGGTTTGGAGAAACGGGCCCTAGGCAGTTGGTTTCTTGGGCAGGGTGCACGGGGACGGGGGGGGGGTCATGCAGGGAGAACATTCTTTTTTTCATCTTCGACTTCATTTAATTTCAATGTTATGACTTGTAATACTAATAGATATCTATTCTAGGGACGTAGGGTAGTAGTTGTAGGTCTATACTACTATTACTACTATAGTATTAGTTAGCCTAGATTAGATTTTATATTGTAGTACTGTAGTAGTAGCCTAATTAGTCTATAATCCTACTCCTAGGCCTAATACTAATAGACTAATTGTAGTTGTTGCTATTTAAATGTATTGTTTGTAATTACTATGCAGGCCTTAAATTTCAATATTTTTAGGGCAAGGCCACTTTTCTGTAGGGCACATTCCTATATTACAGCACTAATAGGAAGAATTGGAAAGGGCACAAAAAATCTCCAAGGCCAATGAGAGGGGCATGCCATTGAGGCCAATCAAAAGGGCATCCACGGCCATGGCCTTGGTGGCCTTGCCCTTGGATTAATTTAAGCCCTGATTATGTTATCAAAATCAATGATTTTATATGTAACAGAATGCCTTTTTTTTCTTCTCGATTACGTTAAATTTGGTTCATTGAATGAAAAATAAAATACTTTCTAAAACGAACAAAAACACATCAATGTCAGTATTTGGGACCACACATGTCTTATTGTCGACAATTTACATTGACTTTGAACAGTGCAGGTTAAAGTAAAGTCGACTGAGCTCCGTATTAAATTTAATTTGATTTGTTTGACTTTGAGCTATGAAAATACAAGTGATAGAATGCAAAAGTATCATACCACTGTGATGCTTATTCCAGGCATCCAATTTCAAGGTAACCAGTAAAACAGCTGTATATTCAACTAATTCAAGGCTTTTCAAGCCTGGAGTGGAGGCCGGATCGAGGACCGGAGGACTATGCACGCGTCATCAACGTCGGGTAGGCCTAGTACCGTACCGGCACCCAGCCGGCCAGGCGGCTGGGCTGGGGCTGCGGTACGCGTACGATGCGCTTGTTGACCCAGACGTGTGTGTCCTGCCAGTTGATTTAAATCGGTGACTTGAACTTTGAAGAAGTTTACATGTGAATATTTATGATGGTTTGTTTTAATTGATTCATACTTTTCTATTAATATTACTCAGGCAAAAAAAGGAACAGATTTATTTTGGCGTTCGCAATCGTATCCAGACATGCACCCACTGACACTGCACTGACCCCCCACTAACTACCCCCTAGCTATCTTTAGGCCTAGGATAGTTGTCCGGGGGTAGTTGTCCTAGACCTTGGAGGTTGGTTGTCGTAGGGGGTAGTTGTTCGGAGGGGGGTAGTTGTCCTGGAGGGTGGTTGTCCCGCGGGCCCGTCGTCCTATAGAGGGTGGTGCCCTAACTAGGGGGTAGTTGTCCTAGGTAGTAGGGCCAGGGGGTAGTTGTCCTAGAACCATTCGCAATATAGCTCAGGCTAAAGCTTAGAGCTAAAGAATCCTAATTAATTACAAGGGGTTATATGTGTATGCCCTCCCCCACCCACCTCATCTGGGCTGCATCTCACGAAACCGTCATTATACAAGTTCAACGACATCCCATTGAAACATTTGTTAAACTTAATGCACGCATTTCAAGTAGATGTCGCTGAACTTGTACTTATGATGGTTTCGTGAGACGCAGCCCAGTAGGCC
This sequence comes from Mesocentrotus franciscanus, assembly GCA_037976565.1. NCBI lineage: Eukaryota > Metazoa > Echinodermata > Echinoidea > Camarodonta > Strongylocentrotidae > Mesocentrotus > Mesocentrotus franciscanus. Next base: position 7,630,605 of record CP137686.1, read on the forward strand.
TATGCCAGTGTTAGGCATATAGAGTTCCTGTACTGGGGACAAATACGCATATTCCACAGGGCAGTGTTATTTTACAACTTGTCTCTCTCTATCTTGTATCCTTCATCCGTTAAGATTATATTATTATTAGATAGTGGTGACATATTAGAACGAGAGTCAGATGAAACAATGTGCACTGCTGATGGTGAGGACGAAGATGATACCTCTTCATTCAGCAGTCAGGAAAGCAGTAGTGAAGGCTCTGACATTGAGACTGAGTCGACTGACAGCGAGGACCCAAGTTTTGACTCGCAACCTACACCCCAATCCTTCCTTAAGAGGAAACTGAAAGTCATGTCTACAAACTGTGACTCACTTATGAACAAGAAAAATGAATTGAGTGGCTTCTGCTCTGTCTACAACATTGATATAGTGCTAGCAACTGAAGTCCTTCCCAAAAATGTACGGGACGAGGTGACAGAAAACAACTTAAAGATTGATGGCTTTACACTGCACAGCAACATTGGAAGATTAGGCAAGAGAGGAGTAGCAATCTACATCACTGACACCCTGGCTGACTTAGTTGATGGTATACTGAAGTCCTGCATGACTTTGAGGAAAACCTGTGGGTAACCATGAAACTGAGAGGAAATGACAAACTTGTGATGGGGTGCATCTACAGAAGCCCCTCCAGTGATAAGGAGAACAACACAAATCTATGCCACCTTATTTGCAAAGCATGGGAACTGCAGGCATCTCATCTATTGATTGCTGGTGACTTCAACTATGCTAGTATCAACTGGGAAACCCACACTACATCAAAAGAATCAGAAGAAGCTTTCATAGATGCAATAGAGGACTGCTTCTTAACGCAACATGTAGAGGAGAGCACTAGATACAGGGAGAACCAAACACCAAACCTGCTTGACCTCCTCTTAACTAATAGAGATCATTTCAAACATTGACTTCCTGCCAGGACTGGGAAAAAGCGACCATGTGTGCCTCCTCTTCGATCTCCTAGTCTACCCTGACCGAGGAAGTGGACATTCACCAAGACCACAGTACCATAGAGGGCAGTACCAGGAAATAGTGAATGAGCTGAATGAGGTTGACTGGGAAAGGGAGATAAGTGACCTGTCAACAAACGAGGCTTGGGAGTTCCTAGAGAGCCACTTGACTATCCAGATGCAGAAACACATCCCTACGACAAGGGCAAAAAGAAGGAAGAAGAAGCATGCATGGATGACAAAATTTGCCATGAGAAAACAGAAGAGGAAAGCAAGAGCATGGACCAACTACATCGCAACGGGTAGACCGGAAGATAAGGTGACTGCAAACAAGGAAGCCAAGGACTTGCGTCACTTAACTAAGAAACTCTGCTTAGACTTTGAGAGAGATATTGCCAAAAATATCAAAACCAACCCCAAAGCCTTCTGGAAATACACAAATGGGAGATTGAACTCACGAAGCCAGATTGGAGACCTAATGAAGGAAGATAGTCAAGTGACCAGCAACGACAAAGAGAAAGCAGATATTCTGAGCAAATATTTTGCAACAACATTCACCGATGAAGACAAAGAACATATTCCTACTCTTGTCAGCAAATACCTAGGAGCACCAGTAGAGACTGTCACTATTACCCCAGATAATGTTCTACACAAGCTTAAAAACTTGTCAAAATATAAGAGTGCCGGACCGGACAACTTACATCCATGCCTACTCCGTGAAACAGCCCCAGCAACCTGCCTACCTCTCTCCATAATTTACAACAAGTCCTTGGAAGAAGGTAAACTACCAACTAGATGGAAGCAAAGCAATGTTGCTCCAATATTCACGAAAGGCTGCAAGAAAGATCCTGGCAACTACAGACCAATAAGTCTCACCGCTGTCTGTTGCAAAGTCATGGAATCACTGATAAGAGATGAAGTATCTGACCATATGCTGACCAATGACCTATTCAGTGACCATCAGCATGGATTTGTCCCCAAAAGGTCCTGCATGACACAACTGCTCTGTGCCATGGAAGCATGGACGGACTTGATCGACAAGGGGGAGTCCATTGACATAGTCTACCTAGATTTTAGGAAGGCTTTCGACTCTGTTCCACACCAGCGTCTAATAAACAAGCTCGAGGCCTACGGAATCTCTGGTCCTATCAGAACATGGATCCAAGACTTCCTCACCGAACGAAAGCAGAGAGTGGTCGTGAACCACAACATGTCAGATTGGACCCCAGTCACCAGTGGAGTACCGCAAGGGAGCGTGCTCGGACCACTTCTATTTGTCATCTACATAAATGACCTTCCTGACGAGATTGAGACAGCAGTCAAAATCTTTGCAGATGACACCAAACTGTATGGCAAAGCTACGTCTGAGGAAGACTACACCACCCTGCAGAGAGACGTACAGAAACTTGAGGGATGGTCAGAGAAATGGCAGCTCCACTTCAATGCAAACAAATGCAAGACCCTGCACCTAGGGGCAGGCAATCCACGAAGGGAATATGAGCTAGACGGTGTAAAGATCCCAGAAACCAAAGAAGAAAAGGACCTTGGAGTGGTCATTGATGAGAAGCTCAGATTCCATCAACAATCTGCAATTGCTGCCAGAAAAGGGAATGGAGTACTAGCTCGCATACGGAGATCTTTCACTTGCAAGGACAGATCAACAATTCCACTCCTTTACAAAGGTCTTGTTCATCCCATATTGGAATATGGCAATGTAATCTGGCACCCTCGCTATGTGAAGGACGAAAAAACCATAGAGAAAGTACAAAAAAGAGCAACGAAAATGGTACCAGAGATAAAACACCAAAGCTACCATGAGAGACTTGAGAGTTTGAAGCTTCCCTCGCTCAGCCGCCGCCGCCGAGGAGACATGATTCAGGTCTGTTCAAGTTGATGCAGACCATTGACAGGTTAGACTCTACCCAATTCTTCACACCTGCAATCAATTCAACGAGAGGGCTCCCTCCCTGAGTCTGTAGTATCTGCAACCTCCGTGAACAGCTTTAAAGCCAGACTTGACAAACACTGGAAGAAGGAGCAATATAAGTCACCCTTCTCCCAGTAGACACTCCAAATATGACAATCCTGATATGACCCAGCAAGCAAGATACAGATGTAAAAAGACCATGGTGCAAGACCCAGAAGCTGGGACATCCCCCCACCCTTGAAGTAAGATCTGGAAGCTCGACAGCTGGAGACGGCTTTCTTCCAGAAGCTTTGGTATTCAAGGTATTCAAGGTATTCAAGATCGGAGATCGTCGGCACTGTGCGTCTGCCGAAGTTCCATAAATGGTTTTCTATAGGTCGTTGGGGTACCTAATTGTTGTTAAGAAGATTTTGACGGGTTGTGTGAAGATTGCGTATAAAATATAGAATAAGCGTATGCAGCTGTGTTTTGGCACTATTGCTGATGGGTCCAGGAGGGGTTATCCTTAATACGTTTAACAAGGTCTTGACGCACAGATGATAGGGCTTTGCAAGTTGCAACAAGGTGCTCAACATCCTCTCGCTCTGCCTGGCACAGACGGCAGCAGTCATCAGCTGCCTTCCCGATCCTGACAAGTCTGACTTAATTGGGTCAGGAAGACTTTGCAGGAGATCTGGGCTCGAATGGTGATAGCTGGCCTCAAGCTCGGGTTGGCGATATGCCCAGGATACAGATCCTTGGTCTTTGGTTTAGGTCTTCTGATCCACAGGGATAAAGAAGTCCCGTTCGTGAGGGCATCACGCTGTCTGGACTCAGAAGCTTGCATCACTGCTGATTGCACCAAGCGCTTCCATAGCTGGTAGTTAGGGGTCTCATTACAAAGACGTCTAGAGTGGGAAGGCTGAGCTGCTTGAGAGCCGAGCGCCATTGCTGGATGGATGAGGTGTTGGAACAGATACCATGAAGGAGCATCCTGTGTTCTATCCTATCCGAGTCAATGTTCAAGATCTGCCCTAGGAGTAGAAGCTCATCTTGTAAGACCAGCAGGCTTATCGGGAAGGTATGGGTGGTCAGATAGACGGCTTCATCAGCTGATGTTGTTGGAAGCCCCAATATCAGTTTGAACAGGTGGATCTGTGCTTTATCTAGGCGATTCAGCATTGCTTTGGTGAAAGGCACGCTGGAGCAGCCATACAGCATCCGTGGCACACAGAATGTTGTCCAGAGCTTTGCTGCGATGTGATGTACAACCCTTGCTCTGAGTGGAGAGGTTCCAACTAGGGCATAAAAGGCTCTGTATCCTTGGTGATTGAATCTGCTGCATGATGATGTTGACGGTCACATGTCCTGGTAATGCCAAGGTGCTTGTGAGAGGAGACCTGGTCTATTGGATTGCCATCGATATGCCAGGAATGTCCGCTGGTTGTATGATGTTGGTTCAGCACGATGACGGCACTCTTAGTGGGGTTGATCTTGTATCTCCATTCTTGAGTATACTGGAATGTGATGTTAGGCATCTGTTGGAGCTCTGTTGGGTCGTTACTAAGGAGAGCAATATATCATCAGCAAATACTATGACACCTATGTAGAGGTTCCTGATCGTGCAACCTAGATGGCATTCTCTCAGGAGCTTGATGAGGTCATCAATGTAGAGTGTGTAGAGCGTGGGAGATAATGCACCTCCTTGCCTAACTCCTTGTAGGACATGAAAGAGGGTCCTACAGAATGGTCCCAGAACACGTACCTTGCTTGAGCAGCTGTTGTAGAATTCTGCAATGGTATGCAGCAGAGCTGCGGATGGGTGTGTTGCTGCTATCTTTGCCAGGAGACCTTCCTGCCAAACACAGTCACATACTTTCTGAGCATCCAGCATGGCAATGTAATATATAGCGGTTAGTTAGAGAGCTTGTACGTTTCAATGACAAGGTCCAGGGCTTTTCCTGTAAGAGTGCAGGATCTTCCATGCTGGAATCCGAGTTGGAGTGGGTCTGGTATTTGGTGCTCCTGTAGGTGTTCACTGTTGGGTGAGTTTAGGTTTGACCAGGAGCTCCAGCAGCTTGCCTAGGACGGGGGTGAGCGTGATGCCTCTATAGTTACCTGGGACAGATGGATCCTTGTCCCCACCTTTGTGAAGAGGGATCAAAAGACCATCCTTAAGGCTAGATGGAATGTGCTTCAAATGAACCATCCAATTCATTAGGACAAGGATGAGAATCATGGTTTTAAAAAAGGGGCACATACTTACAGAAAAAGGAAAACAAATTCAAGTTGGAAATTTTGTTTGGGAGAGGGGACAGGCAAGCACCCCCCCCCCCCCCACCACCATAGTACATGAGTCAGAAAAGTGAAAACTTTCCCAACTGACAGGGGAAATAAAGTTTATTCACAAAAAGAGAGGATATCTTGACTGACAAGAAGAGGGATAGAAAGAGAAGATGTAGGGGCAATTTTCACATATACACAGTCAAACCTGCTTTAGTGACCACCTGTCTACAAAGACCACATTTTTTGTTTCCCTTGAAAACAACGGTTTCTCATTAAAACATGTACTAAAGGAACCTGTCTACAAAGACCACTTTTTGTGTTTCCCTTGGGTGGTAGACAGGTTTGACTGTACTACCTTTTCAGAAAAAGGGAATAAACTATTAGTATTATACGGTCTTGGCCGTACCAGCAGGGGTAGTCCCCCTTCCCCATATGCTGTGTATGCATTTAGCATTTTTGACTGTCTTCAATAACAAAAATAGAAATGTGACAAAATGTAATAATTTGTCTGTGCCATTGTTATATTTGCATGGGCTGGGTGTCCATGCAAGAATTGGTTATGGTGCATTATGTGTGCATGTCACAGAGTCATCAGTTTCATAAATGTTAATTCTTATCTATCTGTACAATGATATGATTGCAAGAATTTTTTTTTTCCATATTCAAATATGTAGCAATTGTTATTTCTCTTTCATGGTTATTATTGTAATATATTTTACATTATTTTTCCCCAAAAATGAAGAAAACTGAGGTAAATAACAAATATGAATATGAAGAAGAAAACAACAGTGGGAAAGTGTTTCATACCTGCATACTCAGCATCGAGAATGCTCGACTTTTGAAAAAAAAACATCCATAGATGGAAACACCTACATTGAATTTATTGCCAATCAAACATCTTTAGATTTCGTCAAAATGTAAGCTACATGTACATGTAGCACTTACGTTGTTTAATTTAATTTGAATTTGAATTAATTCTAATTAGTTTTGGTGTTAGGTTTAGTTTGACTTTTATGATAGCTCTTTCAGGTATACTTATTAAAAGTAAATATGAAAATGTCATTGTGTGCCTAGCATAAGAGCTTAGTTAGCAGAGGCTTTCTTGATAGTTTATTTCTCTGAATAAATTACAAACAAATGATCCTATTTGTTTCCTTTCAGGTAGTTCTCAAATCTGATGCCAGTGGAGAAGAGTGATATATTGCAGGCGAAATGTCAACAAGGCAATTCTCAACATTTTACTGAAGTGATTGATCTACTGCTAGGCCTATGTCTAATCCTAAAATGGAGGTCCTATCATCCAACGTGTATTGGCTTATGCTACTCTATGGGTTGCAAGGTGTGCCATATGGGTTTCAGGTAAGACAACGTACGTCTGCTCAAAGCAAGAAGGATTTTAACTCGTTTAAGTGAGAAATGACTTAATGCTCTCCTGGCTCTAAACAGATGATTAGAAATGAAATTATTGTTTATTATCCATTTAGAAATTTGTTTTTCACTGGTAAAGGTTTACGGATCAATTTACAAAAAGAAGTAATCATAATCATAGTCATCATAGACAATTACAGAAATGGTAAAATAGAGTCATAATTTAGTTGGGTAGGTTACACAGAATCAGTTTTGTATGATGAAGATGCTGACAGAGTTAAGAGAGTAGAAGAGGACCAAAGGTAGGCAGAAGAGGTGGGTAGAGCAGCTAGAGAAGAAAAGATAGAGCTAGAGAAGTTAAGCGAGTCAAGAGTTACAGGATTCATGTAATGTAGTTTAGCTGGGTATACTGACATTAATTATAATGATGATGAATTAATTTTTTCAAGTTCAATTAATGGAGAAAGTTAACATCAGATCGTAGATGATAATAAATAGGGTTAAAAAAAAAGATAAAAGAATACAATGTTTTGTAGTAAACAATCAGTTCGAGAATTGCATGTTGAAGGTTATGAGGTGAGAGGAAAGTAAGGGTCAAACAAATGGACAGGAAGGTCATGCGACACAAAAATACTACACATATTTAAATGGTACGCCGAATTTAGAACTAAATAATTAAAGTTTACAAGACATGAGGTTAGCAAGATTGTCCATTGTACCGATGAATGGAGTTCAGCACAAATTATATACCTCACTTTAGAAATCCAGCCATCTTATTGGTCGAAATTGGAGTCGTGATTTTAGCCATACCCCGCCTACCAGTCGAAAGTCTTTTAAAAAGTGCCCTCATGCTGTGATTCCCATTGGTTTACGTGTTAAAATTGTCTTTGTGCGAGCGCGAACACCATACAGTGCTTTTTGTCTGCGATTGTCTGAAACGTTCAGTCATTTTTCCATCGAAGATTAACAGACAGTGTCTCAGATTTTTCGTGATGTTTTAACCAATCTTTACTCAAAAAAAGGATAAGGTAGGTAAGCATTCTTGGTAAATTTTTGTTTTAATTCGGCATATAAAAGACATATCGACTGCTTTAATATTCGAGGTCTGGCTGTTGGCTCTCGAGAACGTGCACATCCTACCATGACCCCTCGGCGCGCCGCCCACGGTCCCAGGCGCGCCTCGGGGTCATGGCAGGATGTGCACGTTCTCTTGAGCCTATAAAACAGCCAGGCCTATCAAAGCAGTCGATATCTCTATACTATTACCTAGTTCATTGCTTATTGTTCAATTATATGGTAATAGCCAATCGTTCCCTAGATTTGTTGATCAACAGGTCATTAATCCAATTATAATTCTATTATTTAAACATATTTGTGGCTTACACCCAGTAAATAAGATCGATTGATCGATCTGTATTGAAAGTCCCGCTGGTTCCAAGATTTTTTCTGACTTGTTTTTCAATACAGATCGATCAATCGATCTTATTTATTGGATGTAAGCCACAAATATGTTAAAATAATGAAATTTCTCCCAGGAAGCATTACATTTATAAAAAATATAATTCTATTGTTTATTAATCAATCTTTGGCTTATTGTTCCCTTGTCAGACCATCAGTGGAATATTTTCCATCAGTCTGAGATCCCGGCCCACACCAATGACCTCATATCCTGAGTTGAGGCAGTGCAAAGAAGGGCTGTCAGATTTGTGAAGAATGACTATGGCAGGCAAAGTACCGGTAGTGTAATCAGGAGATCACACTATTGTCTTATATTCCAATTATTCCCCCCCCAAAAAAAAAATTCTTCAATTATTAGTTCCTTCCGATTATACTTACAGATTGGAATTCAAAATCCTGAGGTATTCAAGGCTCATGTGCAGCAGCATATCTTTCAATAGTATTATTTTATTATTTCATACGCACAGCTCCCAGTTCGACTCATTTTACTCCACCAGGAGTGTTAGAGCCGTATTATTTTCATGTTCAGAATCTTAACCCTCTGCCTATACAGGAACCAGGCAGTTCCAGTAATAAGCCCTCTAGAAATGAGAGAATTTAGTAGTCAATTTTTAATTTAATTTGTAAGATTCCACCATACTTTAGTTTAAATTTGCTCATTTACAACTAAAAGTATCCCCAAACATTAATTTGAAATTCATATCTTCAAAACAATAATGAACCTACATTAGTTTGTTTATTTCTTGCTGTTCCAATGAGAAGTTGAAAATTGGAAGTGTGTTCTTCGCACTTTTTTTTGCAGATGTTTCTGCATTTATTGAAAAACCAAATGCAAAATATTCAAACAACAATAAAATTATATTATATAATTGATTTACATATAATGTGATAACTGAAATATGAAGAAGAAAAAACAGATATAATTGAAAACTTGAAAGTATCAACGTAAATCAAAGAATCAAAATAAATGCAGAGGCCAACTATAATAAGCATGAATTTTGAGTCAATACTATCAATAGCAGCCGAGGGGTGATGCTGTTATAGGAGTATGTCGGAGAATAGAGTGTCACATACGTGTATAAAGATTTTTTTCAGAAAGTATCTAATAAAACAGAAGAAAGAAAAGAAAGAAAAATGCAAGTGTGTGCATGTGAACTAACTAAGTATTTAACAAACAATCATGATCAAATTCAAATTTATTGTTGTACATGCAGGTGGCATTCCTACCCATCCTCATGCATACTGCTGGTGCTTCACTGACAAAGGTATCTCTACTAAGAGCACTCAGTCTTCCGTGGATGCTGAAACTCATGTGGGTCCCCGTGGTGACCAGCTCATCATCCATCAAACGACCTTTGACCATTAGCCTCGCAGGCCTCTCTGCCGTCTTTGCTGCATCATCAACGATATCGGTCCAATCTGCATGGACATTGAGCATTATTCTCTTAACTATGAACATCCTTGCATCTGTGCAAGACATCGCTGTGGATACCTTTGCCATTCAGAACTTAACAGAGAAAGAAATGGGGATGGGAAACGCGATCCAGGTCGTGGCGTACAAGGTTGGGGCAATGTTTGGGGGTGGCATGTTGACATGGGCAAGTCACTTCTGTTCATGGAGTGTGCTAATGATATGTGTAGCCACTGTGTACCTTATAACAGTAATTGTGATTTATTTGGGGCTACCAACTAAGAAATCTGACCTGGATGCTGATAACGAAGAACTTGATGAGAAAAATATTACTATAACTCCTGATTTCCACAGCAGTGATTCCAAAAATCTGTTTAACCATAATCAAGATAAAGAGTGCCTTTCTAAACGTGGTGCTGAGCAAGATCATACATTCACCTACAAAGTTGACAGGAACAGCATACACCAGGTAGTTTGTCCTTCACATGGATATAATCTGCGAAGCTCATCTTTGAATCCAAGAAGATATCCTTCAACATCAGACTTGTCAAGTGATCCCCATTTTAGAACTGCAATAAAGCATAGAGGGGAATGCAGTCGTGACCAACCATTGGCAAGACATACAGAAGCCTGGGAATGTGGGAAAGCAGAACACTCATCTCACATGCAGAATGCCGACCAAGGAAGAATAAAGTTGTATGAAGACTTGGCCTCTGTTTTGAGAGTTCCAGGCATGCCATGGTTGTTGCTGTACCTTCTAATCTACAAACTAGGTAAAGTGAATATTAATGTGAGAGTGTCAGATGAGAATATTTTGCTGTAGCCATTTAATTAAGATTCACATACCTGTTTTGTATATATACCTATGGTTTTTTCATAGTTAAGACCAAATACAGATCGGCAATTTGACCAAAAAGTACCCTTTACAGATGTATATAATGACGAAAAGGTTGATTTTGTACCTACAAGTAGATATGTAGGTACAAAATCAACCTTTTCGTCATTAATAAGAACTTTCTAGACCCCAAATTTTGAAAGCAGAATCCCTTGTTTATTTTGAGTGCATTCATTGGTGGTGCCTGGTCACATTTATTTGAATTATTTCCAATATGACATTTTGATTTTCTCGGTCAATATTTCAACAAAAGGACTGATGTACCTGTACAAACATTTAACTTAAATCACCATCTCTCTCTGACATGTACAGGTTTTGTATATTACTCTCCTCTGCTTCTCAATCCATCTTCTAGCATTCTTTCAATCTTTCCCTTGTCTCATATTTTGTTGTACTTAATACTCTTTTATACATCTTCCTTTTCTCTATTACTGTACCTCCCCCTCTCTTTTTCTCTTATATCTCTGCATCCCGTCTCATATTATTTTATTTGTTATTCTTTTTCTCTGTTTTACCATCCCTATCATTTGTCGCTGTAATTCACTTGCCTATTTTCATTCTGTTTTTCTTCCTCGTTTCTTCCTCCCTCTGTTCTACTGTACTCTCATCTTCTCTCTCTCTCTCTCTCTCTCTCTCTCTCTGTACTTCTCTTCCTATGTATTTCTCACTCCTTCCATACCTTGACCTGTAATTGAACTCATGCTCTTCATCTCTCTCATTCTCTTTATCTCTCTCATTCTCTTCCTCAATCTTTCCCTCTTCTGTTATTTAGGTGAACAAGGTGCCCTCAGCATCTTTCCAATGTACCTGCTTGATTGTGATGTAACAACCCATCAAGTAGCATTCTGGACAGGTCTACTTGCCCAGTGTGTATCTATTGGTGGCTCTCTACTTGGTGGTCTGCTCCTAGTCAACCATAATGCAAAGCAGAGGTAAAAGACATTTTAGAGGAATTAACAAATGTTATTATCACCCAATTAATAAAGTAGAGAAGATGTGTGAAAATTCTACAATTTAAAGTTCAGTTGGTAAGGGGAATTGAGCCAACATCTTTCAAGTGAACCTGCTTGACTTTGATATTACAACCAATGAAGTGGCATTCTGGGCAGGTCTATATACTTGTCTGGTGGGTATGGCTTGATCTCTCCTTGATGGATGGCTCCTCAACCATGATACAACGTGAAGGTGATTTACACTTTGTAAAGTAATTAACAAATATTGTTGTCACACAATTATTTATTTTTTTAAAATCCATCGTGTATTAGCTGAATTATGAAAGAAAGTAGAGAAAATGTATGAAAGTTTCACATTTTAAAATTCAGTTTAAAGAGGAAGAATTTGGTCAGCATCTTAATTTCCAATGTACCTGCTCGATTCCAATATGTTTCAACTAAAGTAGCATTCTGGGTCATTAATATATTAGGCACCCATACACGTTTATATGCAATGTGAATACATAATCAACCATTTTCATTCAAATTTTTTATTTCCACTACCAGAATTCAAGATTCAAGATTCAAGATATTTTATTTTCATGTAAAAAATACATAAAATTTGTCTTCGGACATATAAAAGTGCTATACATGTACATAAATATATAAATACAGACAAAATAATTACATTTCAAACATAACATTTAACAATCATCACAGTTTTAAAAAGGTTGCATTATAAAGGATAAGATAATACTGAGGAACAGGCAGTGCAGTTAAAAGGCTTGTTTTGTTTTGTTATTGAGCTGTCCATCCAGGCACTTCCACGCCAGAACACCTCTCCAGCTATCACGCATCAACACACATACAGAAATACATGTGACACACCCCTATACACACCTCTTACACACACGCACAATATAACCGTCCACGCCCTACACACACAGACACTGTAATCAAAATGAGAAGTGCTCTGGCATAGAAATGCCTGGATGGAGATAATTGAGACAATAAATTATCTGAGTATAAAATAGCTATTACGCAACGGCGACTTTGAAAGAAGAGAGAAGAGAAAGGAAGAAAGAAGGAAGAAGAAGAGACATTCATGGAAATTACTAAGCTGGGGTGTGGAGGGCAGTGGTAACGCATTTGTAGATGACAGATGAGTTATTATTTTGTTATTGTTTTGTTTCATTTTTCTTTAACAAATATTATATGGTCAGTATATGATAACAAAACCAAAATCATTTTATTGCAGAATTCAAATATTTGTGTTCATTAATGAAAAGAACACCTCTCCAGATTATTATGTAAGCTTTCACCACTTGCCCAGATGTTTATTATGATTACTTGACAAATAATTTGATATGCTAACTCCTCTGTTTCACATAGATCACTTTCCATGGAGCTTGTTAGTCTCTGTTTCTGGAGGTTCATCGTGTTGTCCGTTCTGTCTTTCATGATATGGCTAGATGGCAGCTATAGCCCTTTGTGTAAGTTACCGTTTGGTGTCAGTTATTTTCCTTTTCCAACATTCTTTTGCTTTTGATTCTTGATCACACCACCAATTTTCCAGTTTGTATTTTTATAATGTATTTCAAGGGCAATAGCAAGGAATGGTATTAACATTAAATGCCTGAGGAAGGCACTAAATAATGAAATATAAACACAGGTTATAAAAGGTAGCTAATGGCACAAATCAGTATCAAATTAACGTAATACTTGAAAAATGTTGTACTTGTAGCTGTAAACTATGTCTGAGTCTTTTATTTGTATGTGAGTGAACAAAATTCTGACAAATTTCCACGTCTAATGCTCATTGAGCTAATGAATTAAAGGAGATAAAATTAAATGATATTGAAAAGATGTGGTATGATAGAGAGTTTTAAGCTGTTGAGTCAAATCACTTTGCTCACTTTATTGACATTTTATATTAATTTGCCTTTGCGGAATTGGTACCGATCCGAGAACTTGTATCAGGAATTTTGATGGCTTTCGAGTAAAAAAAAAAAGGAAGATATAACAATTGCAAGCATTTATGCTTTCTTAGCAGTCAGGTAAAATAACCATCAATCAATCAAACATAATAAAATAATTAATGTATCTAAAAACAACTAAGACACATACTAGTATTAGTACATTGTATCAAGTACAACCTGAGGAATGTTTCCATAATTGTTCTGAGCTCTCATAGGCTAATATTACTCAACACACTGAAATGATAATTAAGTGACTGCTTATAATCTGTCAAATGCCTGTCTAAACTTTCATTTTATTGAATGTCGCATTAATGTCACTGAGATCCCACAAGCAATCATACACACAATCAATAATTACAATTAATTGTAACATATATGCATGTCACTGTATTCAAAGGCAATGTCTTTCAACCCATTGACATTCACACCCTCACAACAATTCTCTGATCCTTTGCTTTATTATGCATACATAACCCTCTGCATATCGTCATATTTTTCTTTGGCAAATGATCTTTTCCTTTCTTTCTTTCTTTCTTTAATTGCATCATGCTTAGCAGTATGTTTAAGGACAATGCATTCATTCCATTAATATTCATCCTCCCCCTCCACACCACATTATCAAATCCTTGCAGTATTGTGCCTTCCAATCTACCTCATCCTTTTACTGGGCGGGGCAATCACCACGGCAACCTTCACCTTGATGATGACAACATCCCAGCGTGCCTCTCAGGCCTGTGTGCAGACCCTCACCCACACCACTATGGCCACTGCTGAAGTTCTGGGGAAGGTCTTCTTCACGTCCCTGGCCGGACTCCTCGTTGACCAGACAGGGTATGTGGCTGGATTCGTCGTCTTCGCTTCTCTCTCCATGTTATCTGTACTGCCTCTCTACAAAATCACCATTTTAGCACCCGAAGGCACAGTGCCCACAAAATTTTGAGGTGATATTTACAATGTATTTCTGTATTTTTATTTCAAATAGATATGTAATAATGCAGTCAAACCAGTCTTAGTAGCTACCTTCCTATAAAGGCCACCTGTCAAGAGTGACCCTGTTTGATGTCTCTCTCAAAAAAAGAAATGTGTGCTGTAGAAGCTGTCTAGAAAGGCCACCTGCCTATAGTGGCATTTTTTCTGTTTCCCTTGGGTAACCTTAATGGACAGGATTGACATTATTAAACTTGCTAATGATTTATGAATGAAGTTATCTTTACTGCTACTCCACAAAACCACCATTTTAGAAACAAACGCCATCAAAGGGATACTCCAGCTCTAATTTTTTTCTTTCTTCAGATTTCTTCATTATTTCTTTGGAGAAATAACAAACCTTGAAAACTTGCTCATGTAGTGACATGCATCTTTTCTTTCACCTCTCAGCAAAATGGCCATTGAGTATTTTGAAAGCATACAAACAGACTTTAAACAGAACACGTTGGTGTAGAGGTAACCAGTAGAGTTCTTAAGTAAGGTTAAGCACGAGTTCTAGACCCAAGGCCAAAGATTAATCTAGCGGCACGATTCTGGACAGTTTCAAGTTTCCCTCTATCTCTAGCACTCAAAACAGCATAAAGACCACTGCAGCAATCTAACCTAGAAAGAATTAGAGCTCGGACAGCATGGTGACATGTCTTAAAATCAATGAATCTATGAATTTTCCATAAATTGCGGAGATGATGATTATAATTACGGACTTCATGGTTTACATGAGAGGACAATGTGAACATAGTATCAATGCATACACCAAGATCTGTAATTTTAAGGGGGAGAGGAATGAATTGACCATTTACATTAAGTCGTACATCAGATATGTATTGCAGATGGCGAGCAGAAGAACAAAAGGCCACAAATTCAGTTTTGTTATCATTCAATTGGAGATAGTTTGATGACATCCAAGTGCTTATCTCTGCAATCCATAGTGAGATTTGGTTAAGTGTTTCGTTATGTTTTCCAGAGAGCGTGGATCAAAGGATGTATACAACTGAATATCATCAGCATAGCAAATATACTATAAACCATGTTTAATGTCTGATATGGGGGTGATGCATAGACTAGATCTATAGTAGACCTAGAGCTACATGTATTTTGTTGGATTTCTTTTTTTTTAAATTTTGAGAATGAATTGTTAATAAAGAGAACTGTTTCTCCAGTGCTAGACTATTCTTTTTCAGTAATTTTGAGAATAAATTGTTGATAAAGAGAACTGTCTCTCCAGAGCTGTACTATTCCTTGCTATTTATTCTTCGATGGGGTCGTTATTTTGACAGAAATTTTGTAACCAGTTGGGAAAAACTGCTGAGGCTATCAATCGACTGGGTACATGAGTTAAAATCATTTAAAAAATCAAGAAATTGTCCTTATATTTGGTCTCCTATACACTTAAATCTGTTCCATATGTAAACTTCATGTATAATACAAGTATGAATTTAACACACAATCAATATCTGTTTCAGGAGCAAATGCATTCATGGTCCAATTGAACATATCTTCAGGAAACGCTATCAATTGTTGTCATTCACACAGTCTAGACTGGTTTATTTCATTTGAATGAACACCCTCAGACACCTCAGATAGTGTATCTAGTCTAATTGAGGTTTTTGTTACAAATGTTTTGTGTACCGGTAGTTACCAGAAAGTGCTATTTGTAAAGCACTAACTTTAACATGTCCACACTACTGATAGTAATTAACACTCCATAGATTTATAATTTATGTCTTTTTATGTTTCCTTGTTTTGCATATTTTTTTCTATTGCTTATTACCTTCTACATGTTATGCAACATGAATATTTCAATGATTGATTTTTTATGTAATACATGTACATGTATTTAGGGCTGTCAACTTTGGGAAAGTGCTTGGAGGGAGATTTTTTTTTCTGTTTTTCACCTGCCCTCCAAAAGTCGCCCAGTAGGGGGTGGGGTGGAGGGAACACCTTTTTTTAGGTACATTTTTTTTTCAACCTCTAAAATTGCTCATTTGGGGGGGCAATTACAAAACTACGTTATCCTCTTTTACAGGCCCCCTCCCCCCTTAAAAAAATGACACGGTTTGCAATGATGGTAAATTTGCCGACAGAGATTTTAAATGGGGGGGGGGGGTGGGGTGGGGTGTAAGACATCCCTCTGTAGCGATGTCCCTAGCTGGGTTCAGGGGTTGGAACCCCCGGAAGGTCACTGCAATTAACATCTGAAATGACTGCATGTAGAGACCATTGCCCCCAAAAAACCATTGCCATTCTTGTGAATGCAAATAGGCTATGTCTGTACTGATCTTCCAGATAACACAAAAAGGAGCCATTTCATTTATATGACCTCTGTGACCTTTGACCGTTGACTTAATGACCAGAAATTTTAATCAGTTAATTTCTCACTCCAATATGCATACATCTACCAGGTGTGAAGTTGATTCCTCAAGTGGCTTAGCCTAAAGTTATTACAAGAACAATCCATTTTCATGTATACAATGACCTCTGTGACTTTGACCTCGTGACCCCCAAATCTAATCAGATTACAGGCCACCCACATTGGACCAATTAAGCTACAAAGTATCATGAAAATTGGTCCATCAGTCTTTGTGATATCGTGTTCACAAGTTTGTACGGACAACCTGAAAACTAAGATAATGCCTCCGGCACCTTTTGAGGTGGGGTGGCGAATGCACAATAACGCACTAGTATTCTGTTGCGCTAGTGTGTTTCTGTTACCTTCAATTGCACTCATATCACCACGGCAAGATGCAGCAAACATATAGTTAGAAATTGGTTTTTGCCATTTCTGCAGCTTGGACTTTGTTGCGATGTGAACAGGGCTCAAATTAATTTTTGGTCCACGGGGGCTCTTCCAAAAACTTAAAAGTTATACATAGGGGTTACTGACTTTCATCCCGTGATGACATTCTCTCCATTTCTTCCCGTTCTGCACATTATTTCCTCCTCACCATTTAGAGCAACCTTATTTACATTCTTTCTTTAATATTTACTCTTAACCATATCCTTCCACAACATCTTTGGTCTTCCTCGATCTTCTTCTCAATATCGATTTACTGGTTGAGGTTCATTATTTGCTGGTCTTTTGGAATCACCAGATTTCAGAGGATTCACGCTTTTCACAACGAAGAACTTCTCCATGTTTCGGTCCTTGCGCGACTGCCTCTAGCTCCAGCAGATATGGGGCGGCATTCGTGCACACCGGAACTACCGGCGCAGTACAGCCACTGCTGACGGCTGCACTGCACCGCAAACTTCCGTAGTTTGTATCGGTAATACTCATAGAGATATGGAGATGGGAGATATAGCGCGATCTTCTGGCGAATAAGCGTACTTTTGATTACAATATGGCGGCCCCTAGACACCGAAAAATTCGAGCAAGAAATCCTGCACGCTAATCTAACTATAATTCCATAGTTCCATTTCATTAGTTTAAGGTTTGGAAGTTGAAGCTCAATTGTGTGAAAGTTATAACAGAAAAAATAATGTTTTTTTTATAATTCCACAGGGGCGATTTTTAATTTTGCAATCGCCCCCATGAGCAGTCTGACGGAGGCAATTACCTAGCTCACGGGGGCGAATCGCCCATCGCCCCCATGTATTTTGAGCGTTGGATGTGAATCTGTGCTGAGATGACGTTTGATATCTAGTTGACCCTAGCTGTTGACTGCACAACTCACACCGGCAGACACTGCACCAGAAATGTTACTGTGTGTTGCCTCTGCTGATACATGGCCATTGATCTGACCATTTCAGCCACTTGGACCAAGTTGCGATGTGAATCTGTGCTGAGATGACGTTTGATATCTAGTTGACCCTGGTACGTGACTGCACAACAACTCACACCGGCAGACACTGCACCAGAAATGATACTGTGTATTAAACATACTTTCAAACCTGCCAGATGTGATGATTTTAATCAGTTAATTTCTTACTCCAATATGAATACATCTACCAGGTGTGAAGTTGATTCCTCAAGTGGCTTCTGGCTTAGCCTTAAGTTATTACAAGAACAATCCATTTTCATGTATACAATGACCTCTGTGACCTTTGTTGCGATGTGAATCTGTGCCGAGATGACGTTTGATATCTAGTTGACCCTGGTACGTGACTGCATAACAACTCACACTGGCAGACACTGTACCAGAAATGATACTGTGTGGTGCCTCTGCTGATACATGGCCATTGATCTGACCATGCTTGCTGGAATTCGGTCCTATACCTTTTGCTTTTTGCTTTTTCTGTCGACCTACTGATGCCACCTTGTTGTGTTCCCTTCAACTGTACATGGCACAGAAAAATAGAATAGAAATTACATGTGAATTGCTATCTATGTATCTCTAGTTATCAATTATAATTATAGTAATAATATAAACATAGTATAATATGTGATGTCAGAATGATATAAGTATCACAACATTATTATTGTTTCAAATATGCATTTAGTATGCCGCTTTGATGTTAGAGCTCCTCGAAAAAGAATGCTCAAGTTGTTGATTTTAGGCCAATCCGTTTTGGCGTTTTTTTCTTCCTTTGCTGCTTCTGTCAGTGATTCCTGCTGCTCTGCTTCTGTCATCACTTGAGTTCCTGTTTCTAAATTGACAGAACAAAATTACAGGTAAAACTAATTAAATTACATAATAGGTATACCCTTCATCACGTGAAATAACTGATTAATTTAAATGTAACATACTTTCAAACCTGTCAGAGTTCTAATGCTTTAGTGTTGAACATGTTAAACGTAATATAAATACTTAAAGGATCTTGCTGAACATAGTTTGTGTTGATAGCAAGTGGCAGATCGAGGATCCTATAACTATGTTGGTAACCGACACTGCAGAATCAATTTGAAATTTCGCTTTAAAATATTTTTGCCTATACTTATGTATTTATAGACATTGTAGGCAAAGGAGGCATCCTAAATGATCTTAGTTTTAATTTTGTCAAAAATAGGCCTACCTGAATCCGAGAGTGGAATTGAAAATGACAAAGTCTTGTCATTTACGTCATTGTCCGTGACTCCGTGGGTTGGTTTCCTAAGCTACAGTCTTCATAGTGGCACTACTAGGTCTGTCTTGGTGAGAGGAATGGCCTGTTGAATCAGGATCTGTTTAATGAAAACAAAACAAAATGATAACACTTTTGGTAACATGACATGACGAGAGGTTCTACTCACAGCCATTAATGTGTACACACATTGCAGTATTCCACCTCAAATTTGACTGCCATAAAATTGGAAATGCAGCAGATACTTAGGATATGAAAAGTGCATGTCTCAATCATTATGTTGCTAAGCTTTTAAAATCTATCAAAGCATAGAAGTCTAAAAGGCAATGTGATTTTTGTTTAAATATCTGTTACTTAATATTGTATTTGAAGGGCCTTTTTTTTAACAAGCTCTGCTTCTTTTTGGTTTCCCTACCATCCTTTGTATTATTATTCATTCATGAATTTGTATGTTTTTAATTGATGATGAATAAGCTGAAACTGAAACTGAATAAGTTAGTAAGAATACTTCAACACCTCTGTCATTTATTGGCTGACCCTGTCTAATAAAATTTTAATGAGTAAAAATGGAAACAACACATACCCACACTCACGTAATGATGTTCTCCGATGTGCCCCAAGAGAAATGGCTTACTAGTATCACTATCATTGGTTGGATATTCTATCTTGTTGATACGATAGTCAGTTGTTGTTGAGCTCTCTTGACTGGTGACAATGAAGATGTTTCGACGCAGCAATCTATATGTGGCATGGACTGCCCACGGTTCCACCCAAGTTGTTGCCTTTCTCATTTCTACCACGTCGGGCTCTATGGACTGATCTCTGTTTTTGTACATGTCCCACAATGGATCAGACACCTAAACGTAATATACTGGTCATCATATAAATATGTACAGGGTAAGGCTACAACAACATAATATTAAATTAACCACACAGGTTCAAAGATTGAACAAAGAAACTAAAAGGTACCACTTTTGTCACACACTTAGACAAAGCAAAAGTAAAAGAACCAATTCATTTAATTTAAATTTAGCTTTTTTTGGAATCAAATTAGTGGTGACCTCTAGACCCCTTGCATTTTCCTGGGCACTGAAAAATGATTATGTTATAGTGAACTATCGGCTGATTTGCAGCCCTTTCTTCTAAACTACATGATTGTCAAAGTCATTTATAAACAAAAACATTTTAGATCATACAGTGGACTCAATTGCGTGCAGTGATACCTTATACATGTATTGTATGTTGCATAATTGTTAGGAATGATCAATTCATTATTATATTATGTTATTCTTATGTTATAATTTGTTAACATTTATATTGATATTCTTGATGTATATTGCCTGTAAACCTCGAACAACTTTCCATGTATTGGACTAATAGAATTGAATTGAATTTTTTTTTAATGAACTCACCAATCCCTTATAATAGTTGACAGCTGCTTGTCTTTATAACCACTAGCTGTGCATTGAGAGCATTGACACCATCAATATGTGGTTCTTTATCAGACTAAAACCTCCCAGACTTGTCACATATTGCATGGAAGAAACAGTTACCGTCTCAAACCTCCCAAACTGGTCACATATTGCATGAAAGAAACAGTTACCATCTCAAACCTCCCAAACTGGTCACATATTGCATGGAAGAAAAGGTTACCGTCTCAAACCTCCCAAACTAGTCACATATTGCATGGAAGAAACAGTTACCGTCTCAAACCTCCCAAACTAGTCACATATTGCATGGAAGAAACAGTTACCATCTCAAACCTCCCAAACTAGTCACATATTGCATGGAAGAAACAGTTTCCGTCTCAAACCTCCCAAACTGGTCACATATTGCATGGAAGAAACATTTACCGTCTCAAACCTCCCAAACTGGTCACATATTGCATGGAAGAAACAGTTTCCGTCTCAAACCTCACAAACTGGTCACATATTGCATGGAAGAAACAGTTACCGTCTCAAACCTCCCAAACTAGTCACATATTGCATGGAAGAAACAGTTACTGTCTCAAACCTTCCAAACTGGTCACATATTGCATGGAAGAAACAGTTACCATCTCAAACCTCCCAAACTGGTCACATATTGCATGGAAGAAACAGTTACCGTCTCCCTTCACATCCTTTTGTATCTTCAAATTCAAGTTCTTGAGGTTTCGGTTTTGGTTACAAGAAACAGTTACCGTCTCAAACCTCACAAACTGGTCACATATTGCATGGAAGAAACAGTTACCGTCTCAAACCTCCCAAACTGGTCACATAATGCATGGAAGAAACAGTTACCGTCTCAAACCTCCCAAACTGGTCACATATTGCATGGAAGAAACAGTTACCATCTCAAACCTCCCAAACTGGTCACATATTGCATGGAAGAAATAGTTACCATCTCCCTTCACATCCTTTTGTATCTTCAAATTCAAGTTCTTGAGGTTTCGGTTTAGAATAGAGGACCATGATGGAGACTTCTGTGTAGCAACTGTTGAAATGATAAATATTTCTGTTCTTTAAATCTTCCTAAGTTATTATTAACATGTAAACCACGGGGAGGGGAAGGGGCTACAAATGACATGGTTAAACATTATGCGAGGACAGCATACTGTAGGTAAAAACAGAGTTGTTCTTAGTGAGAACAAATGGTACCAAAATTAGGAATCTATGGGGGGTCCTCATAGCAAGACACAGGATTGGCAACAACATATTTTTCATAATATAATAGAAGGAGCCATTTTTTAATATGAGGATTTTTATTTTAAATTGAAACTATTCATAGCACATATCAATGATGTGGCACTCATCCGGCATCGAGCAAAAGCAATTCACACAATTTTCAATTGTCAACGAATTGACACTGAAATTAATTTAAGTAATGTGTACTTATATTTGTCACATACATATTATAGATATATATATATATATATGCAAGTCATTTTTTTTTAAATCAACAAATAAAGGAGAAGCAGCATATACTTGAGACTTTGAATAAATTTGCATAAATTACCATAAATAATGTTTGAGACGAAATTTCAAAATTCTGTGTAGATTTTCTGTGTACCTCACATAGTTCTACCAGATGAAACAAAATCAAAATTGGTCAACAAATGAAAGAGAAGCATTTAATTGTGATTTTGAATGAATTTGCATTAATTTGCATATTTAATGAATTTCACAATTTTGTGTAGAAGTTTTGAATCCCCCACCAAGTCATATCATATAAAGCGACCAGAATTGCAAAAACCAATCGGATGAGAAATGACAAAGAAGAAACATTTTGAAAATGCGGAAGGACGCAGGATGACATACGACATCCCATGGCATATCCTTGTACTCTTTCGAGAACCATTGTGAAACAAAAACCAACTCAACTCGTCCTGTGGACAATCACATATAAAACATCGGTCTATACACCATCACACATATCAAACTGCTGTAACTATATAAAGTCTCTGTTTGTTTATAACTTGAGTCTTTATTAAGATACATGTGTAGAATTGACTGTGTGTGCGTATGTATTGTGAATGTGATTGTTTTGCGTGTTCACTGATCACACAACATAACTTTTATTTTAGCCAGGAGGAAGCAAGGTTGCACATACAATAAAACACATGATAAATAGTATTCCCTTTTCGTTATTTTATAGAGGTATATATGAACTGTACACTTGCAAGTGTAGTCAGGCAAATAATTGACTCAGAATAAGAATGTCATGAATGAGAAATGAGAATATTGCACGGAGATAAAATGATCATGTACTAAATGAGATGGACATGATTAAATGCAGTGAATAAATTAAGCTTACTGACAAAGTAGAAATGACGTTGAAAGTCCAATGAAAATGATGACGGATGATGAACGAGGAAAGGGGCTCACGCGATGATGATGCGGAGGCTTGAATGCGGAAACGCGTCTTTGTTGTCGGGGGTGAAGAGCCGTGAAGGACGCGATGTTGACGCTGACGCTCATGAAGTTGATGATGATCTAGGACGAGAAGAGAAGTGAAGAAGTCTGGCACTCGAGGACGAAGCAGTGACTTGCTTGATGTCGGAGGCCAAAGAAGAAATGCTGAAATCAAAGTCGGTGCCGATGCCGAGCAGTGAGTTGCTGAAGTCGGATGAGCAGAACTTTGACGAATGTTCATCAGAGCTACGGTGAGTCCAACTCGTTGATGAATGTTCAGGCGAGCTACAGTGAGTCGAGCTCGTGTGGGTGAAGTGCTACCGGAGCGAAGTGACTGGCAGCTCCCAGTGGAAGACTGCCATCCCGCTGGAGAGAAAAGGTTGACGTGCCATGCAAAAGGTGTATGAGGCACGGAAGATTCTCGAGTGCGGAGAGAAGATCACAGAGACGTGTTGACTCAAGTGTAGATGTAAGCAAGAGTTGTTGACTCAACTGTGGTGTTAGCGGTAGTTGTTGACTTGACTGTGGTGTTAGCAGGAGTGAAGAAATAATATTGTGGTGTTGAATTACGCGGGGTGAATGATGCGCGGAAACACGATCCGGATATATCCATTAGGCTTGGGTACTATGACCACAGGACTAACCCACGGTGTAGGTTCTTCCACAGGCTCTATGATGTCTTGCTCGACAAGTTCCTGGATCTTCTCCTTCACTCTGTCTCTCAATCCCAATGGTGTTCTTCGAATTGGCTGGGCTGCAGGTCTAACCTAGGGATCAAATTTCAGCTTGATTTGTCGATCACGCAGTATTCCAACGTCTTGGAATAATGGCTTGAATTTTTCTCTCATATCTACATACGATTTCACATCAATCCCGATCCGTAGCACACCAAGGGTCAATGCCATTTCTCTACTCATCAGTGGTTCGCCTTTCTATGCAATGACAATAAATTCAGCTTCTACACTTCTCTCACCTGCCTCGACCGCGGCTTTAAAACATCCAATGGTCTGGAGTGGCTCGACAGGAGTATACGGATGGAGCTTTTTGTTACACCTTCGGGATGAGCATGTAATTTTCTCCGTCTCCATGCAGGAACTCCCATAATGCACTGTCAATGATATTCACATTGCTTCCAGAATCTACTATGATATCAATTAACTGGTACTCCTCCAATCACAACAGGCACCTTTGCACACTTGTCAGTGTCAACAACGAATGCATATCCTCTCTCACTATCACGACTATGATTCTGTTCATCACCTTGCTTATTCTGACATGTGCATTCATCCACTTGTCACACCTTATGACCTTGCTTTTTCTGTCCCCATTTTCATCTAAGTTTAAATTTTGGTCCACTTGTCTGCACCTTTGTATGTCTTGCACATCTATACCGCAATGTCAGCATGTTTACCAAGTTTCATTTCAATTGCTTCAAAATTTTCGAAAGTAGTTCGCTCCACAAGAATTTTCCAAAAATCTGTGGTTACCATGGCACGTTTTGTCGGGTACAAACATAAAGGGTGCTTTGCACAACCACATCTACACCGGTGTGTTGGCTCAGTCAGTAGAGCGTCCGCCTCACAGCCAGGAGGTCGTGGGTTCGAACCCCGGCCGCGTCATACCAAAAGACGTTAAAAGATGGGAATTGCTGCTACCTTGTTTGGCGTTCAACAATAAGGGGATAGAGCAATGTCGATCTGGCGCTGCTCAGTGGCTTCCGGGCTCACGATCAATTGGGCACAAAGAATCTCCATTTTCGGTTTAATAAAATTTGGAGTGGACTATAAAACATTATTATTATTATTATTATTATTATATCATGCACTCCAATTTTGACCTTTATTGCTTAAATGCTGTGGAAGTAGTTCGCTCCACAAGGTTTTGGTAAAATTGTGGTTACCATGGCAACCTACAACACATAGACTCTTGCACACCTACACCTCAATGTCATCATGTACACAAAACTGTAGAAGTAGTTCTGCAATTAACATTTCCTCAAAAATGGTGAGATTGTTGTAAATAGGGTAGAATTTGTAGAATTCTTTCACCAGGTTTTTGAAAAAAACTGAACCCCAGCGGCCCTAAGCAAGGGCCTAGATAACTGCGCCAGCCCAAATCGTACGCCTAGTCTCCGGTGTTCGGCCGGGCAGTGCTGGGACCGTATTCTGAACCCTGTGTTATCTCTAATATTGTTGTATCTTTGAAGATAAGATAAAGTTGGTATTCTGAACATTGTTGTAACTTTTGTTGTATCTTTTGTTGTATCTTTTCTCTCATTTCTTTGGTCGCGCCTGTGCTCAAACTTTTGTGCGCTTGAACAGTGCGTAGTATTACAAAAATGGCACTTAATCCTCATTTGCATATGCGCACGGGGATAATATGACAAGATAATTGGTATTCTGAAAATTGTTGTATCTTTTATCTTATCTTATCTTGCGTGGTATTTACAACAATATTTACAACAGGTAGGGGTTGTTGTATCTTTCGGGTGATATAATGGCGGCAATATTCCTTGCCCAGAACCAACTTCGTGCCAATAGTCAGTTAGAAAAAGATTGTGTGCTGACCGGAGACATCACAGATGAGAACTTTCTAAGAAATTACATGCTAGAATATCACGATTTTAATGCTCTCATCTATAACCACTAATTGAAAGCGTGACTTGTCTTCAAGATCCACATGCCACAGCGCATATGATGACGCGTAATAAGCACTCAATTTACTAATTACGCCCAAGATTGGTATGCGCTAGGCGCATCATAAGATATGGCATAAAGAATTCCTATTGGTTGACCTACTTATCATGCTTATATAAAATAGATTTTGATTGGTAGGATCCATAAAAATGGGCATGTCAACAGTGGTCAAAGATAAGATAGAGGCGGTCCTTCAAGAGATAACACAGGGATAAAATGATTTTCAGAATACCAACTTACAACAATATTAGCGCTGTGTTATCTCTGGGAGATACAACAAAAGATAACACAAAACTTACAACAATGTTCAGAATACCGCCCCTGGTGCAGTATAAAGTCGCACTGTGACACTCGCACACAAGTGAGCTTTAATAATAAAGTAGGCTGTACGCCTACTTGGTAAAAACAACCATAGCTCACTCACCTAATGGCCTTGAGGGAAATACGTCCTCCAGGTCCGGAATAGGTGCTTGATAACTGGTTGCTTGACTGTGCTGAAGAGGCTCTCTCCTTTGATGCTCACTTGCTCCACACAGGAAGATCCTAGCATGGAGCTCAGCTGGGCTTTGAAGTGTAGTGCCGCCCTCTAAAGGTGAGGGCGGCACCTGTCGTCTGCTAGCTCCGCATACTGAAGTTATGTCGTCTGCTAACACTGCATACTGAATTTATGGCCTACTACATTCCCCCGTTTTAAAAAATTAGTCCCCGGGAGAGCCCAACCCAAATTAATCCCAAATTAACCCCCGAAATCCCCTCACGTCACAAACCGTGACAAAGGCCTGAATGTTGAACGAAAGACAACAGGCCAAACTACACAAAGAAAAAACTAAGTAAAACTTCAAAAACTGGGAAAAACCCAAAACACCTTAACCATACAAATTAACAGAAAAAGTGAAAAATTATGCCGCCAGTCCCTAATCCCTTTTTAATATAAAAATGGACAAGGCAACCCAACCAAAATAAAAATATGCCAAAAGAAAAACTCCCAGGCGCATTGCAAGCCGGCAAGGTACCGAGGCCTTAAATCAATGTAATTTATGCCCCCTGACTCCAATGGCACTTCACCCAGGATAAACCGATATACCACTTCCAGGTCCTCCCTGGGTCCAATGATGCTGCGCGCGGCATCCAGGGCATCCGTTCCCTAGAGGGTGCCACTGATGGCGTCAGTGACGCCCCATGCAGGGTGTACAGTAACACCCCGCGTGGGGTAACAGGGGTCAGCCACCCGACGCCCTATTTAAAATGCAGGGGACATTGTCATCACCCCCCTGCACACCCCGCCCGGCAGGCAGTAGCCTACCTCTGGCGATACAGGAACAGACCATTGTCGTGCACAGTCTCCCGCCGTGCCTCAGCCACAATCTCCACCACCTCCCCAATATATCTGGGGAGTGAACCCGGACCCCTTCCGGCGCAAAATGGGGAGAGTCTGTTTCGAGTAGAAGTCTGTCTCGAGTGACCCCCCTCAATGCAGCCTGCTGGTCCGGGGTGAACGACCGCACCATGGGAGAGTACCCAATGTACACATGGGGAAATTCCTTCCTCCATGCCTCGGTCTCCCCCGGCCCCAGCGTGCAGCAGTGCAGGTGTATGCGCTGGTGCCGCGAAACCGCGGAATGCAACATAGTCCTGCACTCCTGCGAAGGAATGGTGCCAAGTTTGTCTGAGGTAGTTCCTCGAAGATGGAGGATCAGGACTCGTCCCGGCCCCACCAGGCGCAACTGTGCCCGTAGCAGGCTGCGCTGTGCTGGCCATCGGTCAGACGGGACCGAAAAAATCCAGCCCGATCTCACCAATTCCCCTCACGCCACTGCCACAGACCAGGCTCGCGCTCTCCCACTTTGGAAGCATGTTTGGGATGAATCCCCACCGCGACATGGAACTGGGGGCTCTCTGGAATTCTCACGTCCCCAAAACGGCCAGGGTCTATATAATTTGTTATCCCCCGCACAAATGCACCGGTACGCGGGCAGTCTGCCTGGGGTGGCCAACACGCACTCCAACCCCTTCTTCCTCCGAAGGCTCTCTTCCAGCCTATCCAAATGGAAGTTGCTGTCGAAAGCCCGAGGGAGTGGGGGCCGCTGAGCCCTATTGGCGTAGGAGGGCGCCAAGGTCCTATCCTGTCGTCCCGAAGGCGGCGCTCCTCCCGTCGGAGGTGATGTCATTCCCGTCCCCTGAGGAGTCCCAGTACCCCTGGGTACTCCTGTTTCCCCGTGCCCCGAGGGGGAGGTGTCCGGAGCCCCCGACTCGGCAGGTAAGGGACCTGTGGTGCCTGACTCGGGACCACCCGGAGCCGCTGCTGACTGCGGAGTCCTCTCCGCCTGTGGTCGTGGTGCATGCCCACCTTCCCTCAGCACGCCCTCCTCCTGAGTCAACGTACCCAAACGGCGAAACTCCGCCCATTGGTCCGGGGTCAATCCAGCCACAAAGCACTCCAGAATCCGCCAGTGAATTAACACCGCTGGAGTGCTAGGGGGGAGCACGGTAATTGTGGCCTGGACCGACCATCCTGCCGCCGAGGCAAGGTGGCGGACCTCCTGCTCAAAATGCTCCGGGATGTTGTAGGCGTAGGCATGCGGCCGCCGCTCAAAATATCCCTTGAGCCCCCGGACGCTCTCTGACCCAGTCAGCACTCGTGCCAAGTACCGGAGGCACGTAACCTGCTGGGCCGTCGCGTTGGGCATGGGACACTTCCCCCCCATCCGAAATCTAAAGCATTCCGGCATGTGGTCGTAAATGTGCCACTTCAGCCGGTCGACCTGAGCAGAACACCCCGCCATCGGACAGGCCCGAAGTCGACGATCCCGACGATACTTGTGGGAGGGCCCCCCAGCAAAATCATCCCCAAACTCCCCTTTAATCCAGGTTCCACTAGGTGAGGGGAAAAAGAACCCCTTTCCCTGGAATCAACGCAAAAAACAACAACCAAACATATTTCTGGTCGAACACTGCGACAGCAATAAATACCCGTGTCAAAAGTCAAAGCTAAAATATACCATTCTCAATTTTACCCCTGACCTAAATTCCTCCTTTAATCCAAGTTTCACCCGGTGAGGGGAAAAGAACCCCTTTCCCTGGAATCAACCCAAAAAGGAAGCTGGACTTCTCCGCCCACCGTGACGGAAAAAAAATTCTGTCACAAAATAATTTTGAGTATGAAACGTTATAATTGTGTATTTTGCATAATGTATGAACCCTACTCATGCCTCAGTTATGGTGACTGGTGTAGATCAAGATTAATTACGGGTGTTATGGTGAGGTAAAAGGGATATACAAAAAGCTGTTTATATTGCAGTATATCTTCAATTTGTCTTTCTCCTTAATTGTCAATCTACATCAGTTCGCAATTTCATCCAAAGAAAATGGTGTTTTATTTTATACGAGTCAAGAAATATTTTTGAATAAATGAATAATTTAGACTCAGAATTAAACAAAGTTTTATGCATAAGGGCCAATGTCTTTCTAATTCAGTTATTGGGACTGACAGGAACATAAGAGCAAGGGTTTATTGATTTAAAACGCTTTAAAGGTAATATATTTCATTTTATGTTTATGGCGATTATAAACAGATTGATACTTACAGATTTAGGATAGGGATAGATACGTAGATAACTAGACTCATATAGATGGATAGATAGATAGAATATAGAAAGATAGGTAGATAAAGGAAATGCAGATATAGGACGATACTGAAGATAGGAAGAGGGGGAAAGAAAGAATTATACACATTTATTTAAGAAAATTGTGTTAATTATGTTATTTACTCATCCAATCATCCAATCATTCATTCAATCATTCATTCATCTATCCATCCAAACATTCTTTTTCTTCTATCACTCATTATACAGTATATCAAATTCACACCTTATGTCTTTCACCTATTCTCTAGAAAATCTCTATTAAATCTCTATTAATGTCTGAAAGAATAATTCAATTCTTTACAGTTCACAGAAATATATATAAATATTCTTTAAAAACAGCTGATCATTGATGTAATAATTAATTTTAATTATTTATTCACACCTCTTTTTTTTTCTCCATAAATAATATTCTCCTTGATACAGTGTACTTCTTATTTTCTTCATCAACCATTTTTTAGAGAATTAACTTATGATAATTTGATTTGAAGAAAAAAGAATGAACCTTTATTGCCACCATAGTGTGTTAAATATTCTACAGGATAAGCATTCAAATGTTGACATTTTATCGGACATATATACTGCTATAATACATCACAATTGAAAGGGCAGACATTGCAAAATCAACATCTCAAATCTTAGCGCCCAATTTACTAAGTACAAAGACACTCATCGAGTAATAAATGCAAACCAGAAATAGTAAGTGAGCATATATATTCCAAGTCACCTGTATTGCTTTTAAGAACTATAATTGAAGAGACTTGCATCTCAGGATACTGCAATACACTATTCAGTGAAACCTCATAATAACAAGGTCTTTTAACATCATTATTCATCAGGTATCATATAGTTTTGAAACCGATTACCCTCAAATTTACACAGTAGATACTAGATTGCCAAAGAGTGCACAATCTTATGGATTTACATCTGGTGACATTATTCCATATAATTGTTCTATTATCAAATCTCTTCAAAAGAAGTTTTCCATTTTGGGCCAAAATTCAAACCTATATATATATACAAAAAAGATCTATGAGTGTGTATAATGTGTGCAACTGTGCATTACACAAAGCTTATCAATTGCCACACATCTGTGAATTCTTCACGTTTATTGAAAACGTGGCTCACTGGATGTGAATTTCTTGCCTTTCCTCATTAATGATGCAAATCACTTGGTTGAGAGCAATCCAGACAATGTGATGAAAAAGGTCTATATGTTTATCACAGGTTTTCCATACCTGCAGAATCAAAGCACATGTAGAGTGCAAATAAGTTGCAAAAATTAGAGCAACTGAATCAGATACAGAATATTTTAGCACATTTAAATTGACCCGTGACCTTTTGATCCAAAATTTGATCAGGTAACCTTTACTTGGCCATACATATACATTCCAAGTTTATTTCAATACCTCAATCCGTTCATACGTAATCGCATTCAAAAGAATAATTACAGACGCACAGAGGCATACAAAAACAAAAATTAAAAGCATCGTTTAACAATGCCAAATCTGAGATGCATGGCCCTACATGTTATCAACGTCTGTGATATGGTGTAATATTGAAGCCCTAAAAAAATTGTGCTTCAAAATGATCATGAAGTGCCTCAAGAAAAGTAAAAACCTTTGGGTGACAGGTTTTACCATACTCATCCCCAATAGACTGTAGTGTTATAAAAACTGTTGGGAAAACAGTTTTTTAAATTTCAAATTCCAATCATAAATATCTTGATAATCAGATGAGCGATCAGCTTGTAAATGTCATGGGATTTCTGACTGACCTAAATGTTTATAATTATGATTGCAGCATGAGCTAAATCCAGGATTTTGTTTACAATCTGAGACAAAGATACCCAATCCCCTAAAACTATTTGTCAAAACACGAAAGCCAATCCAAGTTTATACATTTACTAGTTTTTCCAAAAAATTGACACCAAAGTTCTCATCCAAATCCTAGGTTTAAGTTGTTACTGCCCAAGAAACAGGATTTGTTTTGTTAACAGATGTCGCTTAGAGGACTTGTTTTCCTTGACATATCTCTCTGTGAAGAGCCGACCGTGATGATGAAGCAGCGTTCTGAGGAAAACTCCACTGATCATCTTCACCAACTGGTGTCCATGGTCGTCTTCATCAGCTATGACCTGCTCACTGAAATGTTCAATCACATCTTCAAACACACTACCTCTGACTGACTGCATGACTTCTACCTGGACCTCCTTTATGAACTCATTTGATGTCCTCATAGGTCCATTGTTCACTGAAGCCCTCCTGTATGGAAGAAAAATCAGAATTCCATTAGTCTTAATTTAACAAAAAAAGTAAATAGGAGTCTTATATAGGCCGAATCCTATATACCCCCTTCGTACTTTGTATGGCGGGGGTGTAATGACTAAACCAATGGAGCAGGGAATTACAAAATTATTTAATGATATTATATACGTAAATCATTTCATATATTTTGTGTTTTATTTATTCTATTTATTTACTTTTTCTTTCTTTAATCCAATATATAATTTCCCTCTCTTTTATTGAAAGTCTAGTATCATTCGGCAGATCCAGACAAGGGCCTAATCCAATCAGCTGCGGCCTTCCCTTTGATATTAACATCGAAAATATTTTTGTAAAATAGTTAAGCTCAAACAGTCATGACCAATGCCTATCCCCTTTCTTGGAGAGTTTGATGTATGTATATCCCGTTAGAAGAGATCGTGGGGGCCGTCATATTTTCCTCATTATAAGCGAAGCCTCATTGTATCTGTATTATCAGCTAACATAAAAAGAACATGTAAAGGAAAATTGTGACCCAAAATGTACCTTCTCGTTATATCCAAACCACACGATTTCCCTGGTACTAAAGAGGCTTACCGACTAGTATAGTCATACAAGTAATATAACCTCTCTAACATATACATGTACCTCTCAATATACCTGTAACATCCTGGCTGCGTTGTGTGATATCCATCCTATTCCTTGATCATCCATTGAATTCATGTTCCATGGTTCACGTTAGTATAAAACTGAAAACTTAAAAAATATAAAGGCAGCACTTGAATAAGAACTTGAAGTATAAAACTGAAAACTGGAAAAATATAAATGCAACACTATAATTTAAACACCAATAGAGAAACATTTAAACAAATTGTAATACAAAAGTAGATATGGAATACTTTTAATGAAACATTAAGAAAAAAATGTCATCATGAAGCAAAATAACCATGGAGATGGCCATTTTAAAAAAATTGAAAAATAAAAATAAATGGGAATGGGGGAAATAACAAAAATAAACTGCAACATAATTTTTTTTTTTTTTACTAACAATGAAGAAAAATGACAAATGAATGAAAACATATATGAAATATATGAAATAAAGGAAAGTTTTTTGTTGTTGACATATTGTATAAATCTTTGCAAAAACTTCCAAATGACACAAACATTTTGAACACAAGTCAATTACAAAATTACAAAATATATAAGGAAAACAAGAAGAAGAAAATAATATATGAAGAATTTTTAAAAATGATTTTTAATTACAAATTAATAGGTAAACAGTAACACTAACTTCAACAAATATAAATAACTAAAATCCATCTTAATTTGCATACTAAAAATTTCATACAAACACTGTACCTAAAGATCTTGTCTGTAGTCTTCACAATCCTGAAAACGTCATCCCTTGGTTTGATCAATCCCCCTCTGTCCTTCCGTCTGGTAAATGCACCAGCAGTACCATCAGCAAAGTAGGTGTGGTCTCTGATTCCATCGGGTGTAGCAGAGTTTTTGTGGAGGGCCATACAACACCGAGTGCATTTACAGTCATCCATGACGTGTCTGCTGACATATCCTGCTACATAATGGAGGATGTGATCGTGAAACTCTGATGGCTCATTGAGTAGCTTTGCAAACTTCTGCATGTCTGGGTTAGTGTGACGAAGTGCATCTGACTGGTTTGGGAGAAACAACCTGTTTGGAGGCTCTTCCACACTGACATTGGCATTCTTTGATGGAGCTATACTGTTCTTTTGAAGAATAGCCCGAAGTGCCCACTTGAATTGCAGTGCATTCGGATTGTTATTCCATCCACCCCTGCGCCTAATACGACTAAAAAACATCTCGAGATGGTCCTGAGACATCTTGTATGTATAGACATAATCAAAAGGTTGTGGAGAAGATAGCAGATCCTGAGATATTTGCACTACAGACTCAATGGTGGTCATGAAGCCCACCCAAGCCGTTTTCCTTCGGCCCTTTGTGAGAGGCTGTCCCGACGTATCTCTCAACTCTGACAAGTAAGCCTTCGTCTCCATCAGCCACTTCCTTCTTGCAGTCAGGTTGGATGAATACATAGGTTTCTTGTAGCCTTTAGCTCTGCGTGTCTTGGAATTCATGTAGTCAAATAACTTGTCTATTATGCGAATGAACTCCGTTGTCTTTTTGCTTCCTGCAAACTGTGGCAAGTGCAAGTCTTCTCGCAGAAAGTCAATCGCATCAGCCACTGACGAGCTCAAAGCCTGGACAGCCACTTTGACATTCATTTTGTGCTTCTGCCATTGAATGTGTTTTGCCTTCAACTTGTTCGCGAGATTTAGATTGTCCTTTTGTTGTATGTCATTAAGTTTTGCTATGTATGACCATGATATTGGTTCATCGTCATGGTAGATGGTACCTAACGTTGCCAAGCTGTTCCTGACTAACTTCACAAGGTGACACGCATCGAACACAAAGTACCCCTTCTCCTCAGGATGTGCAGGGTGACTGAAGTACGGTGTCATTGAATCTGGAGAGATGGAACATCCCAATGATGATGCTGTTGCCTGATTTGCATAAGAACCATCGCAGACAACACCATGCACTATCAATCCTGCTTCAGTAAGAGAGCATATCAGCTGTTTGATGATCTCTGCTTGAACAGTTCCAGAGAGATGATCAACTAGATAGTATGCTACTGGGAATTTCCAATTGCCGGTCAATCCCACTGCCATGAAGACTAGGGCTTCTTTAGCGAGGCTGTCGTCGTCTGCAGGAAGAAAGTTGCCGCAATCAATGAATCCACCGTAGCTGCCTGTCTTCTGTTCGAATACCACTTCTTTCTTTATGGCCATTGCATCTAGCATTAGCATGCAATGTGCCATAATGGGGTGTTCTGCAACCATTTCCTTGAGATGCGTGATGACTTCTGTCAGAATACCAGGCTGGCAATTTAAACCTGCACTCCACTGACGTATGGTGGATGGATGAGGGAGGTGAAGATAAGTGCGGAGGAAATCGTATGCCTGGGAACTGTAAAAATGGAGGGTCACTGCAAATATTTTCAGCTCTTCGGAATAACGGTGACCATGCTTGTTTGTGTCTCTAGCTTTCAGCTCATTTTCAAAGAGTTTGAATGTGTTCTCTCCAAAGTTGTAATTAAGTAGATCCAGCTGATCTCTGGTAATCAGCTTATTATTCTGCACTTCCTGCAAGAGAGTATTAATTCAGACATCTTTCCTCTTTATTTTCTCCTTCATCACTTTAAGTTCTTTTTTCGCATCCTGCAGTTGCTGTGTTGTAATCCTTAGTTTTGTATGTATGGGGACAGAAGAAGAATAGGGATGTTCATTGGCAATGTCATAGAGTTTCTTTGGCGGAACACTTTCGGAAGATGACCGTGATTTTGGTGGGGGTCTCTTCAAGCTGTTTTTCTGTTTGTGGGGAGGATGAGCAGGAAATAGAGTAGGGACGACACTCGGAAGGAGATAGAGGTGCGTTGCTTCTTTTTCCTCTCTCGGATGTATTCCTGTATTACAATAAAAGCAAATGGAAACAAAAATGAGTTTTTTCTCATGACATGACAATTGTTCTACCATTTCATATAATCATGCAGCACCTTCGAGAATTCAGAAAAAAAAGCTTGCCTCATAGGAACAGGTTAACTCACTGCCATGGAGAAAATCTTGACAAATACAGCAATACCTGAAGTCTATGGAAAATGTGCAGTATTTGAAAAGTGTCACAAATTTTGACAAAGACGCATGTCAAGCAGATATCTGTACATGCGTGCTATGAATATAATTTGCACATGTCTGTGATTTGTTTAATTATTCATTAATAAATGAATTTTATTTAATAAGGTATTTCATCAAGTAAATTACCCGGTAGGCATATTTCACCAAACTGAACGTGTCCCATCCACTCAATATAATGGATGCACAAATGCTCTTCTTGTAGCAAATGTATGCTATGGCCATGGGATCTTTCTGTCTTCTGGGCAGTGACAGTTGTATTGTGTAAGGCCAGATGCCACATCTTAGAATAGGAGACAGAAGAATAGACAAATTTAGGACAGGCTCACCTCTCGCATAATCCTCTTTCAGAAAATGTTCACAGCAGAGTAAATGGTGCTTGAGTGATACAAAAGAATCACGGCTTATCTTCACCAGCCACTTGTTGAGTAACTCTGGCTTGCCCAGTGGGAGTCTGAAAACCAATAAAAATACATGTATAACTATAAGTGGCCAGTGGCTTTACTCAGTAAACTGCTTTATCACATTCAACAATCCAACAGGCAACACATTCAAATTCAATCAAGCACTGCAGGGCTCTAACTTAGATGGGGAAAATACGTTTCATTTTATTTTGGCCTCTAAAGTCTAATTATACAACGTTGACATTGATTATCATTATCATCTATCACTTCATAAATAGTCACAAATAAAAATAGATCTTACGTGTCTAATTATTATTATTATTACTGAACTGAATTTTTTTAATGTACTTAATTTCAATCTTGGTGACAGTGAAGTTTCTGCCCCCGCCCAATCAAGTTAACCCCTTTAAACCCCCAACTCTGACCTTTGTTCTACACTTTTAGTTTGATCGGGTCGATATAATTATGGTCTAGCTCTAGGATTCTGTCGCGACTTGCAGTAACCCATGCGCATTGTCTTTTCTTCATTGCGATAATATGCTAATAAGTGGGAAAGAGCTCATCATTATTCACAATTTTAATTTGCATATTTTACGCGGTGCGCGCAGGCCAAAATCTCTATTTCGCTGGTGCACTAAACAGTTGTCGTCTTCATAGGCTAATACATGGAAAGTGGAAGCAGTGTGCACTTTTTGACCCTCCAAAATTTCCCCATGGCTGGACGGATGCAGAAGCGGAGTTGAGCCCCTCTGGATACAAGAAACAAATTACCGACAACACTAGTATCCCTACTAGATTTACATACATTAGTTTACGAAACCCACCCGAACGGGAAGTTGAGCACCGAACTCCGCCGAATCCATCAGCCCTTCTCGGCACCCTTCCCCGCGGGCACATATACAGACCACGGTTACAACGAATGCCAGCCGGAACTACACGCGGTCCACCCCACTACTATCGCCCTGGAAACTAAGTTTCCCCTGCAATGCGCAGCTAGGTTTCCCCCGCGCTCCTCCCGTCGGCGCGGCCAGCCTAGGCACGGGGTCCCCGTTCCGTTGGAGAAAACACACAACAGAACAAGAGACAAAATCTCCCCAAAACGGTGCATCCCGAGGTCCTAGTTGTCTGTGACGCCAATAAAGTAGGCTGTCGCCTACTTGGTAAAAACAACCATAACTCACTCACCTAATGGCCTTGAGGAAATACGTCCTCCAGGTCGGAATAGGTGCTTGATAACTGGTTGCTTGACTGTGCTGAAGAGGCTCTCTCCTTGATGCTCACTTGCTTCACACAGGAAGATCCTAGCATGGAGCTCAGCTGGGCTTTGAAGTGCAGTGCCGCCCTCTAAAGGTGAGGGCGGCACATGTCGTCTGCTAGCTCCGCATACTGAAGTTATGTCGTCTGCTAACACTGCATACTGAATTTATGGCCTACTACAATAATAATTATTGACCAAGCTTGCCACCCAACGACTTGACACACACCCCAAAATATAACTCAACAAATAATATTTGAAATACAAATATTTAGGTCTACCAACATTGATTGTGATTGTGCACAATTTAAGAAATTATTTTGACTTAATTACCGTTTCGTTTTTGCGTCGAGTCATCTTGATCAATGAAATCCGCAATTAGAATACCGCGCACGAAAATCTGCAACGTTAGGGCCGCGCCAGCTCTGTTGTATAAATGCATCAGCTACAGTAGCACAAGTACTTCCGACCAATCGAAGACGTACGGTACGCGGTACATATGCTATCGCTACACTGCTAAAAATATTGGGCAAAAATTTGCCCAAGCATTGGTCTAATAGTCAACCCAACCAACTGTTGGGTAATAAAGGTTTCATTGAAATTGGGCAACACTATTGCCCAACAAAAGTTACTTCTTGCTCAACAGTTGGGCAAGTTAATGTGTCAATTGTTGGGTATAATTATTTGCTCATTCTTTGGGTGGGTTGAAAATGGATTAATTGTTGAGCATTATGCTTTGCCTATCAAATGGGGAAAACTTGCCCAACATTATCCCAACACGCTTCAGCATTGCAAGTGAATGCATGGAATAATATAAAACATCACACATGTCTTTCTTAGGAATACTTTGAAGTCTTTATTAAACCTCAGTATGTAAACAAATAGTTTGCAACACTTCTCATGAAAAGGAATACTTTGACAATGATTTTCATAAAATAGTAAATACAACATAATAAAAATATGCTGTTTAGCATTGGTCTCATGCATGATCATTATATAGCAAAATCAAACTCACTATATAAATTTGTGATTTTTGTTTCTTAAAAAAAAAATGCTTCTTTGCCAAAATGAATGTGACTAAATTACAAACTGTATCTCTCATCAGGAAACATGATTCAAATTTTGTGAAAAAAAAGATAGAGGAATGTACCTATATGCTTTGGAGGGGATAACTCATAATATGAAATTTGCATTACACAAATTATGAAATATTAATTTTGTGACATCAGTTCTGGAACTTTTCTGACACACCTCATAAATAAAAGAAACTTTAAGTTTGCATTATATTAAACTCAACTATTTGAAAAAATGTGGTCCATAACAGAGAATAGGAACCAATGCAAGCCTTGGCAATGGAAAAAGTGGACCAGCCCATAGTAGCATTATCAATCTAATACACACTCATGTCTGATATGGTATATAGCAATGCAAATGAAACAACAAACGAACAATAACAATGCAACAATCATTTTGACTTATGTGCCTTTTACATACAATGAGCTTGCAAAGTTACGCAACTTTTAAGAATACATATAACGTTCAACATTTCACTTCTTTCTACCATTTAAAGCAAATATAACACTGTCTCCTGAAATAACTTGCATAAAATCTATCACTCATGTTCATGGCATACGTCTCATATTTAGTACCTGTTAAAATAAATAAATAAATAAATAAATAAAAAAACTGTTGCTACTGTTCATCTTTAATTGAAGTTACCACCAGAGTGCAAGATAATACTTTTGTAAGAGTGAAGCAGAGATGTGTACAATTTCTGGACTTAACTTGGTCTCATATAACTATCGTTCTGTTAATAAGTCCCACTAGAGTACAGGCAGATTTTGGGGGGCCGAAATATTAACCCTATATAAAGAAGTTGTTATAACAGAAGAATTGAACAGAGTTATAGAACCAAATTAATTCCAAACAATTGTTTCAAGTTTAGTAGATCTCATTAGCAACCAGTTCCAACGTTTCTGATATTTTGCATGAATGAAGAATATACTATTATAATGACATATACATGTTTGTGAACACTAGAAGTTTTAGGTTGTAAAACATTTAAATAAGACATGAAAATCTCAGTTATTCTTTTCTTTTAATGCAGTGAGTTACAATTTTGCTCGATTATGGTGCCCTCTGACCTCTGACACATATATTACACAAACCTTTCCTCTCAATTTCAGTTTAAAAGGAAGATTGTATTTTGTATTTGAATATCAATGACTTTTAAACCTAGCAAATTAGCGCACTTACAAATCAGGACTTCTGGATATAAAGTCTTTGAAGTGCACATACTGTCGGTGGGCTGATAAAACCTTGTATCTCAAAAATGTTAAATGTTCAGGAGAGCCAAAAGAGATGGCTGTCTTAACACTAGCCTTCTTTTTACCATGTCACAGTTTCTCTATCTTTTCAGATTGAAATGTAAAATTTTGACAGAACTAAATCTGGTTTTCTTGCCACAAGGTTCTATAAACAAGTAATTTTCCCAAAAATTTAGTTACAAGGTTTTATCAGCCCACCGACGTTTTAGCCGATTATAGACACACAAAACCTGTGGGGGAATCTATTAGCTGCCCAATGAAAAATCCTAAAACGGGCCTCCAGCACCCTTCGGAAAAGAGCATAAAGAATTTTACTTTCGACAAGCATTAAACACAAGGGTCCGAATTCACAAAGGCAGAATAACTTTAAACCATGGAATAAGGGTTGAATAACTATGGGGCACCAAGTGTACCCTATATGCTTTTGTTACAAAATCAATAATTTTGCTACAATATCACTTGCAATTTTGTAACAAAATCACCAGTGAGAATTGATTTTGAAACAAATCAATCTCTGAGTGATTTTGTTACATAATCAACCCCCACT
Source organism: Mesocentrotus franciscanus (assembly GCA_037976565.1). Taxonomy (NCBI): domain Eukaryota; kingdom Metazoa; phylum Echinodermata; class Echinoidea; order Camarodonta; family Strongylocentrotidae; genus Mesocentrotus; species Mesocentrotus franciscanus. The sequence goes on from CP137686.1 coordinate 7,670,569, forward strand.
AGTGATTTTGTTTAAAGTAAAATTGTGGGTCATTTTGTAATAAAAGCATATAGGGTACACTTGGCGCCCCATAATTTATTCCACCCTTATTCCATAGTTTAAGTTATTCCACCTTTGTGAATTGGGCCATGATTTTTAAATGAGTGCATGTGGACAGAATAACTAAAATATCATTCTTACCATATACAATGATGAAAGAAGAAGCTGAAGTTGGACTATTTAGAACTGGTTCAGTATGTGTCTCTTAGAAGTTTTTAAAGCTTTTAATACAGTAATTGTAATGGGTGGAGGAAAAGGCAAGTTTTTGATAATATCCACTGAGTAATTGACATAAATCTGTTTCAGTTTATCAAATTTCCCAACAAGGTTTCAAACTGAAAGGAAAACTTAACCTCTAATTAAAAGAATTCATCTGCATAATAGAAACATGCAGTGAATATAAGGTTACTGTTTACTTTATACATCATTACAAGTGCATCATTGGACAGGACAAGTCTGGTATGTTACACCACACATCTTCTGTACAAAACTGACTCATATTCATGTTTTCTTTGAGAAGAGATAAGCACGGAAACTACTCAAGGCAGGGGTGTCTCTGATACGCTTGTCATCTTGTTCATAGATCATCTTTTGGAAGAAGAGCCAGGTTCCTTCTACGTTGCTTTGATAAGCACAGTCTATGATGAAGTGTGCTTTGTAGCACACATCTACTGCATCTATAAGTGACTTGTGAGGGATGCACTCCTTTTCAATCACCGTGAAAGTCTGCTGAGGCCTGAGCTTGGATGACGAGAACAGTTCAATGATGAAGGGTTGGGGACGGGTAGTTGGGTCAATCTGTTGCAGGTATGATGGCATGTGAGTGGTTTCCTGAAGAAGAAGAAGAAAAAAAGACTTATTATATAGTAGGGAATATAGCAGACACACTTTATCAGGATGCCAATTAGCATTTAATGGGAACAAAATTCCCTGATGAAAGTTTACAAAGTTTCTTGCTTGCTGAATTTTTTAATTTACATGCATGTATCATATTTTTGTATCTTAATGATGCATTCATGGCCTCCCTTCACCAGAGGGTTCACTGTTTGATATGGAAAGCATGAAAGTCTGACCATGCACTGCATGGATAAACACAACATTCCTTGATTTATCCCTGGTTTGAAGGACCGTCAGCAAATACCCTGATGTCCCTAACTGCATGAACCAAGGGGAAGCAATTAATTTTCCAGGTTTCATATAACAGAGGCTGCATGCCATGGGTATATTGCGTATTAATTGTCCAATTTACTAACCCTAAGCAATTAATTTGTTTTTTTCTCCATATCAAATTTTTAATTTGATTGTTCTCGGGCTAATTTTGGTACTGCGTAAATAATTAAGCATATATCAGAGGGTGTCTGTGCTAAAATGGTGCAAAAGCTCTTAATACTCTGTAATGCCTATGAATCAACTGCATATATTACGTTTGAGGCAGACTGAAACCTGGATGCAAAGCCAATAGAACATAATGTAAAGTAAATCTAGCACAAAAAGAAAAAGTCTACAATCATATATCCAATAGTCCCTTTCCCAGTAAGATATTCCTTGCTAGCCTTCTAAGGTGTCAAATTGACAGCCATAAACCGCTACCACAACACCTCTAGGGTTACGGACATGCTAGCTCAGCTTGAATGGGTTTCACTTCACTTCAGTCCAGGATGGAATGTAAACGACTCGTTCTTTTCTACAAGATGTACTACCATCTTGTGGATTTCGATCTATCACAGTACGTCCAGCAGTCACAAATAGAGCAACATTACTGACTAGAGATCTCGGCTATCAGGTTCCCTACTCCAGGACTGATCAACACAAGTATTCATTCTTTCTGTGCACTGTTCAGAAGTGGAATGACTTGGCACTTGAAACCATCCTGGTGCCAACTGTAGAGGCCTTCTGTCAACGGCTGACGGAAGGTACGGAGTAGATGCTACTGGACATGAGTTATTACTTTCACCATTGTAAATAGGCACCTTTCAGCACTTGCTTTTATCTGATGCATAGTTTTTGAGTTATTAAAGATCAAAAGTGCATGTTTTTATCAACAGCTAGTAAATTGTACACTTCCTTGTGTACTTTTCAAAAATTATCCTCATACATGCGCACATCTGAACTCTAAACTCACTTATTGGAAAGCAGACTGTAAAGCTATACATAACATTTTTGAAAAACAGGCAACTGATGGATATGGGTAGACAGCATCTGGATACCTAGCTTTCCCAATAATGGGACAGTTAACAGAATAAAGAAACTACATGCACTTACAAGCTGTGTGTCAATGAAAGACTCCAGGTTTCTGATGTGTGATGTAGAACTAGATCCAGCCTTGCGTGTTTTTTTCTCAAACAGGAGAGGCACCATGAAAAAGGCCAAGTTTGACTTTTCCTCTGCAAAAATAGAGTATTGAAATTTGAAAAATTTAGGATAGGGTGATCTTTTGGTGTTGAGGTGACATGCATGTGAAAGCTAATAAGGTCAATGTATGCATGTACATTAAAAACCCAAAGCTACAATACAAATTTAATCTCAGCTGACTTTGTTGCTACCTTGTTGTTTTACAGTGCACACACTTCGTTCTCTCAAATATCTGGTCCTTCAGAATTCTCATAGAAGCCTCGGCATAATTGTTAGTGTTATTGCCTCGAACATTCATGCTTTCACGATGGCAAACTGCCCACAACATTCTGCGTTCGTAGATGTCCTTCATGTTGGCAGCAACCCTCTAATAACTCTGGAGAACCACATCATTGACAGCTTTCTGGTAATTCTCCTCTAGGTTGTCAATGGTTTCAGAGTAGACCATGTCCTTCAGAAGGGAAAGCAGTGCTGGTCGGTGCTCTTTTCTAACACCATTTTTTGAGTCCCACAGATATCTCCAGAAAGCTTGATGTACATGGAAGATGCACAAGAGCAAGGTGGACTCGGGGTACACGCTCTCCAAAGCCTGCCTTTCTGATAAGCTGTCATCAGTCATGAATATTTCCGGTCCTTTCTGTCCTCTCCCAAAGTAAGAATCATCACTCAACAATGAATTGTGCAAATGAAGAGCCTCCGTCACAGTCTCGGTACTTTCACTGGTAGTAACTAATACTCCAAGAGGAACCCCACCAGCACAGCAGTGAGTTAATAGCAGGAACACACGGCATCCTTGTCTGTCCATATTTCCTGATGCATCAATAAAGACCAGTTCACCAGAATGTTTTATGCTGCTATGAACACGATGCATAAGGGGTGTACAAATAGCAATGGCTGCATTGCGTTCCCCGACTATCTTCATTCGTGCTCCTTTCCCACCTGTTGCCTCATCATACTCCTTCGCCTTGTCCTCCAATTTTTGCAACACCTTCTCACCCTTTCTTTCACCATACTCGGCACTGCAGTTCTTGTAGTATAACCTGAAGGAAAAAGAAATAAAAATATTGCCATGGTAATAAGAAAATGAAGTGACATTCCTTAAAGGAAAGTAACATAAAGGCCCTAGATCATAAAACATCACAAAGATGATTCATGGCATGAAACTGTCTGCTTAAGAAGTCACTCTAGACTGAGGAAAACAGTTGTGCTCTCAATATTGTAAATCATGGAGAAACAATAGTTATCAAGAAGTGATGTCCATTCCAGTAAAATGACACCAACATCATCAATGTTTTGGAAAGTTATTGAGAGTAAACCAAATTGTTTACGACGCTGGAAATAGCTACGCGTATAGTCTCGCCTGCGTACAAAACCATAAGGTGACAGCTTTGTGGGTTGCATAATTATTGTGCGAAACGTCAAGGGGTTTTAGGGTTAAAGGAAATAAAGAGTAGTGGTCGAGGTCTGTTTTAGCTTCATATAATGGAATATGCTCCTTGCTGATTCATTCATTTAACCCTAATCCCACTGGGGGCATTTGCCCCCTGACGTTTTTTTCGACATGCATCTAGACCGATTGGAATTTCACGTTCAAACTCCATGACTTTTTTCTCTCATGTCTCCGGCTTGTTTTGATAGTAAAATTCACCCCGGTCGGACATGTACATGTAGAACTGATTTTAGAGGTCGATAATTGATCAACCGTCACAAAAAACTGCAATTTTTGTACAGGTTTCTATGTAATCCATATCCGATGTCATGTAAATTCCAAATCTGTTATAAATGTTACATTGAATTATAATTTGGATGATTTCTTTGTTATTAGTTGGAATTCATACACTTCAGAGTTAAATTCTTCTAAAAAAAAAATAATAATAAAATAAAAAATGAAATAAAAACAATAAAATACATAAGAATCCGGGAATACTAATTTGCATATTTGTATAATTTATGCAAATTAGTGATATATTTTTTCCCAATAAAAAACATGTAAATGATGAATTACATCATTTGAAAGTATTTTTACAGAAAACCTGAAGAAATCCTGTACTTTCTCTTGATTTTAGATGAAAATCCCATTTTCCTACCAAATTCATCAAAAATTTGCATATTAAAAATTTCAATTATTAAAAAAAAAAAAATGGTCCAATTTTTTTTTTCTTTTCAGATTCTTATTCTACTAGACTATTTTAACTTATGTGCCAATTTTCAAGTCAATCAGTCCATTCGTTGCCGAGATTTGGGCCCCCCCCCCCAGTGGGATTAGGGCTAACAGCTATTTTATTCTTTCAGAAGTGAGGGCGCTGTGGAAGAAAAATTCAAATTTGTAAAATATGTAACATTTATTCCGTACCTGTAACTGTAGCTCAGATCTGGACAGACATTCCTATCTGCACTCACTACCACATAATTGTCCCCATGTTCAACTTGGAGATCATGCATACTTGTGAAGATCAAGTGCCTTTGCTGGGGTGAAGCCTTCTTTGAAAAGACCAACCAGTTTTTCTTGGACTTTTGCTGAGACATCTCTGTGTCGAAGAGCATCGGCTGCCATGATTGGGTGATTGTGATTATGGCAAAGGGTTACCATCAGTCTGCAATCAGGAAGATGGGGGTCATTACTCCTGTAAAATGGAGAGACAGCCAAATATGTTTGTTAATCAACCACATATCAAAACTCTAAATCAACATAGTTAGCACTTTAACCCCCAAACTAGATGGATCTTCGACTGCGCGCAGTCAAAAATGATGCCTCCGCCATAGAGCGATTTTACAAACCAAAACAGAAGCAAATTTTAAAATTCAAGTTTGATTGTAATCCATTAACAGGTTCTCAGAAAATATCCTGATTACAGGCTATTTTTCATATAAATGTATGCCATTTTGATCTTTGACCTCATGACCCAAAAATCTAATCAGTTCTAATGAGCCAGTTCATTGGCTCTGCAAGATACATACATGTCTTGAGTTTGATGGTAATCTGTCTATCGGTTCTAATGCTAATGCGATCACAAGCTATTTTTGCATACATAATGAGCCCTGTGACCTTTGACCTCGTGACCCCAAAATACAAGATACATACATGACCCCAGTTTGGCGGGAATCCATCAATCCGTTCTTTAGATAACATGATCACGAACTATTTTTGCATACATAATGAGCCATGTGACCTTTGACCTTCGACCTCGTGACCCCAAAATCTAATCAGTTCATTGACTCGGCAAGATACATACATGACCCAAGTTTGGCGGGAATCCATCCATCGGTTCTTTAGATAACGCGATCACGAACTATTTTTTGCATACATAATGAGTCCTGTGACCTTTGACCTCGTGACCCCAAAATCTAATCAGTTCATTGGCTCGGGAAGATACATACATGATCTAAGTTTGGCGGGAATCCATCAATCGGTTCTTTAGATAACGCGATCACGAGAACGGGACGTACGGACGTACGTACGGACAGACGGACATCCCAAAAACATAATGCCTCCGGCTACTTTGTAGCGGAGGCATAAAAAAAAACCACAACAACAAACAAACAAAGAAGCATTGGGCTCTGTGATGTATCATAAACCATGGGGGGTGAGGGTTAATGAGTAGGAATCGCCCTTGTGAGAGCGGTCGCCACCAGGGCCCCGTCTTACAAAGAGTTGCGTTTGATCCAAATCAATTGCAAGTTTGCAGTCTCCTATCCCTTATGTACATAGTTGCGATTGATAAGACGGGGCCCAGGCAGGTGTTTCACAAAGATTTATGTCTAGACATAAACCAGAAAGTCTCTCTTAACCAGTAGTAATTAGGCCATTTAAGAGAGACTTTTGGGTTTATGTCTAGACATAAATCTTTGTGAAACACCCCACTGTCAGGAGTTCTTTTCAAATTTGGGTAATGAATAGACATCATGTGATTACCGGTACCATTTGTCCACAATTTCGGAGCTGTATCCTTTAAAGTAACCAGTGAGTGCAAAAGGAAATACAAGTTACGGACGATAAAATTGCTACATACTTTTGGAGTGAGGAGGATTGGAGGTACTATCCTTCGACTTGAAGATACACATCTGAATCCTTGCAGGGCAGTTAGTGTTCTTATTTTGGATCCGCTCATTTGATGTTGAACTTCTAGGCAGAGTCTTGTGCTGGCAACGTAGTTCAACCTGAAAGGGAGAGGAGAAAACAAAAAAATTCATCAGAGTGCTCAAAAAGAGTGCTCTGACATCACAAATTCTCATAGCGCACATTTATCATTTAACCCATTAATTCCCAGCCATGCATATATATATATATATACCTGTACTCTGACCTTTCTCAACTTTTTTGAAAAGTTTTCAGAACCATTTTTGGTGAATACCTTATGACTTGTTTATCAAAGCAGCTCAATAGTAAATTGATAAACTTAACTTCTAGTATTAGTTAAAATACAATTAGGATGCAAATCACCATGGATCTTCGGCCTGTGTCATTCAGAATGCTTGCCACCACATATACAACCACAAATGTTTGGGTCAGCTACCTACTGCTAGATGGTAATGCAGTTTATGCTTGCGGATGAAAAGGGTCTTGGGCCAGGGTAAAAGTGGGGCTCTAGCTTGGATTTCACTGGAATTGGACTGAGATGTTTATAATTTTAACAAGATTTTGTAAAATAATCACCAAAATAGGGAGTAAATCGTTGCTGAGTGCCGCATTTGTTGTTGAAACAAAAGTTGAAGCCAGATGAGGAGTTTGGTTCCAAAATGTTTTAAATAATTTTTTGTTAAAATGAGAACATGCATCTGACATTAAAAGTTTAATAAAAACAAAACATTACAAATTTTACAGAATATTGACTGTGGATGCAAAACTTGACATGATTTTATGAGGTTGATTTGATAGTGTTGCTAACTCTAAAAAAAAAAAATTCTCATTTGTCTAACCTGGGAACTAAACTTCCTATGTTGCCTTGATATTATACTCTTACTACAATTGGAAGAGTATTTTTTTCTGTAATATACCTACAGGTTAACATCTAACCAGGATTTTGCAACAAGGTCAATGTCACATGTTACAATTCTATACCTGTTTGTTCTCCTTATGGATATCAATCATAAGAATGATGAAACAAAATATTTCCATTTCTTTTGAATTATTCATCAGAGAGGAAAGTATCTGAAATGTCACATGTGTAACATGCCCATAATCTTGGACTTGTGTAAATTGATCAATTTGCATCAATGCCTATTGCATGGTTTGAAATTCTAATAATTGATTGATGGTTATAGGTCACAATCACAATGAACTGAACATAACAAAAACCAACCTTGTACTCAAGCTTATTGAATTTTTCTGCAATCTTTGGATAAGTGCGTGCCAGTCAAAAGGGTAGCTAGCCTTTTGAAAATCCTGTAGCCACTTATTCGCATCATCTTCAGAATTCAATTTTAACCTCAGCTTCACCTCAAACTGAGTTGAATTCTCCTGATTCGGGGTAAACTGACAGATCTGGTGTTCATAATTTGTTGGCAACACCCCCTGCAAAATAAAAGGAGAATATCATAGTGAACTTCTTATGTTTGTAATTATAAGCCTTATCTGATCAAGCAGCGGCACTCGTTGGTCATTCTATATGCGAGACTGGAGACAGATGGAGAGTCTTAGATCTATGGCTTGTATGTACTAATGTCGACGAAAGTCAGCACTGTGTCCGTCTATGGCATAGGTGAACGCACTTTTAATTTCACCGTACATGCGCCCGAATTGGGAGTATGAGGTTATATTATAACCTTGAACACTGGATGAGTGGCTATGGGTGCAGGTTAAGCCTAGGTGATAACAAAAGCAAATATGATTATTTATATTATTATCTGTAGGCCTATCAGACATCTGAGCAGTGGTTTTACAAAATCATATTACCCTCGCTTTTAATGCTAAGAGGGCTCGGCGGGCAATATAAGACCATATTACCCCCTCACTAAAAAGCCTATGGACTTTGCACGTTTGTCAACAGAACAAGCAAACTGTTGGTGTAGTCCCATACATCTTTCTGTGTACAGTGCTTGTTACTTTACCAAGACTGGGCCAAATTTCTTATCATTTTGATGACTCCAGAACCTTGCAGTACATACCAGTACTTATATGCTACATGATCAGCTTTTTCTGATTGATTCCACACCCTTTCTTTCACAATGCAATCCGTGACCAGAACTCAACTATCACTTTAAGGCTAATTATGTATGTTCCATTGCTTGGTAGATCTAGTCTTCGACTAGTTCAAGTCAAAATCACAGAAAATGTTGTCAACAGCATTTCGGAATACCTACCGCCAAAAGTTCTTTATCAGGCCCAGGGTTGGGTTGACAATGCTCACACACGGACAGGAAGTTGTCCTCCATAGCAATAGCATCCTCCATGATTGGCTAGGAATCTACTAGGATGAATACGTCCCTATTAATATAAAGAGAAACTGGAAAGATTTAAAACCAAGTCATATATTTATAAAAACTAGTCTCAACAAAGTAGGATACACAAGGAAACCTAACTCTTTAGTACGATTGTATTTTGTAATCATGATCATTATTTATCAATTTATTAATCATTACCATGATGAAGACTCAACTTTAAAAGTTCAACTCACGATCAACTCTCAACTAGATAGAAAAATCCACCTGATATGTTTTGATAGAGTTATCCTCCTAGTACATTTAGGTACCATTTTCATTTGAATCTCTGCAAGTATGACTGAACATCAGACAATCTTTACAAGACTGCCAGACCTCACCCGCGCCAAATTGCTGGGTGAAGAATAAAATAGTGTTTGAACAAAGACAGCCAGACGGACAAAAACACCCACACAGACACACACGCACACACACACACACACACACGCGCACGCACAAACACACACACACACGCACAAAAACACACGCACATGCACACATGCACATTGGATTCATGTGCACTTCATGATGATGATGATGATGATTATGATGAAGATTGAGATGATGACAATGGTGATCGATGATAATATGATGGTGGTAGTGAACGTGTACTAAAGGGAAAGATTGTCAGGAAATGCCACTTAAACATTTAGCGATGTTGATAAAAATCAATGCTTAATCAGAAAAGGGGAAATTATGAAACAATTGTTATCGTGTGTGTTGTGTGTTTGTGTGCGACTGTCTTTGTTCAATGCACTGTTTTTTTCCTCACCCAGTATTACTATTAGTAACTTGGCGCAAGTGAGATCTGGCAAACTTGTAAAGATTGTCTGAGACTCTGATGTTCAGTCATGCATGCAGAGATTCAAATGAAAATGGTACCTACTGGGAGGATAACTCTATCAAGACATATCATGAAACCCATGGTTAAATATTCATAGATCTAGACTACTTCAAACAATAACTCTATCAAGACATATCATGAAACCCATGGTTAAATATTCATAGATCTAGACTACTTCAAACAATACAACTTTTAATTTTTATTTTAAAAAGTGGGACATTTTTCCTGACTCACTCTGTAGACACTTTAGAGTCTAGATTAGTAGCTACAGTACAGACTCTAGACCACACATAGGTTTCTATATTATATTTAGGAGAGTTTAAGCAATGATACGAATGTATTGTCCCAAGAACTTTTATTTCATTCCACATGTTCCAGATAAAGGGTCAACAACAGCATCGAAAAAGAAGATAAAATTAAAAATACACAAATTTCAATATGTGGGACTGGATAAATTAAGGAGAAAGTCGCTGAGAAACTACCGGTACTTTACAGTTTACTGTAACTGTTGTTACACATACAAACAAGATTTAATTTCAAGATTGCAAAATTTCAATGAGATATGAAATTATTGTTTTGTTATGTTGTGTCTTCTGTTCCTACTGTTACTTATAACTACATTACAGAATCACAACAACCAATATCGGAGGCTTACAATCTTGAGTTACTTTGGGTTCAGCCATTTAATCTGGATCCATCTTGTGCACTACACTTTGCCTCGCCCCAGATGGCGCTATTCCATAACATCCTCCTTTGTTTATAAAACGAGAGAATTTTAGATGCATTGACAAGATTACACATCTTCATTTTAACTGAGTCCATTCCGTATTAACTGAGTCTGTTTGCAACTTGTCATTCAGTCCATTTATTACTTTCATAAATGAATCCATGTGTTGGGTGTCCATGGTGATACCAAACATAGCGACGCTCACTGTTAAATTGATGAACGAAGCCTTGGCTATACGAATCGCGACAGCTGGTCTCTGTTGAATAGGAGTTCCGTGGAAATTAACTGCTGTATCCGCTTTCCTTGATATCAGCGACAGTTCGGTTCTTGCATGGATTATGCCCTCTCTATGCACTAATCACTGTATCTCTATAATTCCTTATTTAACTCAACAAAATATTATAAAATCGAGGGGCGACATTTATGTGAATATCTGATTCATTATTTCCTTTAGCCTTTCTTTCCTCCTTTCTCTTCAAACCAAACAATGCAATTTTGCTCCCTCATTTTCACATCCAGTGGCTACCTGAACACCAGTAAACTCTAATTTCTAACATTGTAACAGCTACACTTGTTCCCAAGAAAATGTCTATATTCCTTTAAGATTTTTTTTTTTTTTTTTTTTTTTTGGTTGTTGTCCCCCCTGTACAATATCTCTGTCCTACCTAAGAAAACCTAAATCCTTATTTGGGCACATAATCCTGCAAATAACGTGGTTGTCGAACGCGTCTGCCCGATCTAGTCATCCGGGTCTGATGTTCCACAGGGTCCTGTGGGGGGCCCACAGGTCGGTGATCTTGCTCGGGCTCAGGCGTTACCACCAGGTCATCTAGGTCACCATTAGTGTGATGAAAATGCTCGTTGGTCTTCCTCAGATGACACCTATTTCGACGATAAGTGACACCGTCCTCTGTGCGAACTGTATATGATCGTGGTTGGGCAGCACGGTCCACCACTACAGCCTTCCTCCAGCGTTGATGTCGACCACCAGACGGCTTCATGCGGACATGATCTCCAGCTTTCAGGGCCTTGAGGTCTTGGGCACCTCTGTTGTAGTAGCTAGCTTGTCTTTCTTTACCTGCTCTCAACTCATCTCCTACCTCTTTCTGTATTTCAGGTTTGAGCAGCCTCTGAGTTGTTGGTAGCCTTGTCCTAGTACGCCTGTTCATTAGCCTCTGCACTGGACTGCTGCTCATACCAGGTGTTGGGGTATTTCGATAGGATAGTATGCCTAGGTAAGGGTCAGCTCCTGCTGCCTTTGCCTTTTTCAGTACTGTTTTCGCCACCTTCACGCTGCTTTCCGCCTTACCATTGCTCTGGGGATAGTACGGTGACGATGTCAAATGTTCAAATTGCCATTTCTGGGCAAATCTTTTGAACTCCTCAGCTACAAACTGTGGTCCATTATCAGTTATCAGCTGCTCTGGTATGCCATGTGTAGTGTTTAGGAACTCAGAGACATAAAACTAGATACAATGAATTTAGAAGTTGAGATGATTTAATCTATTCCAAGATGTCTGATCATATTGTGATCATGTGTACATAAAGGGGATTGAGCCCTCGACGTTGACTGTTAGCACAGTCTTACAAACACAACATATTTCCCTCCTTTAAAGAGATGAATAATGTTATATAACTAAGTCCAGATATGAGTTCAAAAGTTTATGAGTCCAGAAAATAAAACTTGTTTATTAACAACAAGCCTGAAATTTTATTAACCTATATTGAGCAATTGTTTCATATGAGTCCAAAACTTAAACGTTCCAGTTTTTAATTTCTATGCTCAATACTTGTCGGCTCTAAGGATTTAAGATCTGTAATCTCGTAGATATCCAGGTCGTCTCCTTACGCTGAGAACGACGAACAGTTCGCGGTTCTGCTCGCTGTTGCTCTTGATCTTCAGTGCTTGTAGGGAATGGAAAGGTGTCTTCCCAATCGCTTTCATTCATGTTGCCTGGCTTGCTCGCGATAAGGCGTCTGGTGTTCCATCGCGTTCCGTCATCTAGTACAAATGCATTCGAGCCGAGCTTCTTCACGATCTGTTTGGGTTTCGATACCCCCGAAGCTAGCTTGTGCTTGCGATTTGGACGCTTTACACGAACCCAGTCACCGATAGCGAATTTCGGTGTGATTGCTCGTCTGCGTTTGTCAGTGTACGCTTTCATGCTTTGCTGTTTCCTCTCAATCTCTCTCGCTTCAGCCTGTGTGCTTGCAGGCTCTGAAACCGGTGGTTTCAGGATGTTGAATGGCATACGGAGGTTCCGTCCCAACATCAACTCTGCTGGAGTCTTTCCGGTTAGCGAATGAGGTGTTGAGCGATACGTGCGTAGTAGGGTCTGGATGGCCTTATCGAAGGTCATTCCATCTGCGATTCGCTTTCAAGCTCTCCTTGATTACCCGGTTGAAACGCTCTACGCCGCCATTGCTTTGAGGGTTGTAGCGAGTTGTGAGGCGATGTTGAATTCCATTAACGGCTAGGAATTCTTCGAACTGTTCAGACGTGAACTGTGGTCCATTGTCCGTGGTGATAGATTCTGGAAGACCCCACTTGGTAAACATCTTCTCCAAGATGCTAATGACTGATGTCGTAGTGACTGAGCTTGTTGCTGCTATCTCAGGCCACTTGCTATGGAGGTCGTGTACAACTAACAAAAATCGCTGACTTTGAGGAGCGGCTTGGACTTCCCCAAAGATGTCGACTTGAAGTTGCTGCCATGGCTTCTTCGGCCATGGGGTCGGCTGCAGTGGTGCTGGCCGCGGTTGAGTTTTCTCGCTGAGAGTACACGCTTCACAAGATCTGACGAGATCTTCTGGCGTCGATCGATCGCTGGCCACCAGATTGCTTGCGACATCGTTGCTTCATCTTCACCACACCTGGATGACTTTCATGTGCGGTTTGTAACACACGATGTTGAAGCGATTTCGGGATTACCGCTCGGGTGCCACGGGCGATACACGTGTCGTCGAAGATAGCTAGCTCATTGCGAACACGATGATATGGAACGAGGTCTTCGGAAATCTCTCTAGGCCATGCTGTTTGGAGATAATGACAGACCTTCTGTAGAGTTGCATCTGCGGCTGACTCTGTTTTCAGCTGCTCACGCGTCACAAGCTTTGCGGTCACGTGAGAGATCACCATAAGAACGTAGTCTTCGACGTCGTCTTCGATGTCGCTTGCATGGCTATCGCGATTGCTATTCGCGTTCGGTGTACGGCTAAGCATATCTGCTACTCGGTTGCGTGAACCCGCGAGATATTCGACCTTGAAATCATATTGGTGCAGTCGATCTGACCATCTGTAGATGCGGAGTGGGCGGTGTCCAGATCCTGAAGTGCTCAACAAGGTTGTTAAGGCTTGATGGTCAGTACGAAGTGTGAACTTGCGACCGTAGAGGTACATATGCCAGTGTTCGCAGGCATAGATGCATGCGAGAGCTTCGCGTTCTCCTGTAGAATACTTTCGCTCTGTGTCCGACAACGCTCGAGATGCGAATGCGACCGGACGTACACTGCCGTCGATCGTTTGCGATAACACTGCTCCGATAGCGAACGCTGGCGTCTGTAGTCACGTACGTTTCAGCGCTTGGAGTGAAGTGAGCGAGAACTGGCGGCTCTGCGATTCTTCCTTTGAGCGTGTTGAATGCGGTCTCTTGTGCGTTGTGCCATTCCCAAAGCGCGTCCTTCCGAGAAGCTTCTGCAGAGGTTCTGCGATTTCTGCGTATTGTGGCACGAATTTGCGGTAGAAGTTCGTTGTTCCCAAGAATGAGGCTAGCTCCTTCACATTCGTTGGGGCTGGGAGTGTTCGGATAGCTGCAACGTTGTCGAGTGTAGGCGTCAGACCATCTGCAGTGACATGATATCCCAGAAAATCAATGTCGAAGCAGCGTGCACTTGGCCTCGTTGAGCGTCAAGTTATGCTTGGCGAGGCGCGTCATGACTTCTGCTAATCGTTGATCGTGCTGAGCCTTGTCCTCTCCGAAGACTACCACATCATCAAGGAGATTCAACGTGCCCTCGATTCCAGCTAGAACTGAAGAAACGATTTTCTGGAATGCGCTAGGTGCTGAGTTCAGTCCATAGGGCATACGGCGATACTGAAACATGCCTATGTGTGTGTTGAATGCAGTGAGATGGCGGCTCTGCTCTGCTAGCGGAACCTGGAGATAGCTACGTCTCATGTCTAGTTTAGAAAACTTTAGCTCCGTGGAATGAAGCTGAAAGTTCATTCATAGTAGGAAGTGGATACTTATCGGAATGATTGCCTTGTTGACTGCCCTCAAATCTACACAAAGTCTAAGATCTCCATTCTTACGGCGTGCGATGACCAGATTAGACACCCACGGGGATGAATCGATGCGCTCGATGATGCCATCGGATTCAAGCCTATGAAGTTCCTTTGAGACTTCATCCCTGACAGCTAACGGAAGTCGACGGAGACTCTGTGCAGTAGGTGGGACTGAGGAATCCACCCTTGGTGCATGGCAATATCCTTTGCATTTACCAAACTCGTTGAAAAGTGCAGCATAGCGTTCTCTATACGCATTGTCAATGAGCGAATCGTTCACCAGTGTGGTCGTTCATCTGAAATCCTAGGGCGTCGAACAGATTGACTCCCATAAGGCTCTCGCCCTTCGCTATGTAGAACGTAAAGCTGTCGAGATGTACATCCTTGTACCCGACAGGAAGCTCAACCGTGCCCAGAACGGAAATCAGTGTAGGTGGTTCACCATATGCTATGAGCTTGCTCGATGTCGATGACAGGCTACAATGTGAGAAATGTCGATGATACAGTTTATCACTAAGAATTGACACTTTGGCCCCACATCAATCATCAAAGAGAGGTTAGTACCAGCAATCTGCACTTCACATTCTTTGAACTGACCTGAATTTGCTGAAGAAATCCGGTCTGAGAGTGTGAACACGCTGCTTGCTATGTCGCCCTCTATTGGTTCATCAACGTGTCGAACTGAAGATGCACTTTTCTTGGTAGATCTGCATACGCTAGAGAAATGGTTCATCTTCGAGCACGAATTGCAACGTTTTCCAAACGCTGGACACGCTTTCGGAGGGTGTGTCCGTCCGCAGTTCGAACACGACTTCGAGTTAGCATGGTTAGAGCGGGCTTTGTTATGATATGGTCGTTTGATGTTCTGTACTGGAGTTGCCTGATGTGCAGTATGACTATGTCCTGTACTGGCACTCACAGTCACATCGTGTTGTTTGAGGAGCTTGGCGTCCAGCATTGCGGCTTCGATCTGGATCGCTAGATCGAGCGCCTTCTTAAGTGTCAGACCGTCATCCTCCATTAACAGGCGTTCTCTAATACGGGGAATAGACGTCTTTTCGATTAGTTGATCTCTAACCAGTTCATCGTTTAAGGTGCCAAACTTGCACTTGGATGCCAGTTCGGTTATGGCTGCCACATATTGTTTTACTGGCTCCCCATGACCTTGTACTCTCTGTCGGAAACGATATCGTTCAATCATCACACTTGTTTTTGGCCCAAAATATTTCTCAAGTTCATCAACAGCTTTATCGTACGTACCGGTAGTAGACACTTCCAGCTGTCCGAAGATCCGCTGCCCCTCTGCGCCCAAACAGTGGATCAGGATTGCGCGGCGGCGGAGGTCGGGTACCTCCGCTGTGTCCAACCCGCTTGCAGTCAAATACGTTTTGAAGCTCAAAATCCATCGTGACCAAGGCACAGGAGGTTCTCCTGGGGTTGCTAGGAATGGGTTAGGTGCTACAAGACCTATTCCAGCCATTCTCGTCGCCAGATGTAGTGTTTAGGAACTCAGAGACATAAAACTAGATACAATGAATTTAGAAGTTGAGATGATTTAATCTATTCCAAGATGTCCGATCATATTGTGATCATGTGTACATAAAGGGGATTGAGCCCTCGACGTTGACTGTTAGCACAGTCTTACAAACACAACACCATGTCTTGCAAAGTGGCCTTTCAACTTCTGGATCACATTGAATGTTGCCGTCTTCTCCAAATAGTCTATTTCCCAATATCCTGAGAAATAGTCCACTGTTATCAGGTAGTTCCGTCCATCCAGATGGAACAAATCTACACCCACCTTCGCCCATGGCCTCTCTGGAATGTCATGGGACTGTAGTGTTTCCTTGGTTGTTCTCTCCCTTGAGCTTGGCAGATGTCACATTTCTGAACACTGTCTCTAATTTCTACACTCATTCCAGGCCAGTACAGACATTCCCTTGCCCTTCTCAGACAGCCATTTATACCGATGTGGGAATCGTGAACTCGTGCTATCATGTCCCGTCTCCTGGCTCTAGGAATGATCACTCTCTCCTCTGAATATTAGATCATCTCCGATACTGATCTCGTCTCACATGGAAATATGAAATAAGCTCAGGGTCCACATCCTTCTTATTCTCTGGCCAACCTCGTTTGACCATATCTTGCAATCTCTGCATCATCTCGTCTTTCTGCGTTGCATCCCTGATGTCAATAAGCAGAGGTTGTGATATTGGGATGTGCCTTGCTAGGTTTACCGACTCTAGCTCTCTCATGGTCGTATCAGTCTTGCCAGTCTGAAGATATGCCCTGCTTAGGTGTCTGCCAGATACATCTCCTTCCCTGGCCTGTATCTTATTATCACATCATAGGTCTGCATTCTCACCAGCATCCTCTGCAATCTTTTGGGTGCTCGATGAAGTGGTTTTGTAGTGATAATCTCTAGTGGTTTATGGTCTGATTGCACATTCACTGGCCTTCCATAGGTGTAGATATGGAACCTCTCTAGACCAAAGACCACTGCCAGTAACTCCTTTTCAATCTGCGCGTACCTTGTCTCGGCATCTGTTAGGGCTCTACTAGCATAGGCAACTGGACGGCCCTCCTGCATCAGCGCAGCACCAAGTTCATTTACTGAAGCGTCAGCCTGCAGCGTCAACTCCTTGGATGGATCATAGTATTTGAGTACTGGCTCTGCTGTCACCAACCTCTTTATCTCCATCACTGCCTTGTCATGCACCTCTGCCCACCACCAAACTACATCCTTCTGTGTCAGCTTTCGGAGTGGCTCACATAGGTCGCTAAGCCCCGGCAGGAATTTACTCAGGTAGTTTACGAACCCTATAAACCGTTGAACTCCTTTCACATCTGTAGGGTTCGGCATCTTTAGGACTGCATGCTTCCACTTTCTTTGGATCTGGTTTCAGGCCTGCAGCAGAGACCATATGTCCTATGAAGGAGACTTCCTTCACCTTAAGCTTCGCCTTTTCTATGTTGAGCTTTAGGTTTCTCTCTCGACACTTTGCACTGGGTTGAGAAATGATTCTGCTTATGGCAGTTGAAACACTCCTTGCCATAGGCTGGACATTTCTCCTTTTTCTTCTCATGTTTGCGTCCACAGAATTGACACTGAACTGTTGGCCAGTGTGTAGTTCCCTCTTTGCTCACCGCACAAACTTCCTGTCGCTGGTCACCTAGCTACCAGGAAATCAACTCTGGCCTTGGAAAGCACGGACGCCTGACAAGCTTTCACACACTTGTCTAAATCAAGCGAAGATTCTCGCAGAAGTCTCTCCCTCAGCATGCCATCTCTGATGCCACACACTATCCTGTCCCGAATCAGTGACTCCTTCAGCTCTCCAAAATTGCAGTGGACCGCCAGCAGCTTCAGTTCGGTGAGGAATGTATCAAAACATTCCCCACTATCTTGACTTCTAGTAAAGAACCTGTACCTGTCGATGGTCTCATTCCGTACTGGTTGACAATGCTTCTCAAAAGCACTAAAAGCTTGAGCAAGGGTAACTTCCTGTAGAGTCCCATCTGCCGACCTTGTCCCTTCCGGTTTGATTGTCTCATACAGCTCTCTACCCTGTGGACCAACGAGGTACTTGAGCATCTTGATCTTCACCTTGTCCTCTTTCCCTTCCATGCTCAAATCGATATATGGCACAAACTCTTCCTTCCATTGCTTCCACTCCAGCGCCAATGGCAGGGCACTTGCCTCAAAGTTCATCTGTCTTGGAGGTCTCAGCTGCTCCATTTTCCTGATATAATAAATTTCTCTTACTCAGGAAACAATGATACTACTACTTCTGGTAAATCCGGTCACTCACTGCAACTTAACATGTGCACCGTCAATGGGTTGAAAACTGTCTGGTATTTCCGGTCACCCGTACTTCAGCACCCAGTTCCCTGCCGATTCTGTCGGAAATCTCTACATTATGTCTCCTACAGAGTTCATAGCATCATCATCATATCTCAGCACCATTCAGGACGTCTCAAAGTCAATAACGGCACCAATTATCGGCAATAAGTTCAACTTACAACTCTGCATGTCGGTCAACTTTCGCTGTATCTTATCGCGTATCGGAAGTGCACTCTTCCGTCTCCCGACTTCGTCGTCGTCGTCACTTGAAAACGGTCCAAAATTATCCCGACAAATCCTGTAACTTCAAACTTCTGACATCATGTTTTGTTATGTTTTGTCTTCTGTTCCTACTGTTACTTATAACTACATTACAGAATCACAACAACCAATATCGGAGGCTTACAATCTTGAGTTACTTTGGGTTCAGCCATTTAATCTGGATCCATCTTGTGCACTACACTGTGCCTCGCCCCAGATGGCGCTATTCCATAACAATTATGAATCAGGAATAAGTTAAGATCATACTTACATTGCACGAGAATTGTCCATTTTGTGCTCAAGTTCTTCACATCATTGGATATTGCTATTGCGCCAGGTATAACAGTTCGTATGTGCGCATGCGCAAGGTATTATAGATCCTCGCATTATAAAATCTAATGAATATTTATGAGGTTTCTGATAATGACCATGTGCGCATGCACCAAGTATAACAGTTCGTATGTGCGCATGCGCTAGGTATAAAAGTTCGTAGGAAAAAAAATTTCGCGGCCGGCCGGGGCGATATCTTGTAGACACGATTTGCTAAATAGTTGGATAAGCACTTGTGCTTTGCCCAATTAAATAGGAAAAATTACCACACCACGGTATTCAAAACCCCAACAGTTGGAAACGTAAACAAATACAATATATCATCAAATTATTGGTCAACTTATGCCCAATTATGTTGTAAAGATATTTGACCAACAACAAATTTACCCCATATTTTTTGCAGTGTAGGCCTCGGATACTTTTTTTTTTTTTTTTAATTCTCTTCTCTCATAAAGAAAATTGTACATAATTTATAACATTGCAAACAAAATTACAAATATTCTTCACATAGGCCTAAATAAATTTGCAAGTGAACTTTAACATTTCCATACAAGGTTACAAATAAATGTTCATATAAAATAAATTTGCAAATGAAGTAACACATTTACCAGAGAAAAATATTCACATAAACAAAATTATATTTTCACATTTTAAACAAATCGCAAATAAATTTTTTACAATTTCCTCGACCAGCTTGCATATAAACTTCCAATTCATTTCCTTCAGAGAGCAAAAAGGGTTATGATAAAAAAGAAAGAAAGAAGATATATGATAAAAGAAAAAAGAAAGAGAAAGAGAACACCTACTGCCCCCCCCCCGCCCCACACAACACTAAAACACATGATAACAAGTACAGCAGTATACAAAACACACACCCACACAGATAACGAACAAACAAACAAAAGAAAAAGAAGAAAAAAAAAACAAAGGTGAAAGGAAAAGCAAGGGTAGAGAAGAGAAGAGGGTCTAGAAGTTGTATATTGAGAAAAATTTGCTGTATTCTTCTCTCCAAATTTATAATAATAATAATAATAATAGCTAGTTCTTATATAGCGCTTTTCAGGACCGAAGGCCCTCTCAAAGCGCTTTACAGATATCACCCCGGTCATCGGATTCAGGCTTACCCGCACACAATGTATGCACATTCTCCACTCCCTGGGGAGCATTCCAGCCAGGCGTCATTTTTATAAGCGCACACTTGCTAATCTAAGCACATTAGCTTTCGCATCCTACTGGGTACCCATTTAACACCTGGGTGGAGAGTGGCAAATGTAGATCAATGTCTTGCCAAAGGACATTAGTGCCGCGGTGGGACTTGAACCGCGAACCTTGTGATCCACTCGTCCACGACACCTCTACCCTTTATACCATGAGGCCCTTGATCGTATTTTCAAACCTTCATTAACAAAGTCATAAAATACTCTTAGTTGCTGTTTCTTAATTTTCAGTTGTTCAAGGATATTTTTATAACGTACATTATTGATAAATAGTAAATTCTCTTCCAAGTCTTCAATTTCTTTTTCCAACTTTTCTATTTTGTCCTTCCTTTCTTTTAGTTGCCCTTTTCTTTGAAAATTTACTTGTAAACCTGCGTATTTCCATTTTCATGTAGTCCCATAATACTCTCTCGTCTTTTATCTCAGATGACAATTTGTTATTTAAAGTCTGTATTTCTTCCCTCATCTTTAAAACATAGTCTCTATCATTTACCAAACTATTATTGAACTTCTAATAACCTCTTTTACCCTGAAATTTTTCAGATGTTCTATCATACAGAACCAACTTAACAGGAGAATGGTCAGGTGCTAAGGAGGGAATAATGTCACATTTAGATGTTATCTGTTCTAAATTCTCTGATATAATGAAATAATCCAAACGGCTTTGCAGAAATGGATTCCCTTGTCTATATGTATATTGTTGTTTATCTTTATTTTTTATTTCTCCATACATCTGTTAATTTAAATTCATCCAAGAATTCTTCTAATTTGCTACTGAATTTTGATGGCTTCTTTGAAACTAGTCCAAAATAATCTAAGTTCCTGTCCCTAATAACATTTAAGTCACCTCCAAGAACCACTGGGTTCCCTTCTGGATTGTTTCTATAATACAACAACTGACTTAAATCATTTACACATTTGATGTGCTCCCCTTCATTATTTCCAGTAGGAATATAAACATTTCCAAGCAACATCTTCTGACCTTGTATATAACATCTAATCGATACATATCTTCCATTTATGTCTGCACAAATGTCACTAATTTCAATGTCTAACTTACTATTTATTAATACCAAAACTCCTCTACTATGGCTTGTACCATGACTAAAGATACATTTCCCGCCCCACTCCAATTGCCATTTCTTTTCGATTTCAGGTGTACTATTTGTTTCTTGTAAGTACATTATATCTATAGACTTTGTCCTAAACCAATTAAACATTTTTTTCTTGTTTGCTTCTATCTCTTATTCCCCTCACATTCAGTGTGAGAAAATTACATGAAAACAAGTTTTTTTTATTATCCATCTTTTTCCTTTTGAATTAAACAAATTATCTATATATAAGCAAGGACACTCTACAAATTCTAACCTTGCCGATAAAGGGATCAACTTTTGGCAAATAAATATTTTTAATGAAACAACTTCACGGCCTTCTCCCCTAACAGAAAAGAAACTAAGAAAGAAAAAGGAGATGTACAAGTACATGAACCTACTACAAATATTCAAGAACATACATTTGAAAAAGAAAGAAAAAGAAAAGAAAACAAAGAAACATGAGAAGACAACATGAAACAGAAAGAAACAACGAAGTTCGCGTAGCGAATCGTACATGATGATTAATCAGACAGCCCTTGCAAACATTGCATGGCACTCCCCCTTTCCCCTCTCCCCTAATTCAGCTTTCCAGACATGATATTGGTCAACTACTTAGTTTTCTATTTTTGTACATATCGTATTCCCTTCCTACTTATTTTTTCAACTTCAGGTTATTTGCTGATGATTCAAACTTGTTCCATACCTTTAAGAAAGATATTGATATGAATGAGGTGAATAAGGATTTGAATAAGGTCCAGCAGTGGTGTTACTGTATGCCAACAAGGTCACAAATAATCTAAGCAAATCAAATTATATGATAATAAAGGGCAAAAGGAGATATGTCCAGATAAAGGGTGCTCTCGAAATATCTGGATCTAAATTACTTGAAGTAGATAAGGCATCTTTTGTAGGACTACAAATTGATAAGCATCTCACATGGATTGAACATATAAAAATGGTAAATCGAAATATTCGTTCAAAAGTCAGAACTTTGTTCAGAATAATTCATAATTCATAATTTCTTTGCTACATATTGTTAAATGTATTGATTTTCTATGTATAGTGTGTTTTAAGACATATTGTAAAACAGCCTCTGAGGAAATAAAACTTCAACAAGCTCTGCTTCTAGTTAGTTCCTCTTTTCTCGTGCTAGTACTATTATATTCGTAGTTTCACTGTATATTTTTTGTAATATACTTATTCATTGTATTATGTGTTGCATGAGAAATAAAATCATTTGAATCTTTGAATCGATCATTATGTCCCACAGAACATTTTAGTACTATTATACAAAGCGTTAATCCAGCCACATATTTTGTATGGAATTAGAGTATGGGGAACCACATACAAGACCAACTTGAATTGTATTTTCCTTACCCAGAAAGTGGCGATGAGAGCGATATCCTTTAGCCCAAGAGGTACCCATTCGGTACCCTTGTTCCAAAAGATAATTTTTTTTAAATATTTACAACCTTCATTTCCTATCTGTCTCAACCTTCATCTTTGACTTATTAAATGGCAATCTTCCTCACTCCTTAATTGCATACTGTCAGGTAACAGAGCACAGATATGGCACAAGGGGCAAAGAACATGGACAACTATATCTGCCTAAATGCAAAACCACACAAGGTCAATTTTCAATATCATTTATGGGCGTGAAAATATGGAATAGTATACCATATGATTTGAGAAGAATACGATCTAAAAATTCTTATTAGAGAATTTCTAAAAAGATCATTAGATAATGATGTTTTTTTTGGGGGGGGTGGGGTTCTGATACGGAAGTCGACACACATTTGACCTACATGTATATATTAAGTAAGGAATATTTCTAAATGACTATTCTATTTCTTTGTTTACTTTCATTATATAGTTTATGTTACATGTATATATATGTATTATCTATCTAAGTATCTTCTCCCGTTTCGGAGGTTGATTGCAACATCTCTCCATTTCACTCTATCTTCTGCCATTCTGGTGCACTCTTGCAGTTTGAGTCCACTCCAGTTCTTGAATTCTCTTCCCAGTTGATTGTGAGTCTCCCTCTCGGTCTAGTTCCTTCCACTCTTCTCTCCAACACATCCTTTAAGGGGCTTTGGTGCCTTTTAACATGACCAAAGTATTTGACTTTTCTCTCCTTAACTAATCCTACCAGTGCAATTTGTTTACGCCCTGCCATGTGCAATATCTCTTTGTTTGTTTTCATTCGTTTCCAGGATATTTTCATAATTCTTCTGTAAATCCACATTTCAAAAGATGTTATTCTATTTTCCATGGCCTTGTTTATTGTCCATGTTTCTGCTCCATACAATAGGACAGACCATACATAACAGTTTACTAGTCTTAACCGGTTAACCCTAATAAGGCCGGGGGGCGACTTTGCGTTTTACACCCTGGCCTGGACCTTTTCCCAATAAATTTCAAGGAACCGACTGGGAAAAGTCTATCCATGACAAGATATTGCGCGCGCACGTAGCTCTTCTGCAATGCTCAACGTACGTCCTATATGTCCAGTGTCGCGGTACGCGGTACATGTACTTTTGTATCGAGACGTACGAGTGAGAGAAAAACAACGAATAACAACAGAAGGAAATAGAGAAAAACAATAAATAATTAAAGAACAGAGAGGAAACAAAGAATGTCATAAGCAGAGAGAGAAAACAAAAACTAACTTGAAAGAAAGAGAGAAATTAGAGAAGGAATTAATCAAAGTAAGGAAAGAGAGAAACCAAATAATATTATGGTTTTTGTGGTTTAATTCCGCCTTCTTCAGGGTTTCAATTTTTGACGTGTAGCCTACTTTCAAACCATTTGCTGATTCGACCCCCTAACACACGTGTACACATATCGACACATACACAGACTACACTCGACATAATATGTGTAATGGTAATGTAATACATAAACTGTGATTTAAATATTGCACTCGTACCATTTTCTATTATTGTGGGATCACGTCTTTCATTTTTAAATTCATGTCATTTGTTTCTAAGACCTAATTTCTCTAATTCTCTTGACCCCTCTCCCTTCATATTTGTTTTCTAAGACCTCCCCTCATCTCTCTTCATATTTGTTTTCTAAGACCCATTTCTCCCCGCCCCCATCTCTATTCATATTTGTTTTCTAAGACCTCTCTCTCGACCCACTCTCTCTCTCGTATGTATTTCTCAGACCCCTCTTTCTTTCTCTCTCATTAACCCCCTCTTCATATTTGTTTCTAAGGCCTCTCTCTCTCTCTTCATATTTGTTTCTATGAGACCCCCCTCTCTTTCTCATTTCTTGATATTTGTTTCTAAGACCTCTCTCTCTCTAGCTCTCAATTCATGATATTTGTTTCTAAGACCCCTCTTTTCTCACTTCTTGAATTCATATTTGTTTCTAAGACCTCTGTCTCTCTCTCCCTTTCTCTCTTTCTCATTTTAAATTCATGATATTTGTTTATAAGACCTCTCTTTCTCTCTTTTTCCATTCATCACTTTGTCTAGTGTAATGTACAGACACATAACATATAAAGGAAATTATACACCAGTTTTACATGAATTCATTTGCACTTTATTTACTGCTTTACATTCATATACTTTTTTTTCGTGAAGGTAATCTAATCCTTCAATGTCAGAGAAGTAATACAAAAGATACAGGAGTATGTGTATGCATAAATAGTTATATAAAGAAGAAATATGTAGTAAAAGTGAAAGCAAACAATAGTAGAAATTTGAACAGATAATTTGACAGTGTGTTAAGATTTAGATGCAAGAAATGACTATAAGAAATTTTTATTTGAAAATACATGCACATGTAGATAAAAAGAGATCTGAACATAGGCGGATTCATGGGCGCAGAGGCGTGCACCGCACTTTACTTTGGAGATAACGAACTGAATACACATAATAATGGATGATACGTGAAAATATTTTTCTTCAGCGAGTAACAATATTTCACGTATTTCGCGAAAATTGATCATCCAATATTATAATTATTATTTAGATACTCCACAGAGATATTGTGATTTATTCACCATTTTTTATAATATACTAGTACATGTACTTGTAAACTGCATCTTGGCAATTGAAGCTTGAAACGAGTGCAAATATGAAATTTCCCAAGCATTTATGTGGTGCTGGTGCACAACTAACATGAAAAGTTAAAAATGTTTGAATTTCAAGAAAACAGTAGGCCTACCGTAACACTAATATAATCATTTACCTGTACAAAGTCGAACATCTAGAATTTACATATCCCAATCCAAGTTGTTACTTGAAGTTATTGTGACGTTACAATTATTGAAAACGAAGTAGTTACTTGGATGGTGCAATTTCATATGGTGACGTCACGTTTAATAGCTGCATGCGCACAATCACTAATAATGGCGTGGCTTAAGAGGAAAAATAAAAAGAGCAACATAGGTTTTATTGTTACTTCACGTTAGCTGAATGCACACAATCATGTATTGACCAATCATAATCTTGTGGGCGTGGCAGAATGTTCATTGCGTCCAATATTTTATGTTATTATGAATTCTCCATAGGCTTAGACGTTAAGAAATGAGATTTAATATTTTAGCTCTCTGAGACGACCGTGACGGACCTCCAAAAATATCGTTGCCTCTAAAACCCTAAATCTAAATAATAGACCTAATATATATAACAACATAACATATAATAATATTTCCTTTATCCCAAATTTTCAGGTCCCAGGAACCTCATCATTATTAAAGGTTTCCACTGGTGTAAATTTGGCAATACTCCTCAAAGCTATGGATAAGTTTGTGTGTACAATGCTTTTCATATAAAGTTCATTGACTTTTTGACCTTTGAACTTTGTCGAATATGACCCATATTCGAACTCGACGAGTCTTCAAGAGATGCAAGTACCACTGGTGTGAATTTGGTGATACTACCTAAAGGCTATGGAAATTTATTGTGAGTACAACATAATTGTTGATGCCGACAATGACGTCGGAAAGAGTGACGCCTATATACATGTACGCAGGCAAGACAAAAACTATGTTTTACTATGGGTTTTGCCTAGAGATTGGCACATTGTGACCGCATGGTTCAGATTATGTGGTGCAGCTGCACGTTTTTTACGTGGAAGCTGCGATGACTGTGATGACTGTGATGACTGACCACCTTTGGCATAGCCATGTTCTTCAACTGTTGCCTGCTTGGTCGGACGTCCCGATGTCAAGTTTCTCCTCCCCCCAATCTTCACTCTTCTGCGAGCAATGGCTGTTGGCTGCACGCCAATGCTAGGTCCAGAAGTCTTAAGGATACCTACCTTGGGCTTAACCTTGCGCCTGGCAAGGTTGACGCCACTGTATCTCCCATACATTCTGATAGCAGATGTGAGACTGCTATCAGTCTTAAGCCTCCTATGAGACTGTAGCATAGCCTTAAAGGGCTCTGCAAATGTGGCAGGGTCCTGCTTAAGCTTCTCCTCCATCTCTAAGAACATGTTGTGGACTCTTTCCACAAGGTCATCAGATTGTGGAGCTGAAACAGACATAGAAAATGATGATTAAATGGCAACCCTGGTTGATTCTTTCAGAAATAATAATAATTAAAAAAACACTATGCAAAAATAAAAGTAGAGAATGTGTAGTTGATTTGGGGGAAACTCATACTTAAGGGTAAATCAGAAATGACTACACACCTTGAAAAACTGCCAACTGCTTAGATGAAAGTAATTATAAATATTAACCTTTTTACAATTTTATGGTAGAGAACTCTTCCGATTTCTTCCTATTTCTCTTGATATTACACATGTGTTAGGACACTTTAATACACAGTTAATGCACATGGGTAAATTTAGGTGACTGGGTATACACCAATTTGCATCAAAATACTAAAAGGCTTGCTTCACATAGCTACAACTTATATTGCCAAGACTGTAATTGACTTTAAAAATTACTTTGAAAATTATCCATACTCTAAAAATGGGATTTATAAATTTAACCATGTTTACTGGTAGAGTACACTTCAGATGACAGGCCTACTTATATCACAGTGAATTCTCAATACCCATATGAACTTAATCAGACTACATAATAATTAGATAAAGGTTTATAATTCAACTTACTGAAATGTGCTCAGATGTTATCCAAGCGATCCCTCGTAAATAATGGTTTAGTTGTAATACGGATGAAAGACAAAAAATGTGAAAAGAGTTAGGTCATGCACATGAATGAAAAACAGTGACAATATATCATGCACATTTCCGAATACTTGTCAGGCACCTTCAATCATTCTGCAGGCTCATAACAATCTGTAAATGGACAAGACTTCATGCTGGTAAGTAACACTAACATGTTAGAAACTTGATGTGTGCGACTTCATTCCAATATGCCTCTGCCTATGTTTAACTATTCACCCTGCCACACTCAACATCTTAATATGTTGATGACACAAAACACCAGATAATGACCTCTGTGACCCTTGACCTTTGACTTACGTACTCCAAAATCTAATCAGATCGTCTTCCTAATGGTGATACATACTATAATCAAGGTTGAAGTTCATGTCTCAAGTGGTTGTTGAGATATCACGATGACTGACAGATGGACAAATCCTAATGGGTCATTATAATGAAGATGATCAACAAATTATGAATTCAACGTCCATGATCAAACAGTCCACTCCCGATATAACGAGCACGGATACAACGAGATTTCGTTATAACGAGGCAATTCTCCAGGGCCCAATTTTAAAATATTCATGTATAAACCTATGTGGTCAGTATCTTTGATATAATGAGATTTCATTATAACGAGGTAATTGGTTTGGTCCCGAGCACCTCACTACAACGGGAGTGGACTGTAGCATGCAATAAAACACATGAGAAAATCTGGAACAATATAATAAGAGAACTGGAATATATTTTGGAAATTTTCTTGTATTATTTTTTTATTTACGTTTGTCTTAAATTTTGGGATCAAGAAGATTCTCTCTAGCTTCCTTATTTTAATTGTTGATTTAACCAGAGCATTATGATCCAATAAGCATGTACCAAAATAATAATGGCCCTACATGTATATGTTACTCAACAACTTTCTGACCGTCGACATGTGATCTAGTTATCTCCCAAAATTAATGAGAATTTTGGCTCTCCGGCCTTCATTCATCCCATTTCAAATATTGAAAACATTCATTTATCCAGAGCTACATGTACCTGTTCGATTTGATTTACGCATTGGATGCACTACCTAAGGTAATAAATGGTTATTTAAAATAATAAAAACACGATTGACCAGCCTTTTTATATTAAAATATCAGAATATAAAATCCTATGAAACTTAAATGCATGTTCTCCTTTAGATAAAGTTTAGTTCTGGTCTTGAGATTGAAATGTGGAAGAACTGTCTCAAAGTGATTGGGAAAGGTTTATTATAATGCATCTAAGAATTGGTGTATGCTTTTGGTATCACCAAAATGATAAGAAATCAACTTGATTCTGCTAGGAGAGTCACATGCACTGCACACAGATATGCATGTATGTGGCTACACACAAATGTTCGGTCTGAACATTTGAGCTGCTTTCTCTTATTATGAATGTGAGGTCATTTGAACAACAATCTTTTGTAGTGGATCTTTTTACTAATCTTCCTAAATAACATGAAAAGAATTTGAAAGCTCACAATAATTGTTTTTCACCTTTCCCACAACAGTAGCTTTTCTTCCCTTTTCCTTCTCTTCTCTCTCACTCTCAATCTCACCCTCACACCCCTCTTTCCGTTTCTATACCCCTTGATTTTACCACTCTCCCTACCCTTTTTATATTTCATTTAACCATGTTTATAGTTGTTTAAAGATACCTAGTTGTTTACAGAAATAGTTTTTGGTTTGGCAAACTCTTAGGGGTTCCAATTACAAGCTCTGCATCCAAGGGGTCCTAACCCTCTCTTTCAGAATATTGTATGTGTATTTATTGTTTTCATCATATGTTATTCTTTGTATGATTGATTGGTTTAAATAAATTGAACTTGAATTTGAAATTTAAAGCAAAACATATTTGCAATAAGCTGTGTTATACTTACATTGAGAGGAGCTGCTGCCATGAAGACGCCTGTCAAATGCATTATGGAAGTCCCTCTGAACACGTAGACTGTCAATACGAGCAAGTTGGGGATCCTGCATATCACCATGGCCATTGACCAGTGCTGTTTCTTGCAATCGTGGTTCTGCCACATCTTCTGCCATTGGCTCCACGGACTGAAGAGGGTCCATCCATCCAGACGGGACATTGTCATTACCTTGAATTCAATTGATAAATGGTCAAAAAAAATTCAAACATAATATTGATCATGTAGTGCTGGTTAAAGTAACACAAGAGAGGAAAATATATGACCAGGATGCGTACTCCTACATTGTCATATAATTGTTGATGCTGCGGCTGTAGGTGATCAAAGGTATTGTTGACTAATTTCAAGTTGAAATGTCATCAAAGTGATGTATAACTTTGTTAGGCCTTTCATTCATTTACAACATAAAATATAATAGTAAATATTAAATGATAGCAGAGCGTAGATCACTTTATACGTATAAGAAAATTTATTCAGTTTAATATTACTTACATCCAGTTGCAATTTTGAGTAACAATTCCCTTTCCTTGGCAGAAGTTGGGAGGAAGTTGCTTGATGCCACTTTGAAGTGTGTCACAATGGCCTCTTGATGTTTGCAGGCACCCCAGTTATACCTTCATGGCATGTACAAACACCAACTGCCATGTCAATAGTGTAGTGACATTGTCGATCACTCTGACTGGTGACTTCGTAGGTGCTCTCCCCAGTCTGATTGTAACAATATAAGAAATAACACAAGGCATTAGCGATGTAGTGTCTCGCCCACTTGTGAAAATAACTAGAAATATCGCGATGTCCATTGCCATCCATGAGAATTGTAGGGCCTATCGCAAGCTGATTTTGAAATATGACCTTTGACCTCTCTATGTGACCTCCGACAGCACCGCAACATGATGTTACCCCTAGTGCATCTATCACCCAAGTTTGGTCGCCATTGGACTAACAGTTGTCAAGTTATGTGTCAAAACATTTGTGACGGACGGACGGACGGACGGACAGACGCCATTTGGATCCCTAAGTCTCGCCATCCACCTCCGTGGGCGAGACAATAAAAGGAGAATTATAACGTCAGTGCTGGACAGGTAGTTCTTTCAAACTTAACATCCACATATCATGTTTAGTTAATACTATGTTATTGTTAATTTATTGTTGTTTTATCTTTGGGTCACTTCTTCCCTTAATTTCTGAATAAGTATTAGTCAAATAAATAAATTAGTTGGTGCTTTATATTTAGGCATTACAGCACTACTGAAGTATTCAATTTTAAGATCAAATTGAATTTCCTTTTGGATATTGTTTCACATGTACATCATCATTTACTAAATTTCCATCCATCTCCTCACAGATTAAATAAATAGAAATAAATTTACAAAGGTTTTTATTTACTTTGGAAATGTCATCTTTGCTGATCTTGGATCTGTTGTGGGTTTGGATATTCCACTTTAGTGGGCGCTGGTTGACAACTGACAGAAGTCTCCTCTGGTAGAATCCTTCAAACCTGCAGAGGATGAAGTCTAATAACTGAGGCACGTTGAATGCCTTGGAGCGTTGAAGGATGGAGTCTTTGAGGACCTTCATGGCGGCTTCGGCATAGTTATTTGTGTTGTTTGCCCGAATCCTCAGTCCAATTCTGAATGCCTGGGCCCACACTTGTCGTCTCTCATATAAGGAGTTGATATATGCTCTATATCCAGGGTACCTGGTCAACGAGAATCATCAAACATCGACTTTAAATTGCATTCAAAAGAAATGTTACTCCATACATTGTATGCTGCATTAACTGAGTTCTTCATATGTGGCCATGTGTTATGATTTGTTACGATTTTTTCAAATATCATATGATATCTCGGTAAAACAGACGGGTATTGTCATGAATTGGTGTCATTTGAAAGCTGAATAAAAGCTCTATCATACCTGTATGAGCTCATTAGCACTTGAAATCACGACACTGCACATCGTAGAATAATAATTCTTCTTCTTATCGGGTCACTACATTATATTAAACAACACTGGTCCAGTACTGGACACAGGACTTCGCTTTGGGGTTAAACCCTTCTACATGTAGGTCTGCAAGGGTACACATTTCTGTTAGGTGGGGGCATACCAGCAGGTGGTCCATGGTCTGCTCTTCCCCACATTCAGAAGAATAAATGAAAAGGGTGGAGGGGGGAGCGGTACACATTAACTCCAAAGAAACTCCTCTAACTACATGTATATATTTTCTGAAAGGAATTCAGTGCTGGCATCCACTCCGAGCACAAATTAGGAAAAAAAAGTGATTCTATCGTATGCCATTTTTTTTATTCCTCAGGAAATTTCATTTTAGAAAATGTACATACTATTGTAGGGATAGAGTTAATACACAAGTTCAAAATGCATGGCCATATTCCCCTTTCCAAATCAAGTAACCCTATTACTGTCATAAATACATTGAATTATTAACCCCTGCACAAAACATTCCCTCGGGAGGTTGTACATTTTATGATACCATCCTTGAAGTCGTACTTGTTTCTACCAAACCTTTAAGAAGTACAGTCATTTTCACTTTATACCTGCAGAGGTATGTATATCCAACTTTGCTCTATTATTTCTTAAACTGGGGGAATAAATATATTTGAAATTCGATAATATTAGGTGCCCCATTTCAACAGCTGTAACGCACAACTGAGATGGTTCAGATGGACAAAATAAGGTACATGTACATTGAGTGCATGTCATACTTCATAAATAGCCTACTATTGAGACTGTATGCCTGGGCTCACCGTATAACAGCAGGATCACTGATGGCACTCTCAAAAGCTGCCTCAACAGCAGTGGCATCCTCAGCATAGACCATGTTCTTCACATGGAAGAACAGGCCCTGTCGATGGTGTTTTTGGATGCCATGTTTACTATCCCATAGCCACCGCCACACAGCCTGCAAGAGGTGAAACGAGCAGAGGAGAAGTACAGATTGGGGGAAAACAGCATGGAGGGCCTTCCTCTCTGCGGTGCAGTCATCAGTAATGAAGACTGCTGGCCCATCATTACCATTTCCCCCAAAGGCACCAGCTGGACAGATGGTCTGCAGCAGCTGCAACCCTTCAACGATGGTCCGCTCCTGCTCGTTCGACGTTATGATGACCCCCAGAGGCAGGCCACCCGAAGAGCTGTGTGTCAACAGCAGGAACACCCTGCTTCCGTGGCGGTCAACATTGCCTGCCAGAAAACAGCATAATGACAACCTAATTAATCAATCTGAAATTATTCCTATAGCCATGCAAAGACAACAAACGTTAATGGTGAATTTACCTTGAAGTGTAGTCTTGGAGACACCCCACACCAGGAGGGCGCTCATAAATCATAATTATTTGCGCCACCAGGTCCAAGGCATACACTCCACATGTCCCCCTTGGCCTCTCACTCTTGTAACTGGCACTCTTATACCCCATTCGGTGGGCTCTAACTCCGTGTCAGCAACGGAGCAGCTCCGTTGCTGAAACGGTGTGGTTGTTAGTGTGAATGCTCGGTCCCGTTATAAACTACAATGGACCAACACCATCTCGTCTCAACACCATTTCAACTAAACCACTGTTCGCCTAGCTCCTGCAACGGTGCTGCTCCGTTGCTGAAACAGAGGTCGTTCACTGTGAATGCGACCCGTTTCAGCTCCGTAATAAACCATGTGTGTTTGCTTATTGTTTGTACTTCCCATGCTACGTATTTCTGGGCATCGGGGTCACTCACGGGGTCATGAGCCAGACATAATGTGCTTTGTAACGGAGGCACCGATTTATACGCAGATAAAATTTACTCCGTTGCTGCAACGGAGTAACTGGTCTACTGTGAATGCATTTAAAACAGGGTTATGACGGTGTCGCCGCTCCGTTTTAGCACCGTTGAAAATTTGAAAGCCACTGTGAATGGGGTATTATACATACATGTATGTAAGGACATAAATATGAAATACCTGTCGAATCAATGAACACAAGTTCGCTGCTGTGAGTCATTAAAGTGTGTACACGCTGCATCAGTGGAGTGCAAATTCCTATGATCAGCTCCCAGTGCTGCTCCTAATCATCTTGGCACACGTCATCCCTGCTTCTTTGTTGTAATTAGCAATTACTTTCTCGTCAACAGCTGCGACCATATCTGCACCATCTGCAGGACCATAGGCCTTTCTGAAGATCTTGTGATAGAGTCTGCCAAAATTTAAGACGTTTAACAAACATTCATTTTTTTCATTCATCGTGTCTTCAACCACATTTGGTCAATTCCAGCGTAACGGACATGACAGTCATACCAATTTTAATACAAAATTAACAGTTCCAAAACGCAATTCATTCATTTTATCATGCACATAACATTATCAGTGACATACAGAGCAAATTTTAAAGTATTTTACTGAATAGATAAAGAGAAAATTGATATTTAGTGAGTGTAACGGACATGACACGAAATAGCAAATGTTTTTTTACCTCCTGTGCACAGTTTGAAATTTCAGTGAACTTTGCAATGGAAATATAACTAAGTTTGGGTTTTAAATTGAATTCAAGATGACACTCTAAACACAACTACAGGTTTTTAAATAATTTGGTATTCCATTTTCTGTTTAGACTTCAAAACATAGCGTAACGGACATGACAGTTTTGTTAGGAGGTCATGTCACCCCTTTGTAATTGATTAAATATCTCATGGCCTTTGGACTATGGAAATGTATTCCTCTTCTTCCCTTTAGTGAAATTTATAGGAAAAAATATTAAACAAAGCCTGTGTAATTTGCATTTTAGTGAATTTTTTGTCTCCAGTCCAACATGTACAATTTCAATGATGGTTTGAGATCTCATGGAAAGCAGCGAAAAAAATTTTTTTTGTTGAAAGACCTGTATGATTTATGAACATCCATGGCAATAAGGTTAGTGACAAAGAATTTACGTTAGAGGCAGATATGTTTTTTTATGTCATGAACATTTTTGGTGGAATTTACCATTTCTAAAAAAATAAAAAAAAAATAACAGGGAACGTTTAATGAATAAAAAACTTACCGGTAACAAAAGTGCAAATCTGGGCAAATCGACCTGTCTGCACAGTTCATGACGTACTTGTCTGGATCCTGTATCTGTAGCTCCAATTCTAGAATGTTGAGTGCACTGGCTGGTGAGTTCCCATTCTTAAACAGCTCCTCAAGTTTTGCACAGGTCTCAGGACTCGCATCTCTGTACTTAAGTGCAGCAGGAATGGAGATAACATGGTTATGTTTCCATTCTAGCTTAACCAGTGTTGGATGTGTCTGGATATGGGGGTCTGAGTTTCTGTAATGATGGAATAGAAAACATGATGTACAAAAATGCATTGCAACAAAATATTATGCGAGCGACTGAAAAATTTACAATTCACATCGTTAAACTACCGGTATGATAAGGAGTACCGTATGAGGAAGTATTCAAATCTACATGTACACGTATACAATAAAGGGAAAGCCAATTTTCTTTAGGTCTACTTCATTCTATATCCTCAGGTCCAACATGACAGAATAATTCAATACTTCCATTTGAAAGAAAATGCACACTATGTGCTGATGGCCTTCTTAAAGAAACCAAAACCCAAGGAGAGAATCAATCTTATAGGAAAGAGTAAAATGAGAGGAACATTTTAAAAGTTTCATCAAAATCGGTTATAAAATAAGAGAG
Source organism: Mesocentrotus franciscanus (assembly GCA_037976565.1). Lineage (NCBI taxonomy): Eukaryota > Metazoa > Echinodermata > Echinoidea > Camarodonta > Strongylocentrotidae > Mesocentrotus > Mesocentrotus franciscanus. The sequence goes on from CP137686.1 coordinate 7,705,725, forward strand.
TTATGGAAGTTTGCAAAGTCTTGTTGTACTTTCTATGGGGATCCTCAAATTGATGCTGCCTCAAATGGCTGATTTGTGGACAACTCTCCATTCGTTTGTACACAAATTTTCAGAATTCTTCCATTATCTTTCAAAGTGCGTCTCACCTCCTTCTGAGCTCAACATATGTCATGGGAAAATATATTTCACACCACATATGTCAAGGTCAGAAGGAGACAATAACAAATATGAGAAATAATGGGAAAAATCTGAAAATTTGTGTACAAAGTGAATGGAGAGTTGTCCACAAAATCAGCCATTTTGAAGCAGCGTTGCCAATTTGAGGATCCCCATAGAAAGTAAAACGAGACTTTTCGAACTTCCATAACTCTCTTATTTTATAACCGTTTTTGATGAAACTTTCTTTAAATTGCTCCTCTCATTTTACTCTTTCATATGAGATTGATTCTCTCCTTGGGTTTTGGTTTCCTCTAAATAGGTGATTGACAATTTATCGCTACTATATTCACATACTTGCTCTTCCTCCCGGATTGTGTCACTGTTCTCCTTACAGTGAGAGTAAGTTTAGCGCAGCACCCAGTGTCCTTGCTGTGACGAGATGTCCCTTCCTTAGCCCGTCTTTGCTGCCCATGATGACATCGATAGATCTTCTATTATCAATCATATACAATACGAAACTAAGATATGAATGAAATTTAGTCAGGACACCAAAGGAAGCAATTATAGAATGCTTGAAAAAGAGCTTCCAGGGGACTTAATCGTACATTGGTTAGGGTGCTGCAGCTGTAGGTAACCAAAGATATGAATATGAGTATAATTTCATAACACATATGAAAAAAAGCTGCAAAAAAAAGTGATGAAAAATGGGACATAGAAATAAGATCACCAAATTCTGTAACATCAGAATAAAATTACATTCAACCAAACTAATGCAAAACCATAGAAACAAATTTACCAACACAACATGTAATAGTATATATCAGAGGTTTCTTCAATTGGGGTAATTTGTTTTTTTATCAGAAACAGCATTAAAAAAATTGCCTGCAATATTGTTTTGAGTTTTTACGGCGCCGTCAATATAAAATATGAATATTTACGTCATTCATGTTGAAGCAAGACAAGTCTTTATTTGCCAATTGAAAATGGTGGAAATCACATTTGCAGTTGTAGATCTAGACCCTCCTCCCTACCACTACCAGTATTTTTTTTTTTACTTTTACATGAAAATGTCTTGTCATTGGACAGTTTTGATTTTGATATGCAACAGAAAGAGGATTGCTAAACCAATACCTTGAAGAGCACATATTTCTTCGCTGTCGGGCAGGTTCTCATTACCCTCCATGTGGTGCGAAGACTCTGCAAACTCGCTCCGCATCCATTTTTTGCATCATCTTCTGCTTTGACATTTATCACCAGTGATGCTGTGAATCCAGATTCATCATGGCTCTCAAAGTTATTTACATGGTAATGGTATTCATGATCTTCATTATGGGTAGATCTAGGTAGAATTGCCTGCAAAACAAACAAACAAAACAAAAACAATATTATTCCAAGATCTGTAGAGGGCAAGCTCTATACTATAACAGTTAGGCTAGGGCGTAGGGGGGCTAGATCAAGATCGCAATCTAACTGTTAGATACCGGTAGTAGGGGCCTTGCTTACTAGGTATAACACAGGCACAGCTAAAGTCGGGCAATTGCCACACACAGAACCATCTGTATGTCAGGCTGTGCTAGAAATGGCTGCATGCTGCCATCTTTTTTGCTGAAGAATAATCAACTGAATCGCGGGAAGAATAATCAACTGAATCAGGTACAGATCTAAACCTACCTCAAAATAAAATAGGTTATTTTGGGACCATGCTTCAATCCTTGGGTGTTAAGTCTTAACAGATTGAATGTATGCACCTTTGCATGCAGGGGTTTAACTTAGATCTATCTTTAGTAGGAAATCCTCACTGTGCAGCAGGTCCCTGTAGGCTGTGCGACTACCCGTTCGAGGAGATGACAACAACAGACTCATCCCACTTCTATGCAGAACCCAATCGTACCAGCGCAGTTATCTACCCCAAACTATTACCAATTGGAACAATTTACCCATCGAAATAAAGAACCAAACATCTCATTCTGCCCTAAAGTTTCAAATAGCTCTTAGCAAAGAAGCATAGTCATGTCGCACAGCAGCAGCACCACTCTGGACGACGATGCTGAATAGCGATGTCCGGATATCATCCCGAGTAAATCCTGAGTAAACCTACGAGGTCAATTTTAATTGACCTTGCAAAATAGTTAAATTATAGTTAGAAATGAAATAAAACAACAAAAACAATAAAATACATAAGTTAAAAAAACAATGAAATACATAAGAAATTATCAAAACAAGAGATAACATAAGGAAAAACCTAGCTTTCCAAATTTTTTTTTCGTATTATTATTCCAAAAGGTCTAACAAATATATGTAGTGGAAAAGAAAGCTTAAATAGGAAGAATATATGATTTATGGGTAAAAATATGGATTTTTTGACCTTATTTGCATAATTTACCATAAATATGCAAATGAGTAATTTTTTCAAAAAATTGAAACTGCTATAGTATTCTATACACTTCACTTGACATGCATGCAAATTTTCGCGGTGATCGGCCGTTTCACGGCCGAGATCTTAAGGGGGGGCCATAATGGCCCCGGCCGTATTAAGAACTCAAATAGCCCGGCCTTATTAGGGTTAACCTAATGTGACTCTCACACTCTGCCGTGTAGGCCTACCGTGTGCCACCGTGCGCGAAAATGTCTGCGGACGGTGGAGAACGGCGAGGGCACACGGTGGTTCGTTATCAAAGCGGGCAACACGTTAATAAGGCGTTGGCGCTTATTTACACCCGGTGGGACCCGGCGAAAGTTTTGGGCATGTTCAAAACTTTGGCCGGCTGGCACCGGCCGCAAGTAAGCAGCAAGAGGACGGTGTTGAACGGTATGAGGACGGTATGAATACGTTATGAAAACGGTCACACTGTATGAACACGTTCACAACACGCTCATAACCCGTTACAGAACGGTGATGAACGGCCGTTCAAATCGGGGTATTTATGGCAGTCGTGTCATGACGTCAGCAGTCCGGGGACTCGCTCACAGGACGCTCCGAGCGGTGAGGGGACGCTAAGTGACTGGTAGGTGGCTGCTACAAACCCGGTGCACACGTTCGAGACCCGGTATGGGCCCGGTATGGAAACGGCCAAAATTTTCAACAAAAGTCAATCTGGGCGGTGAAGACGGTAGAAGCACGTTCAACACCCGGTATGCGCCCGGTGAGAACGGTCAGAAGATGGCAACGAAACGGTGAAAAGATTAATTTTATGATTTTTTTTTTTTGCGGCCGGGGACAAGTTCGCTCAAAACCCAACGTTCTGGACTCTGTTGTTTTTTAATAGCCCGGCAGGTGGACGGTAGGCCTACACGGCAGAGTGTGAGAGCTCCATAAGCGCAAATTTCACCTTTCTATCTGTGAATAAGTATTTCATTGCCAGAAATATATTCTGAGCTATTTCTATTCTTCTTTTTATTTCTGCTTCGCATCTGGCATCATCTGTGATATTTTGTCCTAAATAGATGTAATTACTGACCTGCTCAATGATATGTCCATCGAGTTTCAAACAAATTCTAGGCTTATTCTCTGTTCTACTAAAAATCATAGACTTAGTTTTCTTGACATTCATGCATAGACCAAACTCTTCACTTTTGACTTTCACAATATCGCATACATGTTGTAAATCTACTTCATTCTCTGCGCAAAGTACAGTGTCATCAGCATAACGTAAATTATTAATATTTTCACCCCCGGCAATACTAACACCTTTCATATCTGAAATTTCCCTGAATACCAACTCTGTGCACAAGTTGAACAGAGATGGGGACATTACGCATCCCTGACGTACTCCTCTTTTGAATTTTGTGTAACTTGTAATTTCATTGTTAATTTTGATGGCAGCTGTCTGCTCCCAGTAAAGTTTAGATATGAGACGTATGTTCTTACCATCCAGATTAATTTTTTGTAAGCTTTCAATCAATTTGTCGTGAATTTTGTTGAATGCTTTAGAGTAGTCAATAAAGCACACATATATTTCTTTGTTTACTGCAATATACCTTTCTGTCATCATTCTCATACAGAATATGGCTTCTCTCGTACCACTTTGAGGTCTGAAACCAAACGGTTCCTTTCCTACTTCATTGTCAATTTGAATTTTTATTCTGTTGAGAATGATCTTTAAAGATAAAGACCAATTCTGGTCAAGCGATTGCATTGTGAAAGAAACGTTGTGGAATCGATCAGAAAAGGTTGATCATCTAGCATATAAGTATTGATGATTACTGCAAGGTTCTGGAATCATCAAAATGATAAGAAATTTGGCCCAGTCTTGGTAAAGTTACAAGCACTGTACACAGAAAGACGTATATGGGACTACGCGACCACGTGCGCGATATCTATTTGGTCCCAATAGATATAATAATTTACCAAATATATCAATTAGTAGGCGGTTTCCCGACTTTCCCGGCAAAATTTGTATCATGACGTACGTATTAGTCAAAACATATTCTTTCACATGATCGGTAATGAGAGCTTCCATTTCATTTTTTTGAGAGAGGGGCGTTTCCAAAACTGGTCTTTACCTTTAAGAGCAACTTGGTTACATGGCTCATAAGGCTAATTGTCCGGAAATCTTCACATACACTTGCCTTAGGCTTCTTTGGAATTGGCACAAATATCTACTTTTTTAGATCTTCAGGAATATGACCTGTATTGTATATCATTTGGCAAATACTAGTCAAAATGTTCAATATCCCAAATTCTTTTAAGGCCACAAGTTCTTCCGTGTTATCCCATCTGGGCCTTCAGATTTAGAAGCTCCCAGTGAATGCAGAGCTTGTTTAACTTCTGATTCGAGTATACATGGACCCTCGTTGTCGGTGATTGGAAGTTCTGGACCTCTGTTATCACCGAATAGGTCTTGGATATATTCTTCCCATCTTTGTTTAATATCTTCCTTTTCAAAGAGGGAGGATGTTCCATCTTTGTTCTTGATACATCCGCTTGCTGCCTTGTTTTTCTTCTTTTTAAAATGCTTGATTTCTCTGTGCATTTCTTTTATTTGGTTTGTCTTGGAGAAATGCTCTATTCTGACACATTTTTGAGTTAGCCATTCTTCTTTTGCTCTTTTACATTCATTATCAATTTCCTTGTTGATGTCTCTGTATGATTTGGAGTTTCTGACTTGCTTTTGCCTCTCCAGCATCAAGTTCAGAATCTTTTCTGTCATCCATGGTTGTTTTGCTGGTTTCTTTTTATTTGGTAGTGTCTTATTTCCATGCTGAATGCTTTTTTTCGAGCATTTCCATTCCACTTCTAGTTTCTCAATGTCATTTACTTCATTATTTGTTTGTTCTATTTCTTCTGTGACTAGACAATAATACTTATTTTTAACTGCCATAAGGTATTTTTCTGCTAGATATGTTTGTTTTATTTAGAGCTGTGACATATCTGGAAGAGGGTTTCTTTTTGTTCCGGGTAGTGTATTCTTTAGCTTTATTTCGACTCCTGCAATCACCGGGTTGTGATCAGAATCTATGTCAGCCCCTGGGCATGTCTTTACCTGCTTGATACAATTCTTGAACCTATTCTTTATTAAAATGTAGTCGATCTGATTGCTCTTAACATCTCCTGGGCTTTTCCAGGTGTAGGTTTTTCTTTTATGTTGTTGGTAAAAGGTGTTGGTTATCACTAGATCATATTCCTTACAGAACTGGACAAGTCGATCACCCCGTTCATTACGATGGCCTAGTCCATATTGTCCAACAATCTTTCCTTCCTTACCTTCTCCGACTTTAGCATTCCAATCACCTATCATGATAACAACTTCTGTTGATTTACAATGCTTTTACATTTCATCTATTTGATCGTAATATTTTTCTACTTGTTCATCACTGTAATCACTGGTTGGGGCATACACTTGAATTACTGCTATCTTAAACGGTTTAGCTTTCGGCTTCATTAACATCATTCTCTCATTTAATGTCCAGTAACTTAGAATGTGTTTCTCGAGATTTTTCTTGATTAACATTCCAACACCATGTTGGTGTTTTTCTCCTCCAAAGTATATGAAGGTGTAATCATCTCTCTTCATGCATCCATTATCAGTCCTCCTAGTTTCCGCAATACCTATAATGTCTAGTTTCATCCTTTTAGCCTTCTGAATGAGGTTATCTAATTTCCCTGTCTTATACAATGTCCTAACATTCCATGTCGCAATGCGCAGTCGCTTTCCTCTTGTTTTCAGGGACAGAGCATCACAGCCTAATCTACCCGAAGGCTTTGAACTAGGTTGGTCATTATAATGTACCTAATTATTTGCAAAAGGCAGCAACTCTTCCCGAAGGGACCAGTCAGGCTTGCATCTCCGTTTCCTTTCTGTGTGTACTTATTCATGATGTTGCAGACAATGGTAATGTACATGGTGAGGTACCAAACTCTTCCATGGTAGCCGGCCGTTGGCTCCATGTGAGCTCATCCGCCCTTAAGTTCTAGATCTGTAGGATGGCAGATGGCTACACACCCTATGTTATTCGGGTGATGATTCAGTTGAGCTGTCACGAGCATGAAGAGAATGGCATGATGACACATAGCAAGCACCTTAAACTACAAACTACCCTACCGGAAAAAAGAGAAGTGCCTGATCTTGCTGCACCATTCTCCAGCAATTTAAGGTACAAGACCAGCTAGCACATCATTCACAGGTGCTCTAGTAAGACAGGTTATACCCTACTTACTAGTTACAGCTAGCCATGTATCATCCAACCTGATCTTCCATAACTCTCAAAGCATCTACAACTATCCATCACCCTGCACGTCGCTGGCTGTACTGTCTACGGCATTACAGTAGCAATTGTGAGACAAGAAGTGCTCAAAATTGGCCAGACCTGTATTATAGTATAGTAAAAAAAATAGTTTTAAAATTCTTGCCAAAGACAGGGAACCAGACTCGACTAGCACTTGTGCTAACTTCTGGTACCCCCTTTAACAACAAAAGTGTACACGTAATCTTGTATTTCATTTGTATATAACATACTTTGTAAAACAATGTTTACACTGTAAAACCCAATGTTTAGGATTTAAACACTTTCATAAACACTTTTTTGTAACACTTAATAAACATTTAAACACGTTTAATTGGAATTTATAAACACTTAATTGGAACACCTCATAAACACCTAAACACAATACCTAAACACCAATTAAACACCTAAACACGTTTAGACCAAGAAAGACACTTAAACACTTTTGTAGATTGTAAACGTTATGTTTAGATTTTAAACATGTCAATGTGTTTATTTCATAAATGCTTTGACACGTTTACAGATAAACACTTTTTTGCAACACTTTATAAATATTTAAACACGTTTATAACAGTAAAATCTAAACACAGTATTAACATTATATTATAAACACTTTAAATTGGTTACCAATTTCAATTGTTCCCCCTTTGACTAATGCGCTATAAACATTTCACATTTAAACACTTAAACGCAACTTAAACACTTAAATTACAGTTTAACAAATTGTTCACATTATAATCATTATGAGCAACTTACCAAAATGAAAGTCTAATTTAGCATGATCATAATAGACATACTTTGTTAAAGGACCCCATGAAAGCTAGAGCACTTGTATTTAGCGAATGCAACCGAAATGGTAGTTGTTTTCTCCAAATATATTTATTTTGATTTTGTTTTATTACATAAAAAATAGTGAATAAAATAAGTTAAATTTAGTTAAAGATCTTAGGTCTGGTGCTTTGCAGATTTAAATTTCTTTTGGCCAAATAATTTCACAATGCATGTACATTCCACATTTATAGTTCTTTGATTAAAGGGACTCTGTAACATTGTCCAAATCCTAAAAATCCAATCGATATTATAGCAGTTCCCCCATACCTTGTGAATTGTGTTCGTATTAAACAAAAAAATCATGGGACAGGTTTCGGTTTTTCAAATTTCCCTTTCGTTCAAAAGATATTTATGATTGAAGTTTTCAGATGTTAAAAGATCCAACGGACCCCAAAAATCGTATACAAAGTGAATGCAATGAGTTTGTGAATATCGCTTTGCATTTTTGCTCATAACCCGGCCATATATGACGTCCATTAGAATTGAAATTTACACACAGTACCATGTGAACATATACATGTACCAACCGTTTATCACTTTTTGCACATGACATCAATGTTACCAAGTCCCTTTAAAGGTCCTATGTAATACAAATACATGTTGACTTGTGTTCATTTATAATATCCTGACCATCACGTATGTGCAAATACAAAATGCAAATTATGTACTTTATATTTTATAAGTTTTTTGTTATTTTTCTTCAGAATGCTTAGAAACGCCCATAAAAATCCTCCAAACCAAGATTCTGTAAGTGACCTCATCTGTCAATCAGTACCTAATTACCATGTGATTGACAAAAGACATTGGTGTGCACCTTCCCCAATGATGGGCTTCTTCTTACAATAGCGTTACATGGGTGTGCATAATACCAATCCAAATATTTTTGAATTCAATGGCAATTGCTATGCTAGGAAAGTCCTACCAATACAGAGACAACAAAGGAACCAATTTGCCATTTTATGGAAACATGCAAGTTATGCTCAGTTTAGGGGAAGCAGCACATTCCAATGCCTTTTGTCAATCGCATGGTAATTAGGTATCTGCACATCTCTGAAATACCCTTTATTCATCAAACAGTGAATTTGTAAATTACTACAAGTATTTCATAATTATTCTTTCTGCACAGAGTCTGTCGTGGAATACAATGTGGCAATAAGACATAATGCAAATGACAATATCTACGCACTTGAGAACTGTTTTTGTTTATGTAATATGATAATATGAGGCTTTGCACTGATATTGCATTGATGAAATAGCAGAGTACATATTGTGATTCCAGCAATTAAAATAAAAACAAGTTTCTTTTCCTCTATTCAAGGACAAAATGGTTTAAAGGGTGTTTAAGGGATTGAAAACAAAACATCTGAAAACAATTCACACCTTTTCTGTATAAGTCACACTATATGGAATGCATTGTCTGCGAAATACCAGACTTTTTCATGTTAATTTTTAATTCAGATTTGCCTGGCTATGTACAAAAGTTTGTGTTTAATTGTCACTTCTTAAAGGTCAAGTCCAGGCAGGGATTCAATCGATTTCAAAACAAAGAATAAATAATTACAAATACACTAATGAAAATTTGATCATAATTGGGTATAAAATAAACAATTTATGAATGCTTGAAGTTTCACATTTCATTCACTAAACAGTTCTTGAACAGTTGATATGAATATTCATTAAGTGAGTTGAAGATGTCATACCCTCACTTTTATCTATATAGACAGTTACAAAAAAATTTCAATATCCAAATTTTTAGCAAAGAAAGTGAAATATAGTCCATCAAACCTGAATATGTTAGAGAAAATACTATTTTACAAATATACAGTGGGTACTAAGGGCAACTTTAACATTTTTGTCTCTGAAAATGAAATTTTCTGTAATTTTTGTGTACTTAACATACAGTAAATAGTGAGGGTATGACATCATCAACTCACTTAATGAATATTCATATCAACTGTTCAAGAACTATTTAGTGAATGAAATGAGAAATTTCAAAACTTCATAAATTCCTTATTTTTTACCCAATTTTGATCAAACTTTGGTTAGTGTATTTGTAATATTTTACTCTTTATTTTGAAATAGATTAAAACCTTGCCTGGACTTGCCCTTTAAAAGAAAAGCTTGAAGTCTTTGATCTGAAATTTCGTACAGAATACCTACTCGCAGTTAAATTGATAGACACCTTCAGGACTCCTGCAAATATAAGGGTAATGCAGATATATTGTGATTTTTTCTCACCCATAATGCATTCAGCTAACAGCTTTGTATATTGACGAAAAGTATATTTGTTAGAAACATATATCATCTATTAATCGGAACATAAGTGCTCACGAGTATTAACTATTAATTAGAAATGATGCATGTCAGAAAAAACGTGAATTGTATGGTATAGAATCACTCAATTTCCATCATGTCCATGGACTTCAAATGTCTCAAAAGAACCGTTTCAAATGTTTTGTATTAGGCACTCTTGTTGCCCAGGTATGGGTCATGCAGAACACGTGCCTGGAATAACCCTAGGAGTTGTACTAGCTGAAAACTTGTAAATGGTACTGTACAGTACAGAATCATTCAATTGCCATCGTGTCCATGGACTTCAAATGTCTCAACAGAAGTGTTTCGAATGTTTTGTATTTAGCACTCTTGTTGCCCAGGTATGGGTCATAAAGCGGAAAACTTGTAAATGGTACTGTACAGAATCATTCAATTTCCATCGTGTCCATGGACTTCAAATGTCTCAACAGAAGCGTTTCGAATGTTTTGTATTTGGCACTCTTGTTGCCCATGTATGGGTCATGCAGAACAAGTGCCTGGAATAACCCTAGGAGTTGGGAGTAGGTCTTCGGGTATTCCAAATTGAAGACGTAGTACGCCGATAATAGCTGTAGCAAGGCGGAGCTAATGTCGTTCTCACACTGAATGTGCACTTTATCTGTTGCAATAAAGCATCCCGTCAACTTATTCTCATTCAAGAATACAATCAGGCGTGGTGGCTGCTTCTCAGAACTCGACAGATGGGCAATCACATCATCATCTGGGATGTCCTAATATATCACAAAAGAGAAATCAAAACCATATATATTGACTGTTAAAATTGTTGCGGAAAAGAGAATTCTGTTTTAAAGGGGTAGTTCAGCTTTGGTAAGGATGAAATTTAGGAAATAAAACCTGCTCAGTAACATTACAAACTAATAGTTATAACTCCACCATGCTAGAAAGGTATATCAAATTACGAACAACTAAGTAAAACGCCGGTTATAACTCAAAAGAGTAATTACAACACAATAGGGCGCTTTTTTGTAAAGCGTTGTTTCATCCATTTTGCATATGAAATTATGCATGTAATATTTAGTTGCAATAATGATTAAATAGAGATATCATAAACAACAATTTAAAAACACTTTTTAAAATTTTTGAGAAATTGTAAGCATTTTTTTGAAAAGTCACATAATTAATTTGGGGCTCATATCTATTACGGTTGGATATATTTATTGATATTTCAGCCATTTCTGAACCGATTTTGACTAAGTAAAGTTTATTCTGCCATTAGAATAACATCTTTTTTAAATTCGACACTCGGCTTTGCATTACCTCACAACAAAATTGTGTTGTGAAGCGCCCTCTCTACCAAAGCTGAACTGCCCCTTTAAACTATTTACATTAATTTTATTCTAATATATATATATTTCTTTAACTCACCTGAACCACAGGGGCACTAATAATTTATTTTCGACTACTTCTTTGAAAAAAAACACCAAAAACCCAAAACAGATGCCTGGATTTTAACCAAACTTGACAGGAATCATCCTTAGGGAAGAAGGATGTAAAATGGGGTACCCATCTGAAAATGGGCGTGGAAGCAGTCCCCAAAAGGCCCCAAAAGGGACCAAAATGTCTTTTAATTAAAAAGCAATTGCTAGATTTTGCAAACTCTACAGGATTCATCCCAAGGCACGGCTAATCTAAAATTATTAAAATTGGGCACTGACAAGGGGACAAAGTGGTACACCCCCAAAAAAAAAAGAGAGAGAGAAGAATGAACATTTCCATGGGGCCATAATGAGACAGTTTTGACATATTACAGGGGCAAACTACCCTTTAGTTACCATGGGGTAACTTCTTCCCCTCCCAACGATTTTAGTCAGGACCTGGCAGACCCCCAATTTCATCTCTTCAGGTAATCGAGCGTAAGGTCCACGGACCACTTGTTGTGATGTGTGTTTCTAACCTTACCGTTACATTTGTGATAGCTTTACGTAAACTTGTCATTGGAAGGAAAATGTCTCAAGAGGAAAACAGATAAATTATATCTTAACTTTAAATCATGCATAATGTATTGCATATAATGATAAAGTTGTAATGTAGCTGGTCACGTAAGTCCATGACATTGTCAAAAACTGCACCCACAATAACAAAAATAATTTACAAACCTCCTTCACAGATATTACTGATTCCGTCTTCCGCCCTTTGCCCTTGTCGAATGCCGTCTTTTTCTCTGCATATCTCATGACTGGCAGCATCCTCAGGGGTCCCTTGATGGGTAACAAAATACGAGGAACATATGTTATATTTATGATTTATGCTGGAAATTTCTTTCTGAACTCTTTCTAGTTTAAAATCGTATGTTCGATCTATCAATTTATTTTTATTTTGAAGAAGAAAAAAACTGTCCAATGAGGACTTAACCTACCTCAGAACTTCTTGTAGTTTGCACACAACTATGGGCATTCGATCAAACACTGTGGGATATACAATGTATCTCTCTATTGGAAAAACACGGCACACACAAAAAAAATGATTCCATTGCCTCACCTCACTTTCATCTCCCATCAGCTTCTCCACCGCAGTCATGAAGCGATCCACAGCGGTCCTGAGTTCTGGTAATCCAGTCCCTCTTAACTTCTTAAAGTCATGGAATATCTATAATTGAGAAACAACGATTGGAAATAATTTGTGTTTCCACCATATCAAGTGCAGAAAAATTAGTAATATCGTCTTGTTCATGAAAAGGTCATGGTAATTGGCATGTATCACAAAACAATGTCTGCTTTCCTAAAAAAACCTCTACAAATCAAGTGACTTAACCCGAATGTACAAATATGATAAATATTCATAACAAAATAATATCATGGGCATGGGCGGATCTAGGACGAGCGCAGGGGCGCTCACGCTGGATCTCATAATATCGGCAATCTTGCTTGCTCGCTTTGCTCGCTCGCTGAAAAGTATTTACAGGGGCAAGCCATGACAGCCCTGCCCCCATCGAAAGCCGAAATTTGTCAAAAACTTATTGAGTCAAACCTCAAAATTTCTTCCGCATTATTTACCGGCGGCCTCTACCCGAAAATAGGGGGGGGGGAAGGGGGAGGTGTACTCTTGTATATCGGGTATACGGAGATGTGCCGCTGGGAAGGATAACTTTTTATCCATAGACATGTACGGTCCCCTTTTCACGAAATTATCCTTATTCATGAGTCCCATTTGAAAAGAAAAAACCCCAAAAACAAAACATTTTTCATATTCTCATGCCTGAAAGAAGTGACCCTCAAAGAGATGGGGCTGGCGCTGCCATGTGCGCAGCAGCACAGCTAGACTGCGCCCTCCAATCTCAAATCCTATATCCGCAAGTGATGGAAGACACTTTCAACATGAAATTCAGTTCTGGTTCTTAATCATTTCCAACTGATGAACTTTGACTTTCTGACCCAAAACATATTTTGTGAATGTAATTATAAGGATGCTGGATGATTCTAAAATAAAATCGAACCTATAATTTTCGTTTTTGAGATATAAACAATTCATACCATATTTGCATCAGTATAGCATGGTATTCTTTTGATGATAGGCTCGACCTGGGCATCCGGAAGTGACGTTATCCATTTCTGGTTCTCTTTGAACGTTTTTTGAAGGAGGAGCTCTACGTGACTGATGCATCTCTTGTCCGGACCCTTGCCCCACTCTCTCCCCAGTTCTGCAAGGCTCTGCTCCAAATCATCATCTGACAAATGGATGTGCTCTGTTCCTATGCATGTAGTTAGAGAACATCATAATGAAGAAAAGGCAATTTTGCAGTGAACATATGTATACATACAGTGGCAGATCCAGGATTTCGTAAAGGGGGGCCGCGAGACCGTCGATTTTAAGATTTTGTTTCACCTGGGCCGATTGAAAAATAAGTGCATGGGGGCAGCCACTTCGCCCCCTGGATCTGCCTCTGTACATATCAAATGTTGGTTTAAAACATCAGTGATACCAAACCAACAAATTATGATCCAATTAATCCCAAATCTACAAGGATAGGTTCAATTCAGTACTAATGTAATTATTTTAAAACTTTGTTATCTTTATTTGTGCTATACATGTAAGTTGCATTGTGAATACAATCATAACACTGTGGAGTCCCTGGCAAATATATCTTGTCAAAACAAAAGATGGGGGAACTCCTTCTTATTAGTAGTTATAAACAGTAATACAGTATGGTCCATGCAAAGAAACGCTAAACAGTAGTGGTCAGCAGAGGCAATAGAGTTTTAGTAATAGTGATAATGAATAATATTGTACATTATAAACATAGAACTGTTTAGATCCTTGTATGCACCATGCACCAAGTTTGTAGCAGAGACTGATATTGACATTGAGATTTTACATTAGACCTGTGGTTCCCATGCAGGTTTAGTAAGTTTAGATATTCAAATGCCACATAAGGAACTTCATTAAACTTTGAAGTAAAAGTCTTGCCTCTCTTTTTTTTTCTTTTCATTTTAATAGTTTTGATAAAAATCATTAAAGGGATGTATATACTCATCCATCCTACTCAAAAGCATGTTCTAACTATATACCTAGAATGGAACACATAGAGTGAGGGTAATGAAACTTACCTTGAGATATTTGGGCACATCTAGCCCTTTTTGCCAAACCAGCTACTTCATTCATTCCTGTCTGTCTTTTTTGGCCTTGTTGACTAGACTGAATGGGTTTTGTTTTTTTCTTTGCTGCCCATCTAATGTGACGTATGCGCTGACTTAGGCACTTTGTGAAGAAAGACTATAATAAAACAAAAAACAAAACTAAACATAACGTGTTGTTAAAGGTCTAATTAAAAGTTGTGAAATATTATGCAAATAAAGTAAAGATACACGTAGGCACTGTCATTTTGCTTATGTGATTAAATATGTCCTGACTACAGTTTACCTATTTAAAATAATAAGCAAGTATACTCATATGAAATTTGTTAATATTTAATGCTACACACAACAAGACAAAATAACTGTGATAACTATGCAGGTTTTCTGTTTAAAATTCATAGGGGCTTGACCATTTTTCAAAAAGGCAGGTGTTGAAAAAGAACATGTTCTCCCTGAAACTGAGGGCACTCAATGCCATTCAAAAAGAAATACTAATCAACTGAAAATAGCTTGGCATCACCCATTTGCCCAATTTTGAAAATGCGGCTTCCAAGCGAAAAAGAAAAAGGCGATTTATATTATATCTGGAAATAGACGATAATTATCTAAAATATTTCCAGATATAATATTTATTTTTTGGGGGAGGGGAGGGCCCACAATTAGGCCTTGATGTACACACATACTCCTGTACATGAGTTCTTAGCCACACAGGGCCTTCAGTTTATTTTACAGTGTCAAAGTCCTGCATTTAGATTAAGTAATGGTTTGTTTTGTTTCACTACATACCAGCTTGCAGAAGCAACATGTACATACCCATTTCTGTTCTCCTTCACGCTGAATGGTAGGATAGGTGTTGAACATCTTCTGGCCGATTCTAGAATACTCTGTTGAATTGTTTATGTTGGGAAAGTTACTGATGTAGTAATTTGCACACTCAGATATTAGATCATTCCACACAACATACTCCATTCCCATTTCTAGGTGCTTTAAGACTCGTTGGCTGAAAGTTGGTAGTGGTGTTCCTGTCGATACACGAAGTTCAATGGACTGTGAAGACTTTTCTTCCAACGCTTGGTCAACATGATTGACTTGCTGACTTCCTTCTAGTTCACTATGATCTCCTCCGGCTGTTGGTCCTGCAAGCAGATTATCAGTGTTTCCAGCCGGCTCTGATCTACTCTGCCACTGTTCGCCTGGCTTCAGAATCATCAAAGTTGATTGCCTGAATTCCATCAGCACCTCATCTTCCTCTATCTCTGTCCCATCTTCCTCCAGAACTAAAGCTCCCACTTCTTCGAGCTCAAACTTGAGTTGTGCTATTGATAAGACAAATTAAGGCAAGTTATTTCAATAAATGCATTTCACGAAGACTGAAAGATCAATATTTTTTTTCGTTTCTCTCTTAATAATATAATGCAGTTTGAATTAGCGGCAATGGTATGAGAGATTGGCGTTTCAAACAATGTACAATTGTAAAAGCAACCTTATATTCATACAACCTATTTGCCATCCAATTTTCATGAACACACATTAAGCCTCGTGGTACATTTGATTAAATTTAATATTATTCTTGCAGGCATGAAAATTGCGGTTAAAAAAAAAACAGTGAAAATGTTTTGAGAACGAAAGCAAGGGTGTGGGAGGGGGGTTGCCCCAGGCACGAGCCTTTGCCATAGCAAACCACCCGGGCAACGTGTGGGACTGTCACGAAAAGAATTTAATTTTCTTGCTAATAAAATAAGATCAATTATTGTTAAAAAAATGATTGGTACTTAAAGTTTGGATGTGTTTCTTCATATAAGGGGTCTCGGAAATTCCAAAATCGGAAAAAACGGAAATCCGCGGATCCGTGGAAAATATTCATACCTGTTCTTATGTCTTCAGGAAGACCTTCATGCATAAGGTACCATATTTCTAAAACAAAAGCTGAAACATTTAATGTATAGGTAAATCCTTAAATCTTTCCCAAATTAATTGGGTATCAATAACGCTACATGTATGTGGTAGCTAAACAGATAACGCAATAACATGTAATTGGCTATTTAGGTGTGATTTTTCTGACTATCTTTGCATAATTATGTAATTCTGAAAAAAAAATCATTACATGTACATCAAATCTATAAAAAAAATTACAATAGAAAACACATTACCTTTTTCAAGCAGATCCGCACAGCTGTTCGCAACAACTGTTTTCTTTTTCAGTCGGTTGCCACTCCAAAGCTTGAATACTGGCATGCTGCAGTAGATGTACAAATTATGACTGGTACTTAATGGCACATACAACTGTAGGAGTACTTGATACTTTCAAAGCAGACTATAACTGAAAACTTTTGTGAAGTTGTTACCATGTTTTCATTTAATATTATGTTATTCAATCACTATTCAATGAAGGATTCCCTGTTCAATTAAAGGGATGTTTAACTTTAAGTAAGTTTAAAACAAAATTGGAGTTTAAGATATTTGTAATACCCAAATCAACCTTACCCCTGTGAGAAATATTTCCTTTAAATTTCCAAGAACGTGTTTATCAATGAGGTAAGAAGAAGTATACATTTTCATCATCTTCAATTAACAATCAGAAAAGAAACCATTAGAAAGGAAACCATTATTATAAGTCATGGGTTCATTATAAGCACACATCACATTCGTGCTAAATGCACAAAGGCCATTTTCCTAAATTGGGCAACATTTTGGGACACTGAATCACAACTTACTAACAATTAACAATATATATGTGACTTTATTCCTAAAATGCTTTCTTAGAAGGCACCAAAGTCATTCACTTGTGACAATTCCTAAGTTAACGGAAGTCATACTTTTGATAATTAAAATCTTGAAATGCACAAACAATGCTGCACAACCGACAGAATGACCCACATCACATGCTTCCTTTAATTCTGATACTAGTTTTGGAATCAATCCTGGATTTAAATTTGACAGCCATTGAGTCCGTATGTTGATTTGCCTATTGCCATTGATACCATCTTCATACACAGCCATCCTCTTTACAGACTTTCACAAGTGTGAGAATACCTGTTCATGACAGACATATTCCCCTGGAAATCATGTATGCTTAAGGGCCACTTGGAAAATAGCTGAGCGTATGGAACAATTATTGTTTCATCAGTTGATTCAAGGATATAAGACAAGATATGGTTGTCAAAGTACTGAATATCCATGCACTTCACAATGAACATAGTCTTTTCTTCAAACAAGAAAATACTTTCTACAAGTCCAAATTGTGGCACGTCATCTCGATATGACAAAACCAGACAGCAACCATGCCTATAGTCATGCCCCAATATTACAACACCCTTTGTCCTGTACACTCGGAAGTTTGCATCAATTTCACGACCAACCAAGGCTGACATACAAGCAACAAGGTGAGGGAACGCTTCTTGAAATACGACAGTATCTCCTTCCCTGATGACGTCACCAGAATAGAGAAACGACTCTGTTTTTTTACCATGCGCACCAAGTTGTTTATAACACATGTACTTCTGGTGTTTGATGCTTATGCTCAGTGGGAGATTTTTGAAGCATCTCCATTTCTTTGTCTTGAAGAAGCCATGCTTAGCTTCAAACCTCATACACCAATGATTCCTCAACGAACCATACTCCACAAGTTGTTCTGGCAAATGCAAGCAATAGTGCATTTTAGGAGTTACCCTTGCCCTTGGATAGACAGAAACAAAGTTGACATGATGGTCATAGGTCATTTGCTGAAGAAGCGCTGCAGTAGTCAACGTACAAACTGGGCTAGTGGCAAGAAGGGTCATTTGTACCAGCCTGAGAAAGTTGACCCATTTTTCGTTCCCCCTTGGTACTTTGTCGGCAACAATAAGAGGAAGGGTAGAAATGATTGTCATCCATGCTGCAGATGTCTGTTTGATTCTTCCATTCCCAGTTAGAACATTCCGGTCAATTGATTCTGGTTTTGCCCCACTCTCTAGATAAGTGAACTGAAATGAGAGAATTCTTGAATTAAGCCACTTCATGGTGAAATATTTGGATACTGTAACAAAATCGATAAGCAAGAGCTTCAGCTCATACGGGACCAAGCCCTCCATGAAAATATGCATGGGATCTTGCACAAAACCTGAACAAAGTCTGAAATCAGGAATTTCTGCCAGACAGCTTCTACTGTTTACACCCCATTCCTTACTCCAGTACTTTCTTGCTGGTTTGGATAGGGGTGTTTCTAGGGCATCACATCTTCTCATGTGTTCTTCTTCGTTTCTACTCACAAAGCTGCTAGCAACAAACTCTCTTTTCATGACATCTTGTGTAGCCTCACAACGTCTGCATGGCTTGTGGGCGAAACCTACACCCTCTTTAAAGCCAGCAAGCCAATGTGCTGCAAGTGTGTCACAAGGAACGATAACAAGATTTCCTTCGATAAGCACTTGTTCACCATTCACCTCAACATTAATCCCTCCACTTGACAACGACTTTACTACTGTGATGAATTCGTGTAGTAGAGCTTTAGGTCCGTATTTTCTAACATCTTTTGTTTTAGCAACAGCTAGAAGTTGAATGGCCTGGAGTCCAGATCTCAGCTCTGGTGGTATGTTACCGAGTGTGAAATAAAACATACTCAGTTTGTGCTTTTTGGTATGTGAACCAATTGGGTTCACAATTTCAATGTCATCAGTGTTCAGAAAAATTTGAAGGGCATTTGGATTTCTCTGAAATAGCTCATTTGACTTGAGGTAATTTCCATCACCAATATCATGCATGAAACCAGAAGAACTTGTATGCACACTATTTACATACTTCCATATTTCTGGCACATGAAGCAAATTGACAATACTCTCCAAAAAAGGAACTGTATAGCCAGTAACATCTTTCCTCACAAGCCTGTTCCTAACAGTTACATACCGCTCGCCAATTTTCACAGCCCTTGGTGGTATGTACGACAGTTCTTTTTTATAGAAAGAGTCTCTGCACTTCTTTGTAGTAAAATCAAGCAAAGCTGATGAACTGCGTTTCTTCCTAACAGTGTTTACTATTTCAGGTGGAACATTTGCATCAGATAATATGCTACAAACTTGTGCATTAGCTTGAGACAATTGTTGATCTACGAAGGTGACAACTGACTCAATGATCTTATTCGTCGACCTTTCAGATAGGTTATGTTCACATTCTAGAGCTAATGTAAAAGAAGTTGCATTTAACCTCTCAGCACTAATTACCTGTGATCTTCTTACATCCCGGTTCTCTGCCACATCTGGACAGTGACCCAGATCTATGTCAACATGTTCATCTTCGTTATCAAACACCTCACATTCTATGCCCCTATGCTCAATTGCATCTTTATGCTTGCGAGAGACATGAGCTTTGAATGCTCCCCATGTCCTGCTCGAGTACGAACAATGATCAACACTGCAACAGATTAAAAAATTTGGGTCATGCCGATGTAAACGCACTACATGAGAAACAAAGTTATCATAAGAAATGCAGGCAAAACAGCACATCAAACAATTAAAATTGTGTTCCTCATTAGCCTCTGGCTCTGCAGGCCGAGGACCAATCATTTCAGCCAATTGTTCCTTTAGGAATTCACAGTTAAAACAATTGAACAATCCCGGACTCCTTCACATGTGGTCGACAGATATAGATACTACTACCATTCGGAGAGCAGAGATCAAATCCCGATCTGAGCCAAGTGACAAATCATCATCAGTATTCGGCTATTGAGAACATATATTTTCCCCCAGATCCCCGGCAATACATCTCAATAATTTACATCATTTGCAATCATAAATTAATTTTCTTAATGGGCTCCAAAGCTCCTGGCTTTAAAGATTACAGAAGAAGAAGAATAGACCAGATCAGATCAAAGCCAGAGTTTCATTTGCAGGTAGTGTCTGGATCTACCGTACCAACTACTGTACCATATTACGCTAATTATTATATTTGGCCTGTCATCAATTGCAGTTGTTATTTTTGTCTTATCGTTTCGTACTTACATGAAATAATCAACAGTACTGGTCTTGAGGTTGACATCTACTCTGTATATATCTTTTTAGTTGCTTTCAAGACAAGACTCCTCACAGATGATGTAGATTGTGCACATTAAGACTTTGTCAAATTTGTGAACCGACGAAGCAGCTAGCTAGCTCAGCTCAGCGCGCGCAGTATTCAATGACGTAGTAAGTATAGCATGCAAATCCGGATAATGCGCTAGCTAGCTAGCTAGCTATGCGCATGCGCGCGCGCGTACGACGCGGCAACTAGTACTTGCGCATGCGCTTCATGTCCATCGTGATATATGGTAAACAAAAAGTGTTTAGGGGCATGAATGAGACATGTGTTTACAACTCATCT
Organism: Mesocentrotus franciscanus; assembly: GCA_037976565.1. NCBI lineage: Eukaryota > Metazoa > Echinodermata > Echinoidea > Camarodonta > Strongylocentrotidae > Mesocentrotus > Mesocentrotus franciscanus. The sequence continues at coordinate 7,726,673 of CP137686.1, forward strand.
CTGAGCGTCAATCACGGGCGTTTAACACGATATTTCATAAACTTATTTATTACATTAATGCAACTATAAAGGTTTTATCTCCAAGATTATAGATAATGAATCAACTATACATTTGAATACGTGAAAACCATATATTTTTTCAAGTCTTAAGCATCTTTGATTAATATTGATGCATAAACACTTTAGTAGAATGTAAGTCCTAAACACATACCATGTTTGGATAAACACAAACTTAAACACATAATTAAACACTTAAGTGGTATATAAACACGTCATGTGTTCTGCGGTTTTACAGTGCAGGTGTATACAAACAAGTTGAAGTTGTGATATTTCCATTTCAATTTAAAGAATTACCTCATTCAGGTGTGTACAAAAAAAAAAAAAAAAAAAAAAAAGAAGCAAGATTTCCTTCTCATGCAGAGAATAAAGCTTCCTTGAAAACAGCTACGAAATGCATTTTTAGCTTACCACATTCCAGCTTCTGGCATTGATACCAATTCTGACCCTGTTGTTGTTACAAACTCCTGGCGTTACTGCAGCTCCTGGCGCTTATGCCTGGATTACATTTGGCCCGCGATTCTGCCCGTATCTCCTTTTCCTTGCGCCCTTCGTACGGAGGCAGGAAGTGGCCGTGAGATTTTCGTACGAATTCACGGGCTCCACGGCCTCTACGATTTTGTATTGTGAGAAGTTAAACAAATTTGAAAAATCGTAAGCCCGTAGTCCGTAAACATGTCGTAGGTGTCGTTGCACAATCCCCGCACGGGCATCGCGCGGAGGACTCGCGCTGATCGTGCAGCAAAAAAAAAAAAAAAAAAACGCTTAAAAACGGCACGGGAGCTGCACGGGCTCCGTACGATTTCGGTGCGGAGGCTGCGGAGACTGCACGGCTACAGCTGCATTGAAATTGCACGATTTCCGTACAATCTCTGATCAACCTCTGTCGGATTTGCCCCGGCCTGCCCCCGAGGGCCAATACAAGAAATGGCACGATGCTCGTAGACAATGTAAACCCAAACATCGTAGCCCGTAGCCTCCTACGATGCCCCTCAAATCACACGAAAAATCCTAGACTAATTTATCGTACGGCGCCCGGGGCAAATGTAATCCAGGCATTAGTGACTTCCGGCATTGCTAAGATTTGGTACTGCTATGTCCCCTAGCCGCGTCTACATTCATTGGTAGAGCTGCTTTAATTGGCTCTTAATTGGTGCTGTTCCGGTTCCCGTTACTGCTAGTGCTACTGTGGCTCCAATCGCTACTTTGGCTCTTGGCGCTGTGCTACTTCCTTGTCTTTCATGAACTACCAATTTCCAGGGCTCAGCCCTTGAAAAGAAGGCTATCAATCCTTTCTATCGTGCTTCCTGCAGCTTGTTCATTTGTCTTCTCCTTTCATCTCTGATCCTTTTGGGGAGATCATCACTTAAGAAAAATGATGTTTCCTTTAGGTTTTTGACTGCTCCATGCACCTTAACCTTGTCTTGATATCTCAAAAATCTTATTTTGATCGGTCTTGGTTTGATCGCAGAGTAAACTCGATGTATTCTTTTATGTTCAATTTTGTTAATAAACTCTTCCTCTAACTTCAAATTGTTTTTATAGAACTTTCCGATGCGATTACCGATCACAGGCGCATCCGTTCATTCATACAAATAAGATGTTGATTGTTCGCATCGCATGGCTGCATATATACGCATGACTGTTCATTAAACTGTCATGTGGCATATTTTTGCTGGATACGTTACGCTGGTTCGTCTTATTGGAATAACAATGACATATTGCGAAATCAATGGGCCTACGTGACTTCGACAGGCAATACAATAGGACATTCAAATTACCCGTAATTTGATTTCCATTAATATCATCAAGTAAGTGTCTTTACCTCTTGAAGCTAGATGTAATTGAATATTACACTGCCTGAATAATCTAAGTACCCAAAGGATTATCAGAATTTTTTTGTTACATGTATGCTCTATTAAATTAATTTTTGTCTATTATATTGAAAACTTTGATTTGTGACAGTGATATATGTTAATACGGGAAGTAGCCTTGACATGTCAATAGACTTTGCCACTCCCTCACATCCACTTCATCTCAGTGTATGCATCTCTTTTTTTCCCATTTGTATCATATGTTTATTTCTTGTTCAATGTTCTTCTTAAAATGGTAATTTCTGCATACATTGTATTTTTGAGAGATGTGAAATAAATGAATTTGAATCTGCAACCATATTGATTCTAGGTTGTATATAAAGTGTGCATGGATCTGTCTTCAAATAATTTTAGTAATTAGGTATTCAAACATTTAAAGAAGAAAATGAGGGGTTGTCAGGGACAGATTTGGCTCCTTTAATTTTCTACATCCTTCATCTATATGTTTTGTATTTCAATTTGTTAAGAGCCCTGACATATAAATTGAGATCAGGTAAACGCATTGCACAAATTAGTCACATGAATAGTTCACTCTATGGTTATGTTCTTGGTATATTTGTATCCATAATACTTGGCTTTGTGATAATGTCCTCCCCAAAAAAAAAGACACCTTCAGAATTATATTGCATTATTATTATTTTATGAATGAATGTTTGCAATAAATACCTCGCATGAGTTTTGTTTAAATGTCATTAAATTAGGACAATATTGAAAACAAATATCTTAATGATTGTTATGTCTGTAGAATGTGAATTACCGTATTTGCGAATGATACCATGTATAACTCATGTCATGAAAGATTCACGCAATAAACTGTCTTTCAAAATTTACTTTGAGTTGTGTTCAAATAAATGTGTGTGTTATGTATATGTACAAGTGAATATTAATTAAATCCAGTGTTAGTGTAAGTCCCATATCATTCAGTTTATCTTTATATTTTAGATAAAGCACGTACAGCTCGATCCCATAGATTTCTGAAAAATCAACTTAGTTCAACAATTTAGTGCAATTTCTATGGCCTTCGCGTCACCTATTGAAATGTGCGAACACGACAATGATATTAAAATATTAAGGATGTCTAAAGAAGGGGGGGGGGTGAAAGCTCGCCATTTTAAGGTGGATCATGTTGGTTAAGAGCCTTAATTTCATGACAATGAGATATTACGTAAACCGAACATGGTTTCCAAAGACAGTACAATTATATAGGGTATTGAAATTGCCCAAGTCCTTGTGATCGTGTTATATCTTATCATTTTATATATTCATTAGACCACGCATTACGCATCTGTACCCGCCATACAACCTGTTCATTTACAAAGTTTAAGTACATGTGCAAAGAAATTGAAATTAAATTGAAATTATAAATCTTATTATAAACTAGTCTTCAACAGGGATCTGCATTATTAAAACAAACAAATTTCCACACTTCGTGACACAATAACTTGCTTAATAATTTCACAAGTTACTACAAACTTAAACCTGTGCTGTATACTAAAAGTGGAGAAATTGTGAAAGCATGAATATGAGGGAAAGAGATAAGGATGTAGAAGGAATGGGGAAAGAGGAAGGCAAAGGCCGAGTGACAGGCACAGAGAGATGAGGAGGGGCTGAAGAGAGGAGAAAAGAGAAAGATAGATACATGTATAATGAAACGGGTAAACGAAGCCATGACTGCTGTCTATCCTAATCTTGCCTTATAGCGGCTTTTTACCAGTGCCTGAAATGAGGAAATCCTATAGTAAATTCAGTCGGGGCAGGATTTTAAGCAATCAAATATGTTTGTCTAAATCGAGGTTTCGGAAGAGCTGCAATAATCACAATGAGATGCATCATTTGCCTTGGACGATTCTCTCGATGCGATTCATTTCCACATGTCATCTGCTGTTTCGTACATATAATTATATACCCTACATTACTAAATGACACATAAAGGTGAACAGAGCAACGCTTGTCTTTCCTCATATAATGCCTCCCTATTTGCCAGCTTCTTGCATCACGTGATCACGCAATTGATCATCATTGGCTGACATGCCGAGTGATTGAAGTTGCGCCAACGCAATTTGTCATCGGGTAACCTTGACAACCTGAAGTATTAATTCAGATTGTCGCAACAACGGGCATTAGAACGTGAAAGCAAGCTCTAAAGGGTGTAGCCTACTTACTGTATAATAAGCCTGTGAATCTTATATTCCTCCAACTTGTTCATTCCGCGATTGTGTATTCTCCAAAGCTACACTGCTTAGCGCTATCCTGCTGGTTTCTTGTACATCGATAGGTCATTCGGAAGAGTCCTTTTCTGATCTGCTTACAAATAGCTTCTTTCCAGTCACGTTTTTCATGAATACTAAATATATGGTGGGCGTCACATGAAATCAATTGGATGAACAAAATGTTCAGTGAACTTTATATAACGTGCTCTTATCCTTGCGGTTTCCTCTTTCACATTTTATATTAAATGCCCACAACAGTTTAGCTTTGCAAATAAGATCTTATGAATTATACACAATCATGTGTCAGCCTTCGTAAACAGAAATTAATGTTGTATGTGATCGCATTTTCATTACTTGTGCATTGATTTGTTTTGGAACATTGAACATTGGCACTTAATATGTCTTGAAGTTGTCCGTCAAGGTGTGCAGTCTGACGTCCCACTTTTACTGCTTCATTTTCTCCATTGTCGCGCAGAGGAAAGATCATCCTTCATTTGAGCACACTGTTTTTATAACTGCCTGCTAGTTATAGCGACTTGCCCATTATTGTGTAACTCACCGAGGATTTAATTTTTTTCGTTGTGACTTTGATTAGTCAGAATTTGTGCCTTTGGTTTATTTGAATAACTGCACTCCAATCCCTCGATCCGGCAAGATGAATTTTACGAGCGATAATACTACCATCGAATATGACGCAACAACGGACAGTTCTGGCGTCCAAGTGGGTATCACCTTAGTCAATACATGTGAACTCATATTTGGATCTTTGGGTATCCTTGGCAACCTAATCTGTATCGTGATTTTCAAACGCCGCTCCAAGCATAACCAGACAAATTTCCTGATAATCATGCAGGCTGGAGTTGACTTCATTGCATCTGCTTTGTTAGTGTCCCTGACAATTACCAGTATCTTTAACCCGAAGGCGCCCTCTCACTGGCTCATGGGCAGTATCTATTGTAAATTCTGGAAGTCGTATGTCCTCTTGTGGTCATCTTTTGCCATTTCTACCTTCAACTTAACTATCATCTCTTTTGAAAGATACATTGCCGTCGTGCATCCGCTGTGGTACACAAAGATCTTTAAACGATCCTCAGTTGTGTTCATTGCCATGGCAATGTGGATCCTTGCACCCGGAATCAACATCGCTTACAATGTCGTTGTTAACCACTTTAAAGAGGGGGTCTGTGTTGAGAATTTTGACCAAGCACAAAAGGTTCTCTCTATAGTGCTTTTCTTTTGGGAATACTTCTTTCCTTTGTGCATTATGATCTTTTCTTTCGTGTGTATCGCACGCAAACTGTTGAAGATGAATAAAGTCTCCAACATGAGGGCAGCCAATAGTCACTTGACCGATACCTCTATGGGGTCCCAGGTACCCGTCCGAAAATCATCTGCACAACACAAATCCGAACCCTCGTCGAGAAGTTGCGTCGCACAGAAAGAAGACAGTCAGCAAGGAGCCGTCGAACCAACCCACATGAACAAATCTTTCACTCCAAACGTGCCTGAAAATCCCGCTGAGTTCCAAATAGCTGTTATTTCTACCGCAGTCATGCCTGGATGTTCATCGTGGAAAGTTGACGGTAACAAAGGCAAGCTGGATAGCATCTCAAAATGTATGAACGCCAACCAAGCTAATAATGGCAGGACACCAAGGAGTGTTCGTCCAGCTGGAGCATCGGTTAGGAGGCTGAACACCACTAAGGTCTTATTATTGGTATCCCTTGGATTCTTCATCTGCTGGTCACCCAATCAATTGTATTTTCTCTTACTTAACCTTGGGGTAATTAACTTTTCGCTGGTTCCCTATCGTGTTACAATCGTCATGTCGACTTGTAACACCTGCATCAATCCATTTATCTACGCATTTCGGATGAAGAGGTTCCGTAATGAATTCGTATCAATATTCAAGGGCAGAAATTAAGCGTTAACACATTGAAAATCATCCACTTTTACATTACATTCAATTATGTCAATATTGCACTTTTTTCTTCAATTTCCACCTGGGCGAATTGACTCGAAGGGTTCTTACAAGTGAATAACAAGTACATACTTTTTTTTAATAGTAGTAACAATACAATAACAATTTATTTCGCTTCTTACATCGGTTTTATAGAAACTATGTCCCTTTTGCAGCCAACATCAAATTATGTAGAACATTGCAGAAATCATGAATATGTCATGTATGTCCTATCTGTGAAATTTAAACGTTAGCAACGTCCTAGTATTCAAATTATGCAAGGAAACCCGTTTACTTTCTGAACTTCACTGTCATACACTATTGAGTGACTGAGTTCTTTTTTTCTTTGGTTGTAACAGGTACATGCAGCATTTGGCTACATCAACAATAACCCACTTCTTGTAATGGCCAAAACTAAACTGATTGAATCTTTGCGCAGCACAAAACATACGACTATTCGGTACAAAGGTCTGAAAATCAGACTATTTACATAAGTGATTGCAATCACTTATGTCGATTCGACAACTAATCGTCGTTATTTTCCCACAAAAGACATTTTCCGGCCATTTCGTTTTGAAGGAAGTGCTATATCAATATTATCTTTCAAATGCCATTGGAATTTAACCTTTTCATTTTTTGGGCCTGCAAATGGGACATATGGTACCTATAACGAATAGTTTTTCTCCTTGCAGCAGTTATTTGTAAATTACTAGGAGATAAAATGAGGTTTATGCCTCTTTCGGGATAAACCAGTAGAGGTGTCGTGGTCGAGTGGATACGTCGCCGGACTGTCGATCACAAGGTCCGCGGTTCGAGTCCCGCCGCGGCACTAATGTCCTTTGGCAAGACATTGATCTACGTTTGCCACACTCCACCCAGGTGAGGTAAATGGGGACCTGGTAGGAATTTATTCCTTGAAATGCAGAGCGCGTGATAGCTGCACTGCTAAAGCCAGGGTAATTATGCTACATTATTGTAGAGCTTAAACCTGATAAAAAAGTTGTATAAATGTATGCGTTCAGGTATAAAAGTTCTTAATGCCACTGAAAATGTAAGGATTTATGTTACTTTTCACTTCTTTAGCTTCTGCTCTGTAAATATGTTAATATTTTGTGGAGGAAATATTTAATGCGTGCTGTTCATGTTACACAATAACACAATTCTGCATTATGTATGCATTACCTTTAAAAGGGGAAGTCTGCTAATATTTTTTGAGGATATATTGCGTGCTCATTTTACACAAGAGGCACATAATAGACCAGTTTGTAGTTAGCACATGGTACAAATTATCCAAAGTATTCACAGATAGTTTACACGTGCAGTGGTCTACTTGGTGCATTTTAGAATAATCACTGCCAAAGTCATAGATGTGCTTCATGATTACCTTTTGTTTGCCCTCTTGGGAAGAATACTTTCACCTGCGTTCCATAGAATGTATACGCTTGAAAACTCTTATGCCCGTTGCACACGAGGCGTTATTGCAATTGTATTATTACCTTCGCTAATCAAGCACGTTTAAAAGAAAGTTAGTTTCATACGTATGTTATTTCAAGCAATGCTTGCACTGTCCAATTTGTATTTACCTGTTGTGTCTGTCAAAAGTCGTATTAGTCGCTGGCGCAGTCTTGCGCAAGGCAAATGACGTCTTATGTGTAACGACATTGGATATTGTATGTACATTTTTCAGGGTTACACCATGTAATTCCTGAGATGAAGTTATTTGACACACCTGAACAAAACGTCGTCAGGGTCTTACTAGTCCTGTCCAGACGGATAAAAGTTACCCTGGCCTAGGGTAAAGGTGGTGTTAAGAGCTGGTCTGGGTAAGTATAGCGGGCCAAGCATGCCACTATCCGTACAACTATACAACTATTCGACTATACGTCTATCCAGCCGGCCAATCAGAACGCAGGAAACTGTACATCTATACAACTATACCAGTGGCGGATTCAGGGGGCACAGGGGGCACGTGCCCCGCAAAAAAAGGGAAAGGGGAAAAGAAAGATGGAGAAAAGGAGAAAAGGGGAAGAAAAGGAGGAAAACGAAAGAAAAGGGAAGAGAGAAAGAAGAAGAAAAGAGGGAGGCGAGGGAAAGGAAAAAAGGGGGAGAGAGAGAGGAGAGAAAAGGCGGAAAGGGGGAACAATGGAAGGGAAGAAGGGAAGAAAGAAAGGGGGATGATATTATAAGAACGTTTTTTTTCGGGAAAGGGGCGGGGGGGGGGGCACGTAATTTTACAGTGTGCATAACATGGGGTCCCTCTTGCCAGGCGGGGAAAAACTGAATTCAGACAACGATTAAGAGTCGAAAGAAATACAACGAATCGTCTTCTTTCCTAATAATTTAATGAAAAGTCAAAGCTTCCGTGCTTCGCGCGGATGGGGAAAACAAAATTCAGACATGGATTAAGAGTAAAGAACGGTACAACGAATCATCTTCTTTCTCGAATAATTTAATGAATCGTCAAAGCTTCGACGTGGTGACTCCACCCAACATCCATCTCTCTCTCTCTTACTCCCACCCCTCTTCTTTCAGGCTCTTACCCCCTCTCTCTCTCTCTCTCTTTCATCCCCGTTTCTTTTGTTTCCTTTTCTCTTCTTTTTCCTTTTCTCCTTTTCTTTCTTTTCTTTCGTTTACTTTCTTTCCTCTCCTTCGTCTTTTTCTTTTTTCTCTTGATTGTCGCACCCACACCCCTTTAGCGACGCCCCTGATTATTATCCCATCATTCTTTTAAAAGAAATGCAATTCCTCATGCTCTCGCACCTCTCTTCTATCGTTGTTTTATTCTCTTTCATTTATTTTCCTTTCTCCTTTAACTCACATAAATTCTCTCTTTCCCCCCTTTTTCCATCTCTTTTTTTTTTTTTTGTTGTTTCTTGTTTTTTTTTTTGGGGGCTACACGCCTGGCAAGAGGACCCCCCGTCACCGGTAAAAAGAAACACCTTCTTATAATATCATCCCCTTTCTTTCTTTCCCTTCTCATTATTCTCCTTTTCCCCCTTTTCTCTTCTCCGTCTTTCCCCCTTTCTTCCTTTTCCGCCTTTTCTCCTCTCTCTCTCTCTTCCCCTTTCTTCCTTTCCCCTCCTTTTTCTCCTCTTCTCTTTTCTCTCCTCCCTCTTTTCTTCTTTCTCTATTCCCTTTTCTTTCTTTTTCCCCTCCTTTTTCTTTCCCTCTCCTTTTCTCCCTTTTTCTTTTTCCCCTTCCCCCTTTCCCCTTTTTTACCGGGGGCACTCGCCCCCTGTGCCCCCCTGAATCCGCCACTGGTATAGTTGTATAGATGTACAGTTTCCTGCGTTCTGATTGGCCGGCTGGATAGACGTACAGTCGTATAGTTGTACGGATAGTGGCATGCTTGGCCCGCAATATACCCCGCCATCTTTACCCCGACTAGCTCTTAACATCACCTTTACCCTAGGGTAACTTGCCTCCGTCTGGACAAGACTAGTCAATGTTTGCCTCCAACTTCAAAATAGTGTTTATGGTATGTATGATCAAACGGTTCTAACATATAAGATTCAAGAAAATGGAAGCTAGTGTCCATGGAAATTTATAGGGAATTGTAGAAAACATCTGGTCTCGGCCTATTTAGATTTCAAAGATTAAAGAGAAGATTCATTGGTTTTAAAAACCAACTTTATTGTCATTATTGCAAAGGTGAAACTTTGATTGGACAAGGTTATCAAAATTCAATGCTTGGAAACATTCGAAGTAAGATTATTATCAATTATGAAACGCTTAAATACAGCCCCAGCATAGCACCTGAAAAGCTCTGCGAACGCTGCTGAGATGTGTGACGTCACATGTTGACCATGATGTGCACAAGCAGACGATGTCCCATGACATCTTACACATTTCCAGTGCCTGTTTTGTCATCTTCTCTTCAGTTATTATCCCCTCGCCGACGAAGTCGGAGGGGATATAGAAACGCCGCTGTCCGTCCTTCCTTCCTTCCGTGCGTCCGTTCGTAACAAATTTGGTTTCCGATCAATAAATTCAGTAATGTTTTACGGATTTTCATAAAATTTGATATGAAGATGCATGGTATCAAAAGACAGGCTAAGTTCGATTTCGGAGTATGTAGGTCAAAGGTCAAAGGTCATAGCTCATTAAATATGCGAAAAAATACACTTTTGGTTTCCGATCAATAACTTCAGTAATGTTTTACGGATTTTAATGAAATTTGATATGAAGGTTCATGGTATCAAAACACAGCCTAAGTTTGATTTCGGAGTATGTAGGTCAAAGGTCATAGCTCATTAAATATGCGAATCTGGTTTCTGATCGATAACTTTAGTAATGTTTGACGGATTTTAATGACATTTGATATGAAGGTACATGGTATCAAAACACAGCCGAAATTCAATTTCGGAGTATGTAGGTCAAAGGTCATATCTCATTAAATATCCGAATTTGGTTTCTGTTCGATAACTTTAATAATGTTTGACGGATTTTAATCAAATTTGATATGAATGTACATGGTATCAAAACACAGCCTAAGTTTGATTTCGGAGTATGTAGGTCAAAGGTCATAGCTCATTAAATATGCGAATCTGGTTTCTGATCGATAACTTTAGTAATGTTTGACGGATTTTAATGACATTTGATATGAAGGTACATGGTATCAAACAGCCGAAATTCAATTTCGGAGTATGTAGGTCAAAGGTGAAAGGTCATAGCTCATTAAATATGCAAAAACACCTAATTATATGTGAAAATGTGGTTAACTCCTTGCCTAGTAATATAATAGTATAGTCTAATGGAGGTAACTTGTTCTGACGTATATATGCCATTTGTACCCTGCGAGGATGCTACGCTTTGCGTTGACTTTTCTAGTTTCTCTTACTTCACTACCGTCAGGCTAAATGTTTAATCTATTGCGATAAAAAAGAAAATAAGACGCCATTGTATGTTCCGCGTTTCAAGAGGGAACAAATGCAGTCCATGCTATTATTCCGGGGGGGTTGTAATTTGAAAGTGTGGTTTCTTTGGTTGTTCATTAAACCCTATCCTGTGTATTTACAAACAAAAGAATTTAGTTATCAGAATCGGTTTCATATCCCTTTTTGAATGGTGTAAAATTCCATCACATTTATATTCACAAAACTCATTATAATTTGAGAAATAATAGCATTGCAATTATGTTCATTCTTTATGGGATGTCGTCTGCTTGGGCAGGATTGGTTGATATTGTGACGGCATTAAAACATCGTTATTTTTCTGGCGAATCTCTCGCATATCCCAGATGCTATGGAGGTGGTTTTATTTGTATTTTTATAAATCACCCGATATGTAGTAAATTGACCTCAAACTTGTACGATGGCCATCTGTTAGCTTACCAGTTTCTAGTGATACGTTATTTGCCATATTTGTGATTTTCTTAGAACAGGCTCTTTAAACATTCAATAAAATGAAAATGTAAGAGTATGATATACAAATTTAGAATTTGACAAATCAACGTATTCATTACTTGTCCCGCAGCTATCTTATCAAATAGATTTAAACGGGTGGCTTTTTTCACTAAAAATACAATTTTGAAAGCATGTGTCAGTGTCTGAGGAGTAGTAATTAAATTTGTAAAATTGAATCATTTGAATGTCTGATTCCAGAAATCAGATGTCAAAGCCGCCAAGTAAGCGTAAGGGATTCAGAGATACTTTGAAAAGCTCGCTGCATGTTTCTTAGTTGATTTGATAAATCAATAAACCACAATATGGAAAAGTGATGTGCAGTTGTAAACTTAATTTCAATCTCATTCTGAATTTCCATGCCCAAGCAAGAACACTTTGTCTTTATAATATTGAAAATGTCCCTAGCATGCATGAACAGTTTTCATTTGCAATGAGGAAGATTCTACCAAAGATGGTACATGATGGGTAATCCCCAACCGTGCCGAGTCAATGAACATGATGGATTTTCGGCACTATATGCACTTGTGCCGTTTTATAATGTTCATATGCACAATATTTTCAGCGGCATGGCCTGGATTTTATTGATCATGATTATTGTATTCACACGAGTGGCCTTTGCGGTGATTCAATATAAATTGTGTTTTGTTTATGTAATCTGCATCTGCCCAAGTTTTAATTGCGTAGACTATTATGTTTAGTGTCAAAGTATATTTTATTACATTGCCCTACATGTAATCTATTAATCCTGACCTTAATGTAATCTGTTCTTTGCATATACATAATTATGTTCCTTGTTTTGATTTAATGTTGCATAAAGTGATGTAAAAATTAACGCTATCAGTGCAGAATGCAGAATGGAACCGCAGAGCATTGAATATTTAGACATTTCTGATAATTTTCAACCTTATACATATGTGGTGATCCGCATATTATAGAATAAGGGGTATTTCAAATGGGGGGCACCAACAAAACGGGGCACTTTCTGGTAAAAAGGGGCACCTACAAATGGAAACCTTAAAGCGAAAATTTATACAATTTGTATACATTGTTATATACTCCTGCATTACATTATCAGGGATGATTTCATTATTTGCTTCTCTCTTTATATGGTCAAAGATACTGCTTAAGCATCATACTTTGCAGTTGGCTGTGATGGTCTGAATACTCATTTGCGAGCGAGCAAACATTTTAAGATTTGTGAGGTCGCAGTGCGAAAAATTACATCTTATAAAGAGGGAAAACCCAACCCTAATGGAGTGTTAAGCACAATGTAATCATGAAAGACTGAAAAGACCTTTAAAAAGTAACATAGTTATTTCAACTATAAATGCGAGCGAGCTTGGGAATTGAAGGAAAGGTTGCTCTTAGTCGCTTTAAATAGGGGCACATGTTATGGAGAAAGGAAAAAGGGCGTATGTCAAAGTACAGAGGACACTCATCAGAGGTGAAAAGGGGCATTTCTGGTGGAATAGTGCTCTTTAGGAAGTTGCAGGAAAGGTTGATGGAGTGTTCTGCAGTCAGCAAAGAGTAAGAAGGGGGCACCAGTAGAATTCGCGGCTTTTTGTGAAGAGGGAAATGCTTCGCGTCAGAAGCCTACATCAACGGAAACGAATGCACCATCTTTGAAAGTGCCTACAGCCGCCGACTCCCTTTTTAGAAAATGACTTCAAGAACAAGTGGCGAATCGGAGACGTGGGGAAACAAAGACAAACTGAACTTCTCAAGTCTCAAACACCAAGTAAATAGAAATTTGAGTAGAGGTTATGATGAAGAGGAGCTATTTGATGCAATCATAAATGCCATGGCACCAGGACTCTCCCTCAGGTTCTACCTGGAAGCTAAACCTCGAGCTATAACGACGACTTAACAGCAGCGGTGCAGGATAGCAAAGAGGACGCTCAAGATTTCTCGCTTCGGATGCTAGCATTGCGGCAGAAGATTATATTTGCGTCGAAAGAGGCTGATGCAGCTTTTAATTATGATGCTACTTTGGTTCAGGTGATGTTTCTCCATTCTCTCTTGACGGCCTCAATAGTGAGTGTATCAGGAGCGACATGAAGCCCTTGCTACAAGACGTCAACACGAGCGATAAGGTTCTCCTCGAATGAATCAATATAGCGGCTAACAACGAAAGTGATACAGGCACTACAAACAAGGCAGCACTAAGAAGGCAAATGTGAATTAAGTTAAGTATGCCGCAGCCAAAGATCGAAAGGGAGATGAAACACTCCAAAGGATCAGTTGATTCCAAGGAAACAAAGAGGTCTGCTCACTTTGCTGGCATTTATTTGTCGACTCTGCAAGAGAGCATCCGCTCAATACTAAAGACCGACCTGGCGGCCGTTACGTCATCTCAACCTCCGGTTATCCCCAAGAGCCGACGCCCAGATTGGTGATGCCAGGCCTGCCGGGCTCAGGGATTGGTCCAAATGATCTATCTACAGCGAAATCAAGTGTCAAAGCCATGAAATTACAGGAGACCGTAGCATCATAGAGTTGGAGAAGGAGATGGTTGCCACAGGAGAGGGTCCGTCCGATCACAGACGTACTCGATAGTGGAATCCCATAATATCGGCTGGCTCAAGTTGTACTTCAGTCTAAACAACGATTATGAAATTGAGGTACCGACCCTCGTGACACCACCCACACTGGACTCCCTGATCATTCGGTTCAACGTGATCACTGAATTTTCGACTACTGGGAGAGATACACCAGAAGATCATAAGATGACATATGCTGTCATAATCCATTCGTCCAAAGTCCAGGACATCATGCGCAACCTTAACAGTTTAATTGTCATATAAAATAATGTATTATGCACTAAACATAACTTGCCAGAATTGTATTTAGATCTTTTTGGACTCGGTCAGAACTAAGATTCATTGATAACGTTTAAAGTATGAAATATTCCAAATGAAATTATTTGGCAAAATAGTAATATCACCCTTAAGAAAAAAAATATTGTTTTATAGAGAATGGCAAGATGCCGGTTTGTTGAAAATTCATAATTTGGTTACAAATGGTATATGGAATGACTCTACATTAATTAATGATGAAATGAAAGCACAACAGCTCTTATTTGATTTTAAATATACAAAATTAAAGAAAACATTTCCGCAGTGTTGGTTAGATAGATTAAGTGATGTCAATTATTTTGAAGATGAATGTGATATTTCGAATCTTATAGAAATTGAAACAGGGGATAAAGCAATTGTTTTTGTTATGAAAGTGAAAGATTACTATCGTTTGTTAATACGGAAGAAGTCCAAAGAACCAATTGTCATTTGTTTTTGGAATTCCTTTCTAGATTTAGATAATGACTTTGTTTAGAAGGATGTATTTTCATTGAAATTAAAGAAAATTCGTAATGATAAAGATAATTAATTTCAAGATGATTCACAGGATTATTGCCTCAAAAGAAAATTGATATATGGCAAATTGTAAATAATAAATTATGCAACGCTTGTGGAAAAGTTTATTCAACGTTTCACTTTTTGTATTATTGCAAGGGTGTGATTATGTTTTGGAAAATAATATTTAATTTGATATTTCACCCATTCCAAGTACAACTACAAATAAACCAAAAGATATTAGTTGCAGGTAAGGACAAAGGAAACAAGAAATATACTCTCTTGAATATTATTTTTTAATTATGCGCAATATGCAACTTATAAATGTTACGTTAAAAAGATTGTCAATGGTTCTGTTATCTATCCGCATGCTTTGTTTTTATAATTAAAGTCGTTGCTAAGATTGTTTTTAAGGTATGAATGTGATGGCAAAGAATATAATACTAAGCTGGAAAAATTGTTGAATATACTTTAAATTTTAGCCAGTGTTGTTTTTCATTCTTTAAGAGTGTACATTCAATTGCTATACTAGTTTACATGCACTAATTTTGCATATTATCCAGTAATTTACTATCCTGTAATGTTTTTTTTTGTAAATACGTACATGTATATAACAATTCTGGTATCCTACTGTCGTTTTCCTAATACGTTTTCTTGAACAAAAAAGCAAAGCTAAACAAAACAAACAAACCATTCATTACGAGCATACAAAATATTTTGTAAAAATATGTTTATACATGTTTATGATGTTCTTACTTATTCTTTATTGCTATTAAGAGTTTATGTTCATGATTTTGTTATTATTATTATTATATCTTTTTTTAAACAATTGTTTCTTATTATGTTTAACAGGGCCTCATGAAAGACCACCGTTATTGGTGATAATGAGTCACCCTGTCTAGATATCAGAAATAAATAAATAAATTCAATCATTGAGTAATTAATGTAAATATGTCTTGAAATCATGGAAATAAAAACCTTGCTTGAGGAAAAGAGGAAACAAAATTTTAAAAAGTCATGCGCCTCCTTCGCCAAACACAAGAGGAAGGCATGGGACGGGTCAGAAGTGGACGGAAGGCTGTGATCACACCAAATAACAAGAGAGTTGCCTTAGTCTGCGGGGTCCTCACTGACCCGATCCAACAATATACTGATGTCCTTTTCCACCCATGTTACCTCTTTACTTCTATATGAAATTCAATTTTGGCCAATATTTTTCTGATGTTGCCTATCATTGTCCTATTATCTAATCACCCCCCCCCCCATTAGCCTCATACAACAATAACATTTTCGATTATGGACAAGTTGGGATGGATGACTTTATGTCGGGTAAATGATTACATGTAATGTACAATTGATTCTCAATTTTGTTTGAAGTGAATATGACAGCGGATGAATTTTACATGCACTCCTCTTAAAATGATTTTAAAAACGTAATGTAATTTTTTTCAACAAATCTTATATCTCATCGTTTAATATGTTAAAAGAGATATTTATCTCCTCTGATAGATAGTTTCGTTTCTTCACCACCCATTTTGAATATACGTTGTTGCACATAAAGTTTGGATCAATCTGTCTTACCTCTTTTCTTTTTATTAGCTGATTGTGACGATATGATTTATTCTTGATACTTGATAAGAATTGTTACTTCTCAGAACTTTGATAGTCAATTTAAAAAGTCATACAGAGATATTTAAGGTTATGAGAAGAATAAACTCTATCAATAATAAATTATACTTTCAAAATCATTTCATAAAAAGAGGTAAGAAAATCCATTCCAACTTTACGGGCAACAGTGTAGATGTGCATGAATATTGTGAAATGGATAAGTTGAAAATATTTGTTTTCTGCTATTTTAGGGCATCGTGCTCTCCATAGCAATGATTATCAATGCTGTGTCATAACTCTTAATTGTGAAGTATTGCATACACTCTCTCGGCTGTTAAGCAATTATGTACATTCAGATTTTACTTGTGTTTTTTTGTTCATTCCTTGAATCAGTAATGTATTATGTATGAAATACGTTTTGAAAATGGAAAAATAAATGTTAGTTCGCACCAAACTGAAGTTAATAACTCCGTTTTACTATTGCTACTAGTATGTTTAAATGTCACCAACTAGAGCATGCGACGTTTGCCAAACTTTCCCAAGGCAAAATATATTCTACGTGTTAATCCACATCACACATCCACTCTAATATAAAAAAAAAATAATAATAATATGGATATATATATATAGCGCCGGTATCCGCCAGGCTCTGACGCTCATGGCGATTTACACATATTATCCTGGTCACAACACACACTCCGGCGCGCGCACATAATTATAATTATATTGAGTCATTCTATACTTGTTTGTTTTCTATGAGATGAGGTGGATTGGTTACGATGCACAAGGCTTCCTTCATGAAATATAAATATGTTCACAGGGGCGGATCCAGCCGGCGGCAAAGGGGGGGGGGCCAAATCGTGAGAAAATATTTAAAGGCGCACTAATTTTTAGTTTTTACTCTACATCCATCCCCTCCCTTGAGCAGGGGCGGGGGCCATTTTTAAAAACCTGTTTTTGGGCCAGGGAGCCTGGACCGACGGGCCCCCCGTGGATCCGCGCCTGTATGTTCATGATATATAAATATCTTCACAAGCTTTATATGATCGTTCTTTGTAGACCTTGATCTTTGTAGACCGTAGGCATGCGCGTCTGGGAGACCGAATGACCAAGAGACAAATACTTTTTTTTAAAGTATATCCTGAAATGGTATTATTTTTTGCGATCCCCATAATACACTGTTTCCCATATAGATGGAATACATTTTTGTTACCTTTTTTCACGAAGTGATTGTGATAATGTGATTTATTCTGCATAGATTAAGTTTACATGTTCTTAGAATTTTATTGGTCTATGTAAATTAACATAGAGATTGATCAATATAGTACTGAGAAGATATACACTTTATTTATTAAGAATAAACCATATTGTCACAAGTTTTCAATAAAAGGAGTAAAATTATAATTCCAACGAACAAGGTTTTGAGTGCGATTTTTCTGTAATTTTGCAATCTTACATAAGATGCGCCAATCAGATTTTGAGCATAGTCCCTCGAGTCTAATTTTCCATTTCTATGGTGGCTCATTAGGGACACGCAAACGCAAAGGATTGACGTATATATATGCAACAATTTCTCGTCTTTTACGTCAAAGACGTGAAAATCAAAAAAATATTGACGTATACCTAATGCAACAATTTGTTTGTCTTTTACGTCCAAGACGTGAAAATCAACAACAACAAATGTTTGGTAATTTTTTTCATTTTTCTGTACTTAATGGCCCTGAAGGGACACGCAGACGCAAACAATTGACGTATGTATGTGCGAAATATTGCCGAACTTTTAAGATAAGGGCCGCCAGCGCTGAACGGTTCAGACACGTGCATTCGCAGACACGGACGCTTTGGCACTGCATAGTCATAATGGTTTCTCATCATGTAGCGTCCGTATCTTCATGCTGTGGCGCTCATTGGGCTTCGACATAAGTACCCGAGTTATGGCGCGGCCTTCTACTTCTAAATCATGAAGCCACTACTGACTATGTTATTTGACAATTATTTGTACACCAAGCACGAAAACCATGTAAACCACATGCATTAGTGCGATGTTTTCAGTAATACTTTTGTCAGGAAAGGACCACACCCGTTTAATGTCTGTATTAAAACACTAATGAAATAAGGTCCTTCTGAGGCTTATAATTCATTCGTATCATGACAAGCCTGTCCATTAGTATTTAACATCCTTTCAGGAAAGAACGATTATTCTTATTTAAAAAGAAGGGGAAAAAAAGGAAAAAGAAAAACACGCGTGAAGGTTTGAGAAAACTAGTGTTACGGGATACTCTTTTATTCTGATAATCATTCGCCAATAAAAATAATTGCTTGTCGTATAAACAGAATAATCATATTTTGAGCAGTGCAAGTATGCAATTTAGTGAGTTTTAGGTGTTTCATTATTTTCCTGCATTTTTCATCGGAATAAAAAAGTAAGGGCTCCCTGTTGCTGCTTAAATCATTTAAGGGATGGTGAAGAAGGATTTGATTTTAAATTTCAATGTAAAATAGCGGACAAAATCGATTGTACAATTATACAATTCCCTTCTTGTAATATCACGTAGCTCATTGTCATATAACGTCTCCGTGCGCTTCCAAAATCTTTGAAAATATTTTCCCGGCTTCAGCTGCGGGAACTGTATTCACCTCAGAGTTCTATATATTTCAAGATATAATCATACCAGATAAAAGTATACCCCAAGCCTACATTTGATTTTCTATTATATTAATTATAATAATATACTTAGTTTCTTTTGATTAAACATGTCATATGCAAATTATTAAAAAAAACATACGAGCTTTAATATAATAAGTGGGCAAGTGGCTACAACATATGATTGGAAGAAAGTTGACACACTCGCTTGTTAAATGGCGCCTGGCCGGAATACTCTTCAGGGAGCGGATTGTGTGCTCAATCTTCTGCGGATTAGCGATTGAATCCAATGAATGGGGTAATAATAATTACAATGTAAAGCGCTTAGAAGTTGAAATAGTAGCCAAAATTCAAGGAACCTGCATAAACAACCTACGTTTTGCAGACGACATCGTCTTAATAGCAGAGACCCCAGAGGAACTGCAGACACTTGTGGATAAAGTCTACAAGGCAAGCTTTGACCTTGGTCTCAAGGTAAACACAGCAAAGACAGAAGTGCAGGCTATTAGCAAAAGGAAGTGCAACCTCAACATTGACATAGCAAAACGACAGACTAAAACAGGTGGAAGATTTTTTGTACCTGGGGGAAAAAAGGGCTCAAGTTCAAGTGACATTAAGAATCGAATCAGGAAAGCAGGGGCAGCTTTCCAAAGACTAAATAACATCTGAACATCAAAAAGCATTAGTAGCCACACGAAGATGCAACTTATCAAACACTCTCAATACTGCTTTATGGGCAGAATCCTGGACAGTAAGAAAAGAAGAAAGCAACAGGCTTCATGTGTTTGAAATGGCATGCCTCCGTCGCATAATGGGGGTGACAAGACTAGACAAGATCCGAAACACACACATCAAAGAATCCTCAACCTCGATCAAGATGTTATGGACAAAGTCTCCATTAAAAGACTCAAATATTTTGGTCACGTCCTACGAATGAAACCCACAAGATACCTAAACGTGGCTGTTGAAGGAAACATCACAGGAAATCGACCCAGAGGCCGTCCACCCAAAAGATGGCTTGACTGCATCTCAGAGGACTGCAAAGCAAGATCCATAACAAGGCTGACAGATGCAGCAAGACTGGCTGCAGACAGAAATATTTGGCATACCATCACCAACAAGAAGCCATCACGCGGCCCCTTGCTTGCGTGGACGGCATAAGTGAAGTAAGTCAAAGTCAAAGCGCTTAGAAACGTAAAATTAAGCGCCATACAAATGTCACTATTGTTATTATTATTATTATTATTATTATTATTATTATTGCTATCACCTGATTGTTATTAATACCTGGGTCACCTGGGTGTTTAAATAACACTTCATGTCAGATTGATGTTCATTGAAAGTCTAAATGCACCCATTTGTTTAAAGGCAGAGGCGGCGGAGCGACTTCGAAAGTGGGGGGGGGGCACCAACAAAAAAGGGCACTTTCTGGAAAAAAGGGGCACTTTCAAAGGGAAATTTCAAAGCGAAAAGATACAAGTTTTTAGACATCGGGTATATACCCCTATATTGTGATTACATTATCAGGGATGATTTAAATATTTGTTTCTCTTTATACATCATATAAGATATTGGTTAGGCATCATACTTTGCAGTTGGATGCGATGGTCTGAAAATTCATTTGCGAGCGAGGAAAATTTTAAAGTTTTGTGAGGTCGCAGCGCGAAAAATTACATCTTATAAAGAGGAAAACCCAATCCTGATGGGATTATAAGCACATTCTCATAACGGAAGACTGAAAAGGCCTTTGATAAGTAACATAATTATAGCATCTATAAATGCGAGCGAGCGTAGCGAGCGATCTTTGGGGGAAATTGTCTATAGTCGCTTGAAATTAGAAGCACGTTTAATGGTGAGAGGAAAAGGGGACACTTACCTAAAGGGATAAGACACTTATTAGAAAAGAAAAGCAGCACGTGTCAAAGTACAAAGGCTAATTACCAGAGGTGAAAATGGAGCACTTCTTACACCTAAACAAAGAGGCATTTATGAGAAAGGGAAATGGGCATTTGTCGACGGAAAAGAGGCACCCATCATATTTTGATAGGGGCTTTTATAAGAAGTGAAAAGGGGCATTTATGAAAAAGGGATATGTTCCTTATTAGAAAGAAAAAGGGGCACGTATCATTGTTAAAATGGTTATTATCAGAGGTGAAAAGGATCACTTATCGCATCTGTAAATGGGCACTGACCATATATGAAAAAAGGCACTTATGAGAATGAAAAATGGGCACTAATAATAAAGGAAAATGTGCATTTGTTGAAAAAAGGGGCAGCGATCAGATTTTAATAGGGGCAATTGTCGGAGGTGAAAGGGGGCTTTTATTAGAAGGGGGAAGTGGCTCTTATAAAAGAAAAAGAGGCACATGTTAAAATAAACGGGGCACTTATCAGAGATGAAAAGAGGTAATCATGAGAAGTGAAGGAAAAAGAGCTTTTATTAGGAAGGAAAAGGGGGACGTGTCAAAATAAAAGTGGCATTTATTAGAGATGAAAAGAGCACTTATCAGGAGGGAAGGGGCACTTGTCAAACTGAAACGAGTATCTCTCAGAATAATATTGAATAGGGTCATTTACAAGAGATAAAAAAGGGCACTTATGAGAATGAAAAGGAACTATTTTCATAGGTAAAAGGGGCATTTATGAGAAGGGGCACTATTTGTAATGGGGACACTTATCATAAGGAAAAGGGGCACTTATTAGAAAGGAAAAGGGGCACATGTGAAAAGATAAGGTGCGTTTATCCGAGTTAAAAAGGGGTAGTTATTAAAAGGGGAAGGAGCACTTCTTACAAAGGAAAGGGGGCACTTGTCAAAGCAAAAGGGGCACCTCTCAGATTTGAATAGGACAGTTATCAGAGGTGTAGGGGGCGCTTATCAAAAGTGAAAAAGGTCGCTTCTCGTACCTGAAAAGGGGCACTTACTAGAGATATTATGAGAATGGAAAATGGACACTTGTCTTATTGCAAAGGAAAATGGGAACTTGTTGAAGGAAAAGGGGTAAGTATCAAAATAAAAGGGGCACTTATCAGAGGTGGAAAGGGGAAGGGGCACTTTTAACAATTAGTAGGGGCACTTGTCAAAGTAAAAGGGGCACTTTTCCTATGTAAAAGGGGCACTTTTGGGGTACTTGAAAAAGTGGAGGGCACTGTGCCCCTGCCCCGGAGCGCCGCCTCTGTTTAAAGGTGCAAGTCGGTTAGGGGAATTTGGATCTTGAAATGAATACCTGCGCTTTTTAAGATAAATGTAGGTATTATCATTAACGAATCACGACAACACCTGCGAAACTATCCAAACAGAGGCGGCCCTCCCGGAGGGGCAGGGGGGCACAGTGCCCCCACTTTTTCAAGCACCCGAAAACTGCCCCTTTTTACATAGGAAAAGTGCCCCTTTAACTTTGTAAAAAGTGCCCCTTTTACTTTGACAAGAGCCCCTATTAATTTGTAAAAGTGCCCCTTCCCCTTTTCAACTATGATAAGTGCCCCTTTTCCTTCGGCAATTTCCCATTTTCCTTTGCAACAAGTGTCCATTTTTCATTCTCGTAAGTGCCCTTTTTAATCTCTAGTAAGTGCTTTTTTTCACTTTTGATAAGTGCTCCCTTCACCTCTGATAATTGCCCTATTCAAATCTGAGAGGTGCCTTTTTACCTTGACAAGTGCCCCTTCCCCTTTTAATAACTACCCCCATTTTAACTCGGATAAGCGCACCTTATATTTTCACATGTGCCCCTTTTCCTTTCTAATAAGTGCCCCTTTTCCTAATGATAAGTGCCCATTTAAAAAAGAGCCCCTTCCCCTTCTCATAAGTGCCCTTTCAGGTACGAGAAGTTACTCCTTTTCACTTCAGATAAGTGCCCCCTTCACCTCCGATAAATGCCCCTTTAAAATCTGATCGGTACCCATTTTCTTTCAACTAATGCACATTTTCCTTTATTATTAGTGCACCTTTTTCATTCACAGTAGTGCCCCTTTTCATATCTGGTCATTGTCCCTTTTCAGGTGCGATAAGTGCCTCTTTTCACCTCTGATAATTTCCCTTTTAACAATGATACGTGCCCTTTTTCCTTTCTAATAAGGGACCTATCCCTTTTCATTAATGTCCCTTTTCACCTCTTATAAATGCCTCTATCAAAATCTGATGGGGCCCTTTTCGTCAACAAATGCCCATTTCCTATTCTAATGACTGACTTTTTCATCCCTGGTAAGTGCCTCTTTTGAGGGTGTAGGAAGTGCCCCATTTTCACCTCTGATAATTACTCTTTGTACTTTGACACATGCTCCTTCTCTTTCTGATAAGTGTCCCTTTTCCTCTCATCATTAAACGCGCCCTTAAGTTCAAGCGACTAAGAGCAATTTCCCAAAGCTCGCTCGCTACGCTCGCACGCATCTATAGATGATATACTTATGTTACTTATCAAAGGCTTTTTCAGTCTTCCATTATGAGAATGTGTTTATAACCCCATCAGGATTTGGTTTTTTCCTCTTTATAAGATGTAATTTTTCGCACTGCGACATCACAAATCTTTAAAAAATTTCCTCGCTCGCTCGCAAATAAATTTTCAGACCATCTCACCCAACTGCAAAGCATGATGCTTAAGCAATATCTTGTATGGTGTATAAAGTGAAACAAATATTGAAATGTTTCCTGATAATGTAATCACAATGTATAGGGGTATATACCAATGTCTAAAAAAATGTATATTTTCGCTTTGAGATTTCCCTTTGTAGGTGCCCTTTTTCCAGAAAATGCCCTTTTTTCTTGGTGCCCCCCCCCCCACTTCGGAAGTCGCTCGGCCGTCCCTGTATCCAAAGAACAGTTACTCCCAAGCAACTACTCCCTGAACAACCACTTCGTACTCATGATACTGTCGGATAAATACTATCACTATAAATAGTATTAGTACGAATCATTGTTTCATGGGTAGTTTGTGAGCTAAAATAATTCATAGCAATCACAGAATTTTGAGAATTTGAAACACCCACTTCTGACCATTCTGGATCCGATGCTGTGTGTACACTGTGTAGCAATTATCCCAGATAGTAGTAGCTGTTCGGGATCAATAGTACCATGTGTACTAAGGTCAAATATCCGAGAGTGGTAAGCCTTGTCCTAGAAATATGGATCCACAGAAGAAGAAAAAAATTATACACAGATACTTGTAGAATAAAAGTCCTCGTTTATCGCCGACCCCCCCCCTCCCCATCGAATTGCGTTAGGGGAGGAGCAGAAAATTAAAGAGTGAAAGAAATGGAAAAGGAAAGGAGAATAAAGTGATTGTCCCCCGCCCACCACCACCAACCATTTACTCGTTGGCCTCACTCTCTCTCATTTCACCACCTTGTAAGGCCTATCGCATATTACCTTAGTGCCCCCTCCATGGCTTTACCCAAACTACGCCACTGATTATTACATCTCTTGCCCTTATTACTTTTATTTCGATAATGACTGTATGTTTTTGCAATGAGAGGTAGATTCATGAATATTAGAGGGACATACAGAAACATCATCTGATACAACTTTCAGATTATATCTGCAATCATGGTAATTGTCCTACAACCCTTGTGGTTCCAAATAACGCTTGAAAAAAATCTTGTTTGCTTGGAAATATCTCAAATGTTAACGTGTCGCTGTTTTTATCTTTCTTTTTTTCTTTTCCCTCACAAAGTCATCAAAATAAGTTGCAAGATATCGCTCATTTCTCTCAACTGTAATTTCCTGTTTTGACTAAGGTATTTTTTTTTTACCATTTTCAATTATTATGTATCAGACGCGTGTGGAGAAAATGAATGTAAACTATAAAAAGGTCTACCTTTCACCGGTGTAAATCCCGCGGATGGAGGTATAAACCACGCCCCCCACACACACACACCGCACACGTGGAAGGTTGGGAAGGGGGGTAGCCTGTAAAACATAACCCTTTCTTCAAGGAAAATGTAATTTGATAATGTTGACAAAGGTTATATCACTGACTATAAGAACATGCTATAAAAATACTTAAAATAGGTTGACTGTCCCGAGCGTATATACGTGTATTATGTTTTTGCAAAGTATGTGTGTACGTGTGTACGTGTGTACGTGTGTGGGGTTTGTGTGTGTGGTATGTGTGTGTTGTTGTCTTGCCTTTTCGAGTAAGGAGTCCATTTGTGATAAGAAGAATGAACTTTTAAGCATTAAGGTGAAAGACAATTTTTTTTTCCTTTTTTTTTTGGAGACTGTTCTTGTTTGGTTGGTGCTGAATTGAGTCTTGATTTTGCATAGCCTTTACTTAAGACATTTCTTTATCTACAATCAATCAATTAGTACTCGTCCAGAGGACTGATAAAGACTTGGATGGTGTGTGTATTGCAGGTGCAGGTGCAGGATCCGAAAGAAATGTCATCGATGATGACATTCCTTTTGATGTTTTTTTTCTTTTCATGTACATCTTAATTAATGCGCATTAGTGTTTTCTTTTATGTATATCTAATCAAGGAATGTTTGAGTTTAGTGGATTCTTATTTGGTTTCATCAAAGTGAATTTTGCAGGTGCAAGCGTGGCTCAGACGATCTGAAAGCACTCTTTTAAGAATATTTAGGAAGGGAAATTGCATTATCCACTCAATTAGATATTATTCCCTACCGATTTTGCCACCCCCTTACTATCAAACAGAAGGGAGCTCTATGGGTTCAGGCTGTAAGGAGTTAGGATGTTAGATAGGTGTGTTAGATGCATGGGTGGGTGCTGTTGTGTGAATGGCGTATTTGTACAGTGTCTTATGAGTTGGGTGGATAAGTGTTGTGTTTGGTGTGAATGGGAGTGTCTTTGGTGTGGTCTTGTGAGTGAGGATGATTGGCTGGAGTGTTGTGATGCCTGTTCAGATTTAAATCTATCACTTGTTTACGTTCATTTGCATTTTTGGGATATGGTAAATAAATATGGATAGGAGGTCCTATTTTACTTTGCTCACTCTAAATGTAAGAGGGCTAAGAGAAAAGCCTAAAAGCAAAAACATTTTTGAATTTTGTAGAAATAAAAGTAGTAACATTGTATTTTTACAGGAAACGTATAGTACGGAAGAGGTAGAAGAAAAATGGAAATCAGAATGGAATGGTTCAATGTTGTTTAGCCATGGAACAAACCACAGTAAAGGTGTTTTAGTTATGATTGCTCCGAACTTAAATCTCAAAATTGACAATGTTGTTAGAGATGAAAATGGAAGATACATTGTAATAAAACTAGAATATCAACGATCCAAGCTTGTTTTAGTTAACTGTTACTTTCCTACCAGAGATAAAGAAAAGATGCGACTTGAATTTTTAGAAGAATTAGATAACTGTATTTCTAAGCTTTATAACCCGGGAGATATATCTCTTTTGGGAGGAGATTTTAATATAATAATGGACAGAGAATTGGATTACATGGGACCAAGGAACTCAAAAAATAAAATTAATGAGAAATTTGAAGACCTTCTTGATAAATTTGGTTTAGAAGATATATGGAGAAGGAAAAAAAACCCATATAAGAAACAATTTACATTTAGACAAAAGTGGCCGGTTGTCCAAAGCCGGTTAGACTACTGGTTTGGCTCGTCTGCTTTACAGAATTCTGTTAACTACTGTGATATTCTGACATCTATTGCACCAGATCACTCTGGTGTTCTGCTTCAACTAAGGAATTTTGTAGACGGGCCCCACTTTGGTAAATCTTACTGGAAATTTAATAATAGCTTGTGCGCAGATCAAGAATTTGTGAGTACATTTAAAGATAAAGTTGTTGAAAAAAGAGTGGATTCCAAAAATAGCGGATAAATTACTATTGTGGGATTTCTTGAAAATGAAAATGAGAGAGTTTATTAATAGTTATACAAAGAAAAAAGCAAAACTGAGGAAACTTAACATTGACAAATTAGAAGAGGAAATCAGATGTTTAGAAAATCAGCTTTTAGCTCAACCATCTAGAAAAATAATTGATGAAATTGAGGGGAAAACATCCAATTTGAATAGATTGTATGATTATACTCGACAAGGTTTAAAAATTCGATCAAGGGCCGTTTGGTTTGAGGAAGGAGAACAGAAAACCCAATATTTTGAACAGTTACTTCAGTTTAATAAACGGAAAAGTGTGATAAGAGAATTATATGATCAAGATGGACAGATTATAAAGGATAGAAAGGAAATATTGAAGACGATTAGATCATATTATGACAAATTGTATTCAGTGAGTGAAGCACTTGTTAATCAAAACTCTTTATTCCTTGCGGACATTCCTAAATTAAGCGAAGAAAATCGAGATATTTGTGAAGGTAGAGTAACTAGTAATTAATGTTTAAGTGTTTTAAAAGAAATGAAATTCAATAAATCCCCGGGGAACGATGGTTTTACGGTAGAATTTTATTATACCTTTTGGATATTATTGGGGGGACTCTAGGTAGAGGTATTAAATGAAACATATGATAGGGGAACATTAGCAATCTCACAAAAGCAAGGTGTGATTACGTTATTGGAAAAAGAAGGCAAAAATCCATTATACATCCAAAATTATAGACCAATCACGCTTTTAAACGTTGATTACAAAATATTGTCAAAGGTATTAGCGAAAAGATTGAAAAATGTATTAAGTGAGACAATCCATAATGATCAAGTAGGGTACGTCAAAGATAGGAATATAGGAGAAGGTGTGAGGTTGATAGACGATATATTATTTCAATCCTCTCATGAAAATATTGGATATTTGGTCACTGTGGACTTCGAAAAGGCTTTTGACTCTAATTCTCATGATTTCTTATTTAAGATCCTAAAATTATTTGGTTTTGGTCAATCATTTTGTTCGTGGGTTAAGGAATTATATACAGATATTACTAGTTGTATTATGAATGGGGGGGGGGGTACTCCACTGGTTATTTTAACATAAAACGAGGAGTAAGACAGGGGTATCCTATTCCCCATATTTGTTTTTGCTTTGTATAGAAACACTTGCTTTGGCAATAAGGAAAGACAGTACCATTGAAGGAGTTCAGTTTAGAAAAAATGAAATTAAACAAATATTGTATGCAGATGATATATCCCTGTTTGTGAAAAATACTAATTCTATAAAACGGCTTAAATATCTTT
The DNA here is from genome assembly GCA_037976565.1 of Mesocentrotus franciscanus. Lineage (NCBI taxonomy): Eukaryota > Metazoa > Echinodermata > Echinoidea > Camarodonta > Strongylocentrotidae > Mesocentrotus > Mesocentrotus franciscanus. The sequence continues at coordinate 7,754,870 of CP137686.1, forward strand.
TTGAAGAATTCGAGAAAGTAAGTGGTCTAAAGATAAACAAAGGGAAAACGAACTTTTTGTGGATGGGCAAAGATAGTGATAGACCTCAAATACCCTTGTTTGGAAAACTAGTTCAGCAAATTAAAATTTTAGGTGTTTGTTTCTCTCGAAATGTAAATATTAAAGAAGATTTGAATTTCAAAGAGATACTTAGTAAAATAAAAAGACTTTTAGGATGGTGGAAACAAAGAGATCTCACACTTATGGGTAAAATACAATTGTTAAAAACATATGCATTATCAAAGTTAAACTATGTCTCATCACTTATAGTGGTTCCTCAGTGGTTGTTTAAAGAGGTGGAGAAAATTACTTTTGAATTTTTGTGGGCAGGTAAAGACCGCATAAAGAGAAATATAATGTATCAGGATTACTCGCATGGGGGTTAAAATTATGAATTTTAAATTGTTTGTAAAGGCGCAACGTTTGATGTGGCTGAAATATTTATTGTATGGAGATAGGGATGCTGGATGGAAACTGTATTTTGATTTTTGTTTTAATAATAATAATAATAATAGTTCGTCCTATATAGCGCATTTCAGGACCGCAGGCCCTCTCAATGCGCTTTACAGATATATATTATTACCCCGGTCATCGGATCCATGCTTACTCGCACACAATGTGTGCACATTCTCCACTCCCTGGGGAGCATTCCAGCCAGTCGCCATTTTACAAGCGCCACTTGCTAATCAAACCACATTAACTTTCGCATCCTACCGGGTGGAGAGTGGCAAATGTAGAACAATGTCTTGCCAAAGGACATTAGTGCCGCGGTGGGACTTGAACCGCGGACCTTGTGATCCACAGTCCGGTGACATATCCACTCGTCCACGGCACCTCCTTAAACTAGTTGGAGGGAGATTTCTGTTTCTATGCGACTTTGACACGTATAAATTAACATTAAAAATACCACCATTTTATTTAGAAATGCTAAAGGCTTGGCAGGATATGAGGAAGTATAGATTGTATGAAGAGGAGGTCAATCCAGTTATATTTAATAATTATAATATATGTATAAGAAGTAAAATGATTTTTGATTATGATCTATTTAATAAAGGCATACGCACTGTAAATTTTCGATAATGGACATATGAAGCCCTTGGCTTATTTTCAAAATCTTGGGATTAATGCAAATCAATTGCTCCAGATAATGGATATTGCTCATGCCATACCAACTAGTTAGAGGGATGCTACCCCTTCGGTTAAATTTAAAAAAATGATTTTGTAGACTTTAATATAAACATGAATATTGCTGGGCAGGAAACAGCTTTCCAGGTAGTCAAATCTAAAACTATTTATAACTGTTTTGTCAACAGTTTACGTGAATCATATAATTGAACATCAAAGGATGGTCACAGCAATTTTAATTTTGCACAAAAAGAAATATGTACATTTTTTGTCCGAGCAAGGAGCACAACTCTTATCAGAAAACAATGGAATTTCAGTTTAGGCTTTTACATAGAGCCATATACACAAAGGAACATTTGATGAGGTTTGGGTTTGTGGGGGACAATTACTGTTCATTTTGTAATAAAGAGACAGAGTCTTACTTACATATATTTATGAACTGCACGAAAGTTAAACAGTTATGGCAATTCTGTATTCAATATTTCGGCTTGGCTGAATTAAGAGATATGAAATGGGGGGATATATTCATGGGACTACCTGGTAATTCGAATAGAGATAAATGTGTGAATTCTTTGATCTTTTTCATTAAATATGTAATCTTCCATTGTAGGGCTCAAGGCCATGTACCTTCCAGTGTGAAGATACAAAAATATATAGCGGAATTTATTGAGGAAGAAAAAAACTTAGCAGTAAAGGTAGGCAAGTTGAATTTGCACCTACAAAAGTGGGAAGAGCTCAAAGTGAATAAGAATATGAATGTGAACAGGTATGATGTATCCAGTGTGGTGAGTGTGTAAATCTGTGGTTGTTTGTGAGGTGCGAGCTTGTGAGTGTGAATGTGAATGTGAATGTTTACGGGGTTAAGTAGTAGAAGGGATGGAGGGGTGGCAGGAAATATTAACGGAGGGTGCATTGTAAACAAATATGTATTATGTTATTTTTTATGAAGGATGGTAATAACTTAATTCAGTATGTTTTTATTATTATCAGACAAATTTAGTGATTTCACATTTTATTAGCCTTCTTCTTTGCTTACGGTTTTGTGAATAATTTATTATTATTTTTTTTTTATTTTTTTTTCAACAATGTCCAGAGGACTGATAAAGATTTAATGCCAATGCAGTGCAGTGCAGGGTAACTAGGTGGAGAAAAAAAATTATACACATGGTAGCTCTCAATCTTTTTTTGTAGCATTGATATGTATTGCAATGTCAGGTGCAAGATCCGAAAGGAATGTCATTGATGATGGATTTTAATGATGTTTTTCTTTTTATGTGCATCTGTAATAACTAAGTTCAGTATGTGATTATTATTATTAGAAAACTTTAGTGATTTCATTCCATTATTCCCTTCTTTGCTCACTGTTTTATTATGTTATGAAAACGAATGAAGATCTGTATTTGTATGGAATTATTTGCATTGATTTTTATGTAATGATTTATTTTGAATGAAATCTCTAATTAAAAAAAAAAACTATTGAATAAAAGTGTGTGCAGGGGGGGAGGGGGTGTTTGCGCGAGAAATCTTGGCGTCTGATTGTGATTACCTTCATCCCCACTCACTTATTAAAGGCTGAGTGACTATTGACAAGATCCTCATGGTGAACAACCAACAACAACAAAAGCTTCCGTGACAACCAAGTGACAGTTTTCAAATTTGGTTGATCTTCATCCCTGATATTAATGAAGTAGATTGTGATTGTACGTTTTCTCAGCGTCTTAATGAATAGCAAGTAGTAGGCCTACCTCTACATACACGAGCTTCAGATTTTCTTAAAGATTTTCAAAGATTGGTCTACTCTAATTACGACGAATGAAACAATGATGAGTGATTTTTTTTTAATCACTTTCGTTGAATCTGCTTGTGTAATTTCCGAATTACCCCCTTCTCTCTCTCTGCGCTCGTGCGATACCCTACATGTACTTTGTAGCCAGTATTTCTCGATTTTTAAATTTAAATGGCTTTTAACAAAATTGTATAGATGTTATACTGTTACAGTTATATGTCAGTTCAGTTTAGTCAATTTTCGTCATTCACATTTTATTTTGTCAGTTTTGTTTACAAGATTCATTCATAAACACAGTTACATACAACGTGTTATCACATTGGTTTGCTTGTAGTTACTTGTAAAGTAAGAACGAGTTAAAGTAAAAATACAGCGTTGGAGGAGCCTAAAATAAAGAAAAAGTAAAATACTTGATTGTATGTAAATCATGAAGTTCATCATAAAACTGTGTGCATCCATAGGTTTTAATACACTTTTGACCAAATGCAACAACATCCATGGAGGTTTTACACAGCAGCATAGATAATAAATTGCTTCCTCACATTGATTAATGGAGTTTATGTATTACATTCCGCTGTTTTGTTGTGTTACAGATATTATAATAAATTTAGTGGATTTAATTATTGCAGTCGACGATCAGGTCGTAAGTTTAGGCTATATTAGTGGCCTTAGCCTTGACCGAGACAAAATCTATGGTAGTTGATATTTTTCATCAGTGCATCGTGAGTCGGACCTGCCGGCCTCACATGAACTCTTACTGTTGTACTTTGTGACCCTTATGGATCACGATCGAGACTAAAGACTCGTTACAGGTTTGTATAAGTAGTCCTAACTGGCCTTTTACAAGTTTACGTGCATCAATCAGAAAATTACCCACATCTGGGATCGAAATTAATGTCACCATCTAAAAGACGTGACTCCGTTTCGAACCGAGGTCCGTCAGATTCAGTTTGTAGGCGAAGACAGAGAGCTAAACGTACCATTGACGGTATATATCGCTCGACCAATTTACACATGTACATGTATGTGTTCTGTGTGTGTGTGTGGTATGCATAGTTATATGAAGTATCGACGAGATTATACAATCATTAAATTATACAGCTTAGCAAAGTCTCAACAGTCAATGTTTACTATTCACGGAGTTACGATTTATCACATGCTGTTATTTGTAATGATAATGGCTATAAATAGAAACCCACCCACCTGTTGAACCACCGTCTTACACCAGGTATAATAGTTAATAGCAAACGGTATCTTACTATCTATCGTGGCGTTGTATTCAGAAATCGTTGATATTCAACAATTTGTCTACATTGATACATTCAACGGGTTTTCCGCTTTTAGAAAAGTAAGTAGACTCACCTTACGTAAGACCTTTCTTAGTTTCATGCGCACTCCTTTATCGATCTGCAAGTTTTCTCCACTAACACTATTTCTTATTTGTTATTCTTGCTTGTTCTCAGGAGTTATTCTTTTGCTTCTTTCCAGTGTAGGTAAGTACATTGAAATCAGTTAAAAATTCGTTTTAGATTTTTTTTTCGGGGGTCGGAGTAATTTTGCTATCATGTTTATTGAATTGTTTCTTATATTATATTTAAATTATATTATTTCTTGTAATGACACAATTTTATGTTGTGTATATACCAGGCGAAAAACAATACACATATATCCAACATTGGCTATTTTAAGGAAACTATTACATTTATGTCATGCAATAGAGCGGTTTTGAATGCGGTAATGATGGCTGTAATTGGGTTGATTTCCCTTTGAGTGATGATTGTCTATTTGAAGGTCAACTAAATAATGGTAAGCTCTACCTTGTAGAAATTATATATAATATAATACATGACAAATTTGTTCCATGCAGTGAGGACGGATGGGAAGGAAAGTGCATATGACAGCTAGTGACGTCATAAAACCTTAAACATTCTTCCGCTGATTAGCTCCCTTTGTGCTGCGATAGAATGAGAACTCTCAAGATTACCGCAGCTTTTCAAATTATTTAAAAGATTGGTTTACCATTCTTCTGTTTTATATTTTATTGGGGGAGAGGGCCTGTGTGTGCTTATTTCCTTTAAAAAAATAAATGTTCTCATTGAAGTTCAGACGTTTCGGCCTACCCTCTCTAATAATCGGACTCTGCTCCATGTGTGTCGATATTGCATCACAAATTCTGATGTAACTGCTACTTGAATTTTCTTATAAATCTTCTGCTCAGTGAAAAAGAAAGAAAAAAATTAACAATTATGTTGCTTTCGGTTTTTGTCGTTTGAAATTCATCATACGTTGCCTTTAAGTTTTAACTGCTTACCTCCACAAGGGATTACTCTTTATATTAGCTCTTAAGTCAAATTAAGGATTTAATTTTGTTGTTATTGTTATTGGATTTTTTTTTCAGCGAGGTTTGTCTTTTGCATACAAAAAATAGTTTTCCGCATTCACGAATTTTTAGTTAATTATATTTGATTCATCTATTATTCAAGTGAGTAAAAGATCTTCGAGACTCCCTTTAAATCCTACATACAATTAATGTAAGCAACACCCACACACAATAAAGTTTTAAATATTTACAATCGAAGTTGCAGATTCAGAATTTTCATGGGCACAAATCTAAAATATTATCTGACAACAGAATTCAGGGGACTTTTTTGCGGTCGAAATTTTTGCTGCCTAGGGGCACAATTTTTTAAAATCGTGTGAACGTATGGATATTATGTGTCGTCGGACTATAGATCACATGGTTCGCGGCTCGAGTCCCTCCGCGGCACTAACGTCTTTTGGCAAGACATTAAACTACATCCAATGAAATACCCAGGGGGCACAGCAGGTTCTTGAGGCATGGAATGTTGTAAAAGGTTGTTGGGTATTAACGTGTTCAGGGACCTCCTGCACAATTTCTAGGTGGACAACCTTTGCAATATGCTACTGGAAAAAAATGGCGGCCATTTTTCAAAATGGCCGCCATATATATCTACTGTTGTACAACTCTGGGGATTACTTTTTAACAGCACCTTATTTTACCATGTGTAGGGTGTCATATGAAAGACAATTAAATTTCCTACAAGATGATACCTCATTGAATAGGATCCGGGATGATTTTCATACCAATTTTGAGCCAAAATGGGATTTTTTTACCATTTTTTTCAAAAATATGAATTTCGCCAAAATACATATTTCTCCATATTTATTTGATTATGATGTTAACTGACTTGAAACTTGCTGAAAAACTGTTCAGCATCCTGGTTAATAGCATATCTAAATTTCAATTCTATTACTTTTCTAACTAAAAAGTTATAGCGCTCTAAAGTTGACACTTTGTTATGAGCCAAAATGGCAAATTTGGTTGCTAAGGGCTATCTTCTCCTTAGCAACGGTAACATAGTGGCGTAAAAAATAGAATATATCACGAGAAATTGCTATCCAAAAGAAGATGACTACTTTAATAAGAAGTATGATGTCAAATGATGCATTTTCAACATATTTTAATGATAAATATCGCTTAGTTCCCGTTGCTATGGTAATAATATGCCTAGCAACCGATATATAATGTGTTTTCAGAGTCAAATTAGGATATGGGTCAAATAATACGTAAAATCAGACCTGTTCCAAGTGACAGACATAATTTGCCGGCTCAAACATGTTCATAGTGCATGGTATATTTCAGAACTTTCACCCTACCCCCCTCCCTCCACTGAAATGCCCCCAATCAAAAGTAATTTTGGGGGTAGTATGTTGTTAAGGACATGATGTGTGTTGAGAACTGATGCCAGCTATCTGTCAAGTAAAAATGAGCTCTGGATTCAGGTGATAGTCATGAATTTCAGTCTGAATCATGAAGACAATGGATGGAGGGGTTCAGAATGTGCACCCTTCCCCTTCTGTGACCCCCCTCTTCTAGAACAAATGCTTTTTATGAACTTTTTTATGAAAAGTAATCCCCAGAATTGTACAACAGTAGTTATACATGGCGGCCATTTTGAAAAATGGCCACCATTTTGAAAAATGGCCGCCATTTTTTTCCAGTAGCTTATTGCAAAGGTTGTCCACCTAGAAATCGTGCAGGGAGGTCCCCCGAACACTTTGAGACCATCCAACCTTTTACAACACGCCATGTCTCAAAACCCCCCAAATTGGGGTTTTGCCCCCTAGGTAAAAGAGAAACAAAGGAGACAGCGTATGCAAAATACATGGGCCATGCAAGTGGCTGACTGGTAACAATAGTTCTAGCATGTTACAAATAACTAGAGATATGATTAGGCCGAGTGCTATGAGCCTATGATCGCCAATGATTGGAACGGGCAAGGCAGCTAGCAAGCCAATGTACATAACCCTTACAGGACATGGTTTTCTAAGGGTTAAGAATTCAAGGTCTTTGGAAACAATATTTATGGAGAGCAATTTGTCGAAAAAATGAGAACTTATGATTCAATTTATATAAAAAAACAATGATTTTGAACCTCTAAATTTGTTGCCAGTTCAAGTATGTTGAAACTTATTTTCCTTTATAAAGTTCCTGGCATAACAAAAAAAAACATGATCATACAAAAAATGGTCCCAGTGGGAGCATGAATCTTTTCCTTTTCTCACTAATCATGCTCATGCATCTAGAATATTTCTAGGGCCCTGAATCAAAAGTTATTGAGCTAAACCACAAAACGTGGAATGATTTTGTTTTGAAAGGGTTTAACCCTAATAAGGCCGGGGGGCCATCATGGCCCCCCCCCCATCCGCGATTTTTCTGATTGTTCGGGAACGCATACGGATGACGCCCCGCCGCTTCATGACTTTATTCTTTCGAGTCTTGCGCATCTTTTAAAACAATTTTTTTGAAAATCGGACCTACCGTTACAAAGTCACGTGACCTTTTGTCTTTACATGTCGGCCCGAAAATCGCTCATTTTCGTGATTTGTGTACAAAACATATGGAAATATCATTTTTCCTAAAAAGAGATAAAACATTTGTTATTTGGTTTTGTTTAAAGTTTAGGTGCTTGTTTTGGGGGTCAAAATAGTAAAATTATAGTTAGAAATGAAATGAACAAAAACAATAAAATACATTAGTTAAAAAAACAATGAAATACATAAGAAATTATAAAAACAAGAGATAACATAAGGAATAACCTAGCTTTCCAAATTTTTTTTCTCGTATTATTATTCCAAATGGTCTAACAAATATATGTAGTGGAAAAGAAAGCTTAAATATGAAGAATATATGATTTATGGGTAAAAATATGAATTTTTGACCTTATTTGCATAATTTACCATAAATATGCAAATGAGTAATTTTTCAAAAATTGAAATTGCTATAGTATTCTATACACTTCACTCGACATGCATGCAAATTTTCGCGGCGATCGGCCGTTTCACGGCCGAGATCTTAGGGGGCCATAATGCCCCCGCCGTATTAAGAACTCAAATAGCCCGGCCTTATTAGGGTTAAGATAATTCTGCCACACTGGTTTTGCCTTGAGAAGGTACCCCCTTCCCCACCCCCTTCGCCACCGCCGCCAATGATTCAATAGTTCATAGTGTAATCTCATGTATGAGCATTATCTCGTGTATTCACACAGACGAGAGATTGGACTTGTTATCGACAATATGCAAACAAGCAACTGCATAGCTCGTGCGTGATAAACATGTTGTAATGTCTACGCCCCTATACCTCTTCTATTTTTACGTCGTTAATACTTGCTTCTTCGGGGTTTGAATAGAAATAGCGCAACACATGTTACTGACAGAATTCAAATCCGGATACTGTCTTGTTCGAACTTTAAAGCTGTGTTAACCACGCATCCTCAATACATCTCCCCACTATTTCAACAGCAGAGAACATCATATTCAATTCGATCTACATTAGCTCCTTCCCTTCTTATTTCCCAATCCCGTAAACAGGCTGGCTTCAAATCCTGAACAATTTTTGCCCCACGCCTATGGATTAGACACCTTCCATTTCTAAGAAGAAGTACTTCACTCACAAATAACATCTGAAAAAATACCTTCACAATTCTTCTTAATTTGTAAATAGACTCAGACTCGCGCTATATAAATCCAATTATTATTATTGTTATTAATATTATTGTCATTATTATTATTATTATTATTATAATTATTTTTAATATCATTGTTATCATTATCATTATTATCACCATCATCATTATTATTATTTGTATTATTAGTATCATTATTATCATTATTATTATTATTTGTATTATTAGTATCATTATTATCATTATTATTATTAATATTATTATTATTATTCTTATTATTCTTATTATTATTATTATTATTATTATTATTACTATTATTGAATTTAAAATGGAAGCAGGTAAAGTAACTGAGCAATTCAATTAATTCACAAGAAAAAGTTTTGTATCCATTCTTTAATTTATATGTATATTCTAACATGGATACTGGGGGTTTTTTTTAAACATTAATTGTAATTTTGATCGTAACGCAGTCGTTTATATAGCTCATAATAAGTGATCAATAAAGCTACAAAATACATTAGACTTATTTCTACAGTTCAAATTCAAGACAGAATAATCTTTTTCACGGCAAAAGGAAGTGTTTTGCCAGAAGAATTTGTAAGCGAGGTAAATAAATTCAATGATTACTGGGAAAGGCAACAGCTGTAATTTCATGATTGCATTGAAATCTTGATTTCCAATACAAGCGACTGCAGCACCATCATTTCATTCTCGTTTATAACTATTTTCTTTTTTCTTAGAGCCAAGTCATTCATAGTGTAGTGTCATAATAGGGATTTTGCTTCTTCTATAATCTATTTTACTCCTCATTTGAAAGAAGTTATACCGCGGTTACGCTAGATACATGAGCTTTTGATTTCAGGGATGCGCTTCGTGTGCGCAAATGCAAAATTCGCCTATAATAATAAAATAAAAAATAATAATGTTAGTCACACTTTATCTGAATGCTTGATTCTCAGTCAGTTTGTAATCAGTAAAAACTACTTTCATTTTCATACGAATTGTAGTAAAATAAGGGCCTCTTCACCGCTGAACTGATTACTGATGACTATTATTGTAATGCTGTAAAACGATCCCCTCCGGGAATTGATATATAGTTTGTAAATGGAAAGCTCAGAAACATTACAATGCAATAACACTGTCTTCTCGTAGGTAAATATCAGTTTGGAATGATGGGTGTGGAGAATTGTAAAACCAAATTCACAAACAGGTTAATCGAAAATTTACCTAAATTCATAGAAATAATGATCAATAAAGTCTGAATTTGTTAATTCAAATAGGGTGTTAAAGACGCATAGTAGTAGGCTCTCATGGGGAATTCGTCACCATTCGGGTTTTTACCCAATACCAGGTGTTGTCAATAACCATGATTAGCCTTCAGTTTTATCACCAACAGGCCTTATGTAATGCTGTGCAGTTTCCACCCATCTCCCATATTATATAGTAAATCTTACATCTCCCTCACCTGAACACTCTCTGAGAGACTAGGGGGTATTTCTTGATGGGTCCATGGGTTTGGTGTGTGTGAGACTTGTACACCCATTATTGTATTTCCACCAAGTCTGGTGTCAGAGAATTATGACCTACTGTACATGGAAACTGACGACCATCTCCCTTTAATGAATCTGAGGAACGCCCCTCATAATTAGATACAATCTCTAATAGCTTCCTCATGATGTGAACACAAGGGCATGGGAGAGAACTTTGTTGTCATTTTATTATAATGTTGTTTCGGAGAAAATCGAACTATTTGGTAGACTTGAGTAAATTATGGAGGCATTCTCGCATTGTAGAAGAGTACGAAAAAACCATGAAAATAATGTGTTTTGTTACAAAAAGAAATAGCTACATCCGAAGGTCTGTTTGTGATTAGTATAATAATTATTGTCCCGCTTCCCATTCTTGAATACAATTGTGACAATAATTTCAAGACAATATTTGATATGCCATTGAAATGACGTTCGGATTATACGTCCTTGTGACGTTTGTCCTTTTCACGGCGTGACTGACAAGGCTTTTGAAATTGCATTCGGTTAATTTCGGCGACCTTGTTTTGATGAGGGACCATAATTACGATACGCACGTTCCTTTCAAAGGTCAACAAATTCCTCTAATTCAGTATTTTAGGATAATTTCTTTTGTTTATCTTGATTCGGCATGTTCTGTACTTGACTTGCGGACAAAATGTCTATAACGCATGACTTCAAGTCATTTTCGATGCCCCTGTAAATATTTTTCGACAAAATGAAAAGGTCCGCAAGCTACGCACGTGTAATAAATGAAAGGAAATCATGACTTTGTGGCCGACTAACGTGATTTCCAACTCGATTTCATAGTAATAATAACATGGTATGAAATAAAAGAAACTTAGGGTGAGGGTAAGGGGTATCTACTAAATTTAATTTCTATCTCTCTTAGAGTCTAGTAAGGCTGCACCTTTACATACATGTCAATCCATATAGGCATAGTCCATGCATTGTGGTTGCTATGGAGTAGTTATATGTAGAAGGTTGAAGAGGAGAGGATGGGTTGGGTTTAGGTGCAGGATGTAGTGAATGTAGTGGTGTGGATTGGGGTGCGTGTATATATGAGGGCAATCATTGAATGTCTTTTGGTGAATGGTAATAATTCATATTGCTTAAATCAAGCATCATTTAGATCACAGGTGGTAGAGAAATTCACTCCAAGATTGATTTCTTATGCATTTCAGGAGTGTTTCACAAAGACTAAGATTGACTTTTAAGTTGAACTTAACTATAGCAGACCGTTCATGCCACTGTTTGCTCTCACCATTTACTAGCATTGGTCTCTCAAGGGACGTACAAATCACAGTAAAAATCTACAGAATTTATATTTTTGGATAATTCATTATTGAAGGAAAAAATATCTGATGATCATAATAGTGTGAGCAAAAAGTGGCATGAATGGCCTGCCATATTTAAGTCCAACTTAAAGTCGATCTTACTCTTTGTGAAACACTCCCCAGGAGTTGGTGCGAAAGGCCCAAGGGTCATAAAAATTCCACATTCATATTTCAACAGGGGAGGTTAATCATTTGCTCTTGATGTACATCTCATGTCTTCATTGTAATATACCTTTTGAATGTCGAATAAATTTTTAATAATAATAGGCATACGATTACAACAACGACACAAGTCCATGGAATGAAAGAACCCCTAGAAATAAACAAAATGACTAACAATAGTTATACATGCACATTCATATTCCCATTTGCGAGTAGCACCCTATTTCTAACTTAAGTAATTGAATAAAAAATATTAAGTTTTGTTTTAGTTTTCTGAAAATGACCCGTCATGGACTTGGTTTATTGTTGCATTCAGATATTCAATAATTTGTACTTATCAAATTATTGAACTACTACAGCCCCCTCACTCCCTATATAACAGTTATTACGAGATGATGAAATAATCCCGTAGAGAAGAAATAAGTGTGATGTTTGCAGTAGTTGTATGGTGAACTTATGTGGAATAGGGGTAAGGGTTTATCCCAATGAGACATTATATTCAAGATGTTGTCAAGTCCATTATTCTTTAGAACATCCTTTTACTATAAAATACTCCTTTTGCCTCTCGCGGAGAATACGTCTTAAATGCATTTATTGATCAAATGTCTTCATTCTAAACACCTAGTTTGTATCTTAACTACTTATGCGTGGAGAACAAAATGCCGCATCCAACATGTTTAGGTCATGTGTTGATCACGTTGATCTAGTTTCCATGCCATCAATTCTTTCCTTGCATCACAATAATGATATTCAGGCAGATAAAACAATTGCCCACATCACTTTTGACCAAACTGAGAATTTTGCCTGAGTCAGGGCTTTTATGATAGCCAACTATTACTTAAGGCCTTAAATTGTAAACTGTTATTAGTGCCAAAATTATTAAATTGAAACCAAAACGAAAGAATTCCCTTTTATTTATTTTTTTTAAGTAGAAAATATGATTTAGGCAATCCTTTCTTCGTGTGACATATTGAATGATATGATTAGTTAAGAATACGAAAATTATTATTTTCATGTAGTTAAAAACTGTGGCACTTCTGTGCTCTACAATTTATCGTTTAGGTTAATTGCTATATGTTACGTTTTCATGTGCGTCAAGTTTTTAATATCTCTTTTGAATACACTAGCGTATTCAAACAAGGGGCTGGGGGACATTTGCCTCTCCTGACAAATTTCCGACCGACAAAAAGAATTGCAGCCGCACTAGTAGTAAGCAGGTTGAGAATCATTGTACGTCAATGAAAGCATTATTCTTAAGACTCACTTTTTCTCCCTCAAGTAAGTCATTTTAGCGGGTTAACCCCCCCCCCCCTCCCTGTAACGCAATCGAGAGCCCTCCTTTCAAAAAGTATATTGATCACAGTAAATTGAAATGTTCCCACCCCCCCATGAGGCCAAGGTTTGGATAGCTATTGCACGGAGATTTGGGTCATTAATCGCGTGTTAAATGAATTAATTTGCTTCATAATCATCAGGATGATGAATGATATTTAAAGTTTATGTTTTCTTTCAAAATATTCTGATAAGTGAATTACACGAAAATGAACAAATTAAAGATATAGGTGTGGACATAAGAAGACCAGTTCATGGAAGTCCAATTCATGAATCTTATATAATGAATGATGTTATCATATTACCCTTGTTTATGTTTGTATTGTAATGTAATATCTGATTACTTTGAAAAACAGACAATATCAATCTATTTTTTTTTTTGGATAAAACAAATTGTTTAATAAACCAATTCAATTCAATTCAATATTCACATCTTTTGGATTAATCGTGTATAAAAACAAACATTTTTTTTCTAGGAAAATTTATATTCGTGTATTGATACCTACGAAATTATTTGTGTAATACTAAAAGTTAATTGTACCTCTATTTTGCCAGTTATATTATACTTGGCAGTGGAGGTAATGGTGTTAAATATAATCATTGAGCTTACCATTTCAAAGCCCCATCCGACCCCCATCCTCGTTGTGCCACATCTGATTATAATGTTTTGGTGATAAATCCTATAATTCCCGCTCCGTTACCGTAAAGTAAATCAATTATCACCAGCTCAAAAATACATGTTCCTTCGATAACAAATTTTAGTATGGTAAGATTTGCCCTCCCCCGCCGCCCTTTCAGTCCTATGCTCCAGACAATCCTAGAACTCTCCCTGTTTCATTATTTTACTTTCTTGTAGGACATCCATAGGTGAGCTAACATGGAAGGGTCATCACTTTTCATCCTGCTTGTTGTATGGGTTGCATTCACTTCGGCTGCTTCGACAGTGAATCCGATCACCGGGATGACGGGTATTTCCACCGAGATCATCACCGAAATCGGAACCACAATCTTCGATAACCCGACATCGCTTCCAACAACCCAAGCAAGCCCCACCAAACCACGTATGAAGTGTAGTTGTTAACATTTCCCCACTTTTCTGTCTTCCTATTAAATGACCAAATCATTTTAGTTCTGTCATACGCCTCAAATATGTTTCCCTCTTTTTTCTCAATTTAACATTTCATTTTCTTATTTACAACACTAATAATAATAAATAAGCAAAAAGGGAAAAAAGGGGAAAAGAAGAAGAAGAAGAATAAGTAGGAGAAGAAGAAGAAGAAGAAGAAAAGGAGGTCGCTTCATCTCGCAGGTCGAAACCGCAATCATCGAAAACTCGACAACGCTTCCAACAACCCAAGTAATTAGCTCCGCCAAACCAAATGCTGAAAAGCAAATACAGCATCATCATTATCATTATTATTACTAATATTTTTGCTTCGAAAATAATATCGCTAGTGATATTCGTTTGTCTCGCAATGTATGGTCAATAAGGGATCTAAAAGATCACGACGTTTCGTGCGCCGCTGCAACACTTCGTCATGCAGGTGATAAAATCGAATGTAAGCAAGCGTGTTTTATACTCTACCGGAGGACCAGCGGTCAGTTAATTCGATGCGTAGAGTATAAAACACGCTTGCTTACATTAGATTTTATCACCTGACGAAGTATTGCAGCGGCGCACGAAACGTCGTGATCTTTTAGATCCCTTAAGGCCCTATCTCACTGAGCGACGAGTGCTTACGAACGTTGCGAATTTCGATTCGCTAACTTTTCTGACGAATGTTGGCGAAAAATAGCGACTTTTATCAACATTTGAGCGAATGTTTGCGAAAGTGTTTGCGAAAGGTAGTTGGCGACTATTAGCGACTGTAAGCAAATGTAAGCGACAGTTTTTGCGAAAATTAGCAACTATTTGCCAATCCTTGCCACTATTTGTGAATGTTTGGGACCTTTTGCAAACTCCTGTTACGCAATGGGTCGATTTTATATAGGAACCATATGGTAATGTGGTCGCTAGCATTGGCGAATCAAAAAGAACTTCAGCGACACCGTCTTACAACCGTTTGCAAAGGCTTACGACTGTTTTGCAAACGCTTGCAACTGTTTTGCAAACGTTTACGACCGTTTTGCAAACGCTTGCAACTGTTTGCGAAAAAAATAAATTCGCAAAGAAATTTTGAACATGTTCAAAATTTCTTTGCGACAAAAAAAACTGTTAACAACAATGAAAACTGTTTGCGAACTTTCTTGCAACCTTTTACAACCTTTTACGAACCCTGGCGAAACCCCAAATTTGCTACATTCGCAAACATTCGCCGCTCAGTGAGATAGGGCCTTTATTGACCATACATTGCGAGACAAACGAATATCACTAGCGATATTATTTTCGATACTACATCCGCAATGAGTAATATATCTAGCAATATTATTGTTATTAGTATTATCATTATTATAATAATTTTTAAAAAATATTATTATCATTATCATTATCTTTATAATTATTATTTTTATTATTATTATCATCATTATTATCATTATTATTTATATAATTATTATCATTATTACTATAAGGATTACAATTATTAGTATCATTGTTATTATTATTATTATTATTATTATTATTATTATTCTAAATATTATTATCAATATCATTATTTTTATTATCGTTTTCATTGTTGTTATTATAATTTTGATTATTATCAACATTATCATCATCATCAGCAACATTAATAGTAGTAGCAGTAGTATAAATATCATTATTATTATAAGTATAAGTATTAACATCATCATCATCATCATTACCTTCATCATCATTGTGGCCATCTGCACTTAATATTGGGTTTATAACCTCGCTTGACCTTTTAACTTTCATCAAAAACAATGTCAATAGTATGATCATTGCAAAACAGAAATGTATCTTGTCTCTTTAGAACACTTGTGTGTGATTGATTTCAGAGCCAACTCCTTGTGCTGACGCTACGTGGATTGTTCGTCAAACCGATGGAAATATCTGCATGCTCATGTCCTTCACTGGAACTATCACCTACCAAGAAAGTAATGTACGTTATCTCTACCAGTTTGAAATTGGATCGGTTAAATCTGATTTTACTTTTTAATAGGTTTAACGATTTCCCCTTTAAATGAAAATAGGGTATTGTTGCTGAAGTATAATTTTAGTATATAACATCAGGATGTATCTATCTATTAGAGGTGTTGTGGCGTAGTGGATAAGTCGTCGGACTGTGGAACACATGGTTCGCGGTTCGAGTCCCGCCGCGGCACTAATGTCCTTTGGCAAGACATTAATTTACACTTGCCAATCTCCACCCAGGTGTTAAATGGGTACCGGTAGGAATGAATTCCTTGAATGCTGTGAGCGCCGAAATCGGCATCCTAGCATAGCCGGGTAATGTTGGAGCGCCTTGAGCACCTTGCAAGGTGGATACGTGCGCTGTACAAGAATCCAATATTATTATTTTATTATTATTATTATATGGCAGAGACCGTGCCTGTTATGAATAAGTATCGATTATAAAGTTTGCCACCATGCAGTGGCGTAGCGTGGGTCCACCCATCGAGGAGGCACCCTGACGATGGGGGGGGGGCACGTACAGGTCTTACTAGTTTTAAAAAATGAAATGGTGGTCTCGTCCTTTTCCCCATTTCCTCTTCTCCCTTAATCACTTTTCTTGCTTTGTCCTTTCTCTTTATATATTTATTCACCATTCGATTTGGGGCATGTTTCCCCAGTAGCTACGCCACTGTGCCCAAGTATATATCAAGGGAGGAGTGTAACTGCCTCTGCTTCTTAAACCTCTAATTCTACTCCATTTTCTAATTGTATTTCAAGGAATTTTCATTATCGTCCATACCATTCTGAAAGCACCCTAATTGACCATATTGTGATAAGAGGAAATAGATGGTTGGGGTGGTAATTACCACGTACGGTACCACCTCCACACCCTTTGGTTGTACTAATGATTGATTGTATCTTAAAGAGAAGGTTGAGTTCTAGGAAGAGGTGAACAATAATTTGTGATCCTTATCATTGTTATTATGCAAGTGTTGAAGTCTTGAAGAACATCAGATAAAAAATGTGCCCTGAAAAGCATGGCTCTTCAAATGCCTTAATATTCTAAATTTGACATGTAACAGTTATGCCACGTATTCGTGTAGTCCCATATACATCTTTTTGTGTACAGTGCTTGTAACTTTACCAAGACTAGGCCAAATTTCTTATCATTTTGATGATTCCAGAACCTTGCAGTACACACCAATACTTATATGCTAAATGATCAACCTTTTCTGATTGATTCCATACTGTTTCTTTCACAATGCAGTCGCATGACCAAAACTCAACTTTATCAATTAGAGATTCGTTACTGATCATTTCGAAGGATTGTATCTTTTTGATTGCTTGTATCTTAAGAAATAAAGCTTTGTTACTGATCATTTTTGAAGGCTTGTATCTTTTCGATTGCTTGTATCTTAAAGCATTTAAAGATTTTTTACTGATCATTTCGAAGGATTGTATTTTTCGATTGCTTGCATCTTAAGCGATTAAAGATGTGTTACTGATCATTTCGAAGGCACCTCTCTGTAAATTATTAGGGAAAATACATAAAATTTGAGGATTTAGATTGTAGACACTAATTGAGCAAATTAACGAGGGTGATTATCTTGTAAGAAAACTGAACAACCATGCTTATGCGATGTCACAACAATACACATTTATCTATTCATTCATTTATTTCATATGCATTTATCTATTATTTATTTATTGAATTGAATTGAATTGAATTGATTTATTGTCCATAAAAATGGAAATTCGTTGCTCACTGATACAGGTGTATTACAAACAATGTACACAATTATAAAAATAATAAAACATAATAACAACATAACATCAATGGCGTTACTTCCAACAATACGAGCGACGTCCCACATCCAGGCATAATCACAATTCAAACGTAAATAGGGAACACGGAAATAGTCTGTATCAGATAAGCATGATAAGTACAATGTGATTGCTTACCTAGGAAATGGAGGAAAGCAATACAATAGAACACTGTCTACAATACTTGCCCTCGTTTTACCCTACTGTTGTAAATATGAAACGAATCCGGCACAAATGAACGTCTGAATCGTTCCCGCCTAGTGCGGGGAACGCAGAGGCGAATTCCCGATAAGTTAAAATTATAATCATGGAACAAAGGATGTATTGGGTCTTTCATAATACGTGTTACCTTCAGCAATGTACGATCAACATAAATATTGTCTAAACAGGGCGATTCCAAACCGATGATGCGCTGAGCAATTTTCCTTATTCTTTCAGTTTTCTTCTTTCAGTTTGTTTATCTATTTGTTTATTTATTTATTCATCTATTTATATATTTGATAATAATAAAAATAATAATAATAATAATAATAATAATATTATAATAATAATAAAAGTGTATAGTATAGTATTGCGATCATGTCTGTCAGATTTGGCGCTCCTGGTGCCCAACAATGATTACCCCGGCTTAAGCATCGCGTCTTGATTTCTTAAAGGCAGGGAATTCTACTGACGCTACTTCAGATTACGTTAACCGTCATCAGCTGCTCATAATGTCCTGATGTGTCGACAGCCATATCCCCACGGCATCACCAACCGAGTCACGCGCGCGTGATGGTGCTTGGTTATGCCTAGGTCACATATACGCCGGACCCCGTAAGATTTTAGAGACCGTACTGGACCCTTCCGATTGTTATTTCTATGGCATATGCGGTCACATATTCTGCGGCGCCCGGGAGGTGCCCGGTGAAAATTGGGGAAATGCAAAGCGCCCCTAAGGGTGCCGGCCGGTAATCTTACGGGCTCCGTCCGATGAACAGGTGCATACAATGGCTCCCGGGGCCCGGCCGCGACTTTGCGTTTTACACCCTGGCCTGGACATTTTCCCGGTAAATAGCAATGAAACTGCTTGAATGAGTCTAGTCTACGCTCCTCGATCGGGCGCGCCAGTTCCAAATCCAAAATAAAGTGCAAATGAATTCATGTAAAACTGGTGTATAATTTCCTTTATATGTTATGTGTCTGTACATTACACTAGACAAATATCATGAATTTAAAATGAGAAAGAGAGAAAGGGAGAGAGAGACAGAGGTCTTAGAAACAAATATGAATTCAAGAAGTGAGAAAGAGAGGGGGTCTTAGAAACAAATATCATGAATTGAGAGCTAGAGAGAGAGGTCTTAGAAACAAATATCAAGAAATGAGAAAGAGAGGGGGTCTTAGAAACAAATATGAGAGAGAGAGAGAGGCCTTAGAAACAAATATGAAGAGGGGTTAATGAGAGAGAAAGAAAGAGGGGTCTGAGAAATACATACGAGAGAGAGAGTGGGTCGAGAGAGAGAGGTCTTAGAAAACAAATATGAATAGAGATGGGGGGCGGGGAGAAATGGGTCTTAGAAAACAAATATGAAGAGAGATGAGGGGGAGGTCTTAGAAAACAAATATGAAGGGAGAGGGGTCAAGAGAATTAGAGAAATTAGGTCTTAGAAACAAATGACATGAATTTAAAAATGAAAGACGTGATCCCACAATAATAGAAAATGGTACGAGTGCAATATTTAAATCACAGTTTATGTATTACATTACCATTACACATATTATGTCGAGTGTAGTCTGTGTATGTGTCGATATGTGTACACGTGTGTTAGGGGTCCGAATCAGCAAATGGTTTGAAAGTAGGCTACACGTCAAAATTGAAACCCTGAAGAAGGCGGAATTAAACCACAAAAACCATAATATTATTTGGTTTCTCTCTTTCCTTACTTTGATTAATTCCTTCTCTAATTTCTCTCTTTCTTTCAAGTTAGTTTTTGTTTTCTCTCTCTGCTTATGACATTCTTTGTTTCCTCTCTGTTCTTTAATTATTTATTGTTTTCTCTATTTCCTTCTGTTGTTATTCGTTGTTTTCTCTCACTCGTACGTCTCGATACAAAAGTACATGTACCGCGTACCGCGACACTGGACATATAGGACGTACGTTGAGCATTGCAGAAGAGCTACGTGCGCGCGCAATATCTTGTCATGGATAGACTTTTCCCAGTCGGTTCCTTGAAATTTATTGGGAAAAGGTCCAGGCCAGGGTGTAAAACGCAAAGTCGCGGCCCGGCCGGGGTCCTCAAGGCGCACGGACGGGTGCCGTGCGGGTGCACTGAACTATTTGTCCTCTGACATCCGCGCCTCTTATTGAGAATTGACAGAAAAAAATCGTGAGGGGCCCGTCCGGGCACCGTCCGGAGCCCGCACGGGACCCGTACGGTACCCCACGGGCCTTTTACGGGCTTTCTACGACCTAACGGTCAGGCAAAAACGCCGGGAGAATTGGGTGCAGCCAACTCAGCACCACGGCGCCCGCACGGCTGTTGAAAAAATGACCCGGCGCCCGTAGGAACTGTACGGGAGCCGGTCGGGCAAAAAACGTCTGTTTTTACTCGCCGTACGGGCCCCGGAGTGTTTATGTGAAAGCTCCATTTAACGGGAACAGGACATCGCTATAAATTATGTTCACCTTTACCGAAAGATGGCGTAGTTGAAATTACATTACAGCCGTGGTAGCGACGTCGGTAAAATATCCTGCTTTAAGTGAACTTATTCCTATTAGGTACCCATTTACCTCACCTGGGCTAAGTGAATGTGGCATATGCAGATCAATTTATAGACTAAGGAAGTAGCTTCTGTGGCAGGTGGTAATATATATATATATATATATATATATATATATATAGTTATTTCTTGATTTAAATATTTATATATCTATTTATTTTATTTATTTATTCATTTATTGATGTTTTCTCATAAGACCATGGTAATCCCATTCAGAGCCACAATGGGTATGTTTTTAGGGGAAGCCGTGCTATAAACAAAATTAATATAACATAATGAAAAAAATGACGACATACATGTAACATTAAACGAAACCCAAACTAGCATATACGTAAATATTTATTGCATGGAAAGCAAGAGGGGAAAATAGAGATAAAGTAATTAAAGCTAATACTGAGCTCAGGTATGGGAATCGTATTTTGAAAGAAAATTGCTACGATTTATTCTGGATTGTTTATCCTGCAGTAGAATGGTTGTTTGAACTAGTGAAATAAAAACAAACGCTCAAAACTTACTGCGCATCATCTTCGATAAAAACCACAACTCCCATTTTCACATAGTGACCTGTGTTCAGCACATGGTGTCGGGGATACTAACCCGGATTTCCTTATCTGTCTATGTATGCTCATTACTCAGCCACTGTACATTTTCTTCCAAAATTGTGTGTCATTTATTTGTAATCTTGAACATTCGGTGTAAGTTTCGTTGGATTATGTGAGAATTAGTACATTTTATTTAGCAGAACTCAAGTTTAGTGGTTGAAACTGACATGAATCTAAGTCAAGATGTGGGTTGGTACTGCCATATATATAATTTATAATATCAAATAAAAAATGAAACCATTACGAAACGTTGCTGACGCTGATATATGTTAGCTTCAGGGCATTTGATATGAAGCATACTCAGTCATCTCAATTGGTCCTTACAAATATGATTTTGCTCGCTATCAACTGAAGCTAGACAATGGACGCGAATGAATGCGTTAATGGGCACGTATATTTATCATTAGTAGCTTTAGCAGAACTCAAGTTTAGTGGTTGAAACTGACATGAATCTCAGTCAAGATGTGGGTTGGTACTGCCATATATATAATTTATAATATCAAATAAAAAATGAAACCATTACGAAACGTTGCTGACGCTGATATATGTTAGCTTCAGGGCATTTGATATGAAGCATACTCAGTCATCTCAATTGGTCCTTACAAATATGATTTTGCTCGCTATCAACTGAAGCTAGACAATGGACGCGAATGAATGCGTTAATGGGCACGTATATTTATCATTAGTAGCTTTCGCCTGGCTTCAGAATTATATACATCAACTTGTTAATGAATGTACTTGAATTATGAACGTTAAGCCCCCATCACACCATACTAGTTCTCATTAAGTTTTGGAAACGTCCTAGAAAATCGTAAAACGGGTTGTGGTCGGAGTAGAATTTGTAAATAATGTCTATAATACGACCCTAGTTCGTTCATAAACAGTCCTCAAATACGTCCATCTCGCCTGTACCCCGTACACAGTCAGTTCATATCAAGTTCAGATCGGGTAAATTTGCCATTTCCAGGCAGTTCCAGCCAGTTCGTAGTCAGTTTATACCCGTTATTAACTAGTTCTACCTCGTTCCCAATACGACCAAACCCATTCTAACAAGTTCAGAGACAGTTCAGCTCGTCCTCACCTCGTTCTTAGTGCGTTCGAACGCGCTCCTAGAGCGTGTGGAATCACGTCCTGGCTCAAGGGTTATAAAACCCAAGCGCGTTCTTGCCATTTCTTATTCCCGTTCAACCTCAACGATTCAAGCTGTTCAAATCAAGACATTCAAGTGAAGCCCCCATCACACCAAAGTAGTTCTCACTACGTTCTGTAAAATGTTGCCAAACGTGCTCAAACTGTGTACGAACGGATTGAACGTAGAAGCAACTGTTTACGATCTGTTTAAGAACTTTATGGACGGGCTCGGACTGGCTTGGACGGAAATGGTGCTCTAAAACTTTGAGCCTGTTTAAAATTATCCCCTGCAATTAGACGGACTGACAACGTACTTAAAACGAGATGGACGTACAACTAGGCGTTGTGGCGTGCGCCTGTAATCCAGCTAACAGTGGAAGTTACAAACTGATTCAGCCGAGGACGCAGGTTCGAAACTGAGTCACGTCTTTCGGATGGTGACGTTAAAGGTCGGTCCCCAGACGTAAATAATCATATCTGATTGATACACGTCTGTAAAAACCCAATCACACACACACACTACGAACGGAATTGCCGTACTTCGGTACGAACGTGTTACGAACTAGTTAGAATGGATTGGACGTATTGAGAACGAGGTAGAACTAGTTAAGAACTGGTTTTAACTGATTACGGACAGGCTTGAACTGCTTGGAAATGGTGAATTTACCCGATCTGAACTTGATTTGAACTGACTGTAGACGGGGTACAGACGAGATTGACGTATTGAGGACTGTTTATGAACGATCTAGGATCGTATTATAGACATTATTTACACATTCGACCCCGACCATTACCATTTTTTAACAATTTTCTAGAACGGTTCTGGAACGTAGTAAGAACTAGTTTGGTGTGATGGGGCTTAGCTGCCGCCAATTGACGCTCGACCACAGCACGTTGTAACACGCAGGCGCGGATCCAGGATTTCTTAGGGGGGGGCCCAAATTTGAAATTATGCGAGCCAAATATTGGTACGTAATGGTGACCAGCAGTGGCGAATGAGCAAAAACGTTTTTTTTTTTGTTTGGGGGCAGACAAAAATCTGCATCTCCCCACTCTTACCTCCAGGCCCCGCTGAATGTTTTTCAAAGTGGGTGGGGGACGCTTAAGTATTTGTGATCAGGTAGAGCGTAGCGCAAATTGGCGTGGGGTCTAGGGGCAAAGCGCCGGCGGGGATCAGGGCCGGAGGCCCTGGAAGCTCAGGGGATATGGGCATTTAATTACGGCCAGATGAGCATATTTTGATACCTTATTCATGACACTGGCAGGTCACTCATTGGAGTGGGGTCCAGGGGGCTGAGCCCCCTGAAACTCAGGGATGTAAGGCATTTTATAACGGTCAGATAAGCATTCAGGGGCTTGCCTTAGACCCCCTGGTGGGGTCGAGGGGGCGGAGCCCCCAGATGCTTAGGAGTTTTAGACACTTAATTACGGTCAGATGAGCATATCTAGATACCTTATTTGTGACACTCACAGGTCACTAATTGGCGTGGTGTCCAGGGGGTGAAGCCCCCGGAAGCTCAGGGGTTTTAGGCGTTTAATTACTGTCAGATGAGCATATTTTGATACCTTATTTGTGACACTGGCAGGACAATAATTGGTGTGGGGTCCAGGGGAGAGGGGGAGCCCCCAGAAGCTCAGGGTTTGGGGGCATTTTATAGGGTCAGTTAAGTATTCAGGGCCGCCTTAGGGCACCTGGTGGGGTCGAGGGCGGAGCCCCGGAAGCTCAGGGGTTTCAGGCATTTAAAAACAGTCAGGTGAGTATCCAGGGGCCCGCCTTGGGGCCCTTGGTTGGGTCCAGGGGGCAGAGCCCCCGGAAGCACAGGGGTTTTATGCATTTAATTACGGTCAGATGAGCATTTTTGTGATACCTTATTTGTGACAATGGCAGGACAATAATTGGTGTGGGGTCCAGGGGTCGGAGCCCCCAGAAGCTCAGGGGTTTTAGGCATTTTATAACGGTCAGATTAATATTCAGGGACCGCCTTAGGTCCATTAGTTGGCTCCAGGGGGCAGAGCCGACGGGAGCTCAGGGGTTTTAGGCGTTTAATTACTGTTAGATGAGCATATTGTGATACCTTATTTGTGACACTGGCAGGACAATAATTGGTGTGGGGTCCAGGGGGCGGAGCCCCTAAAACCTCAGGGTTTTAAGCATTTTATAACGGTCAGATAAGTATTCAGGGTCCGCCTTAGGGCCCGTGGTGGGGTCGAGGGGGCGGAGCCCCGGAAGCTCAGGGGTTTTAGGCACTTAATTACGGTCAGATGAACATATTTTTATACCCCATTATTTTGTGACACTGGCAGGTCACTATTCTTTCTTTCTATTTTTCTTTAATATAATTTTTCTAAAAAGCCCCACAGTTCCGCGGGCCCTGACATGTTGGCCTCTAAATAAGCATATTTTTGGCCCGACTGTAAATTTAGGAATTTGTTTTTTTCCAACAAACGCATAAAAAAGTATAATTTACTAAAAACTGAGGAAAAAATTCGGAAATTTCTTCCCTGACTGTAAATTTAGGAATTTGTTATTTTCCAACAAACGCATAAAAAATATAATTTACCATAAAGTGAGGAAAAAACTCGGTGTCATTTCAGCAATTTTCCCTTTCCCTTCTCTCTCTTTTAGGTTTGCTGGGGGAGGGAGGAGGCAAGGGCTTTTCGGCTCCTCCCCCCTCCCCCGATCCACACGTAGTTGGCGGAATTAATCGCAACTGATCTCCCTTCTTTTCACCCTTTTCTTTTCTTCTTCGTCTTTTTCGTTCCCTTTTAGCTCTCCTCTTTCCCTTTCTCTTCCTTCTCTCTTTTTCGGGGCGGGGGAGAGGCAAGGGCCTCCCCGATCCACAACTTGTTGGCGGGAAAATTGCAACTGATATCCCCTTCTTTTCTTTTCTTCTTCCTCTTTTTTCCTTCCCTTTATCTCCTCTTTTCCTTTTTATTTCCCTTTCCTTCATTCTCTCTTTATTTTGTTTGCTTGGGGGAGGCAACAGACTGGGAGGCGAGGCCCTTTCGGCCCCTCCCGATCTTCTTCTTTTCCCCGTTTTCTTTTCTTCTTCCTTCTTTCCCTTCTTTTCCTTCTCTCTCTTTCTTTTTTTTTCTTCTTTTTTTTTGCTGGGAGGGGCCAAGGCCCGCTCGGCCTCCCCCTGGATCCGCGCCTGGTAACACGTTCCTGGTAGGATCGAAGTACGGCAATTCCGTTCATAGTTCGGCAATCAGTCCGTTTGTAGTACGTCCTCCTCGTTCTAAGTACGTTGTCACTCCGTCTAATTGCAGGACAGGGACAATTTTGAACAGGCTCAAAGTTCTAGAACGTATTGAGAACTAGTTCGGTGTGATGGGGCTTTACGTAATACATGTATAAGCTCACTTAGTGACGAGAGGTTAGTATAATGTGTTATTAAAAAGACTTCATAGTTTGTGTTTTCAAATTTGGGTCTTCACTATATTTCTCCTTCAGTTTCTAAGAATTATCTAAAAACAAAAATTAATGACTCTATACCTGTTAAAAATTATGACTTTTTTCTTTTCTTGATTATGATTGGTCAATGATAGAGTAACATTATCGTTTTTTGTCTTTGTTATATCTAATAATCGAAATCCAGGCTGAATATATTGATAGATTGATAATTTATTCTTGTCCACAAATGTGGAAATACGCTTTTCACCAGCAATAACAGGCAATACAATAAATCAAGACAGAAAAATAACTTACAATCCAAACACAAATATACATACAAACAACCAATAACAATATTGATTTATTCAAAGAACAAAAGGGTGTAGACTTAATACATTATATTGTGTTATTTTTGTATTCATCTTCTCAAACTAAACAATGGTGTATAGACTAGTTTTGTTTGTTTGTAGATAACTATAGTAAACTAATAACAGTTCAAGAGGTGCCTAAAGGAACTCGGAACTACACTTAAAGCCATCGTTTCATTTGTTTTAACAATAGTGTACTTCGAATTGTTGCAGCTCTTAAGGCCAAGCTTTGAATAGAACACTTGGAAAACATTCCAATCAAACATTTATTAATGATTAATGTTAGGAAATCCTGTCCATGTTATGCCTTTTATAACATGTCGCGGATGTATTCATAATAGAATAAACTCTATTACATGAAGGCAAGGACATGGAAAAAGGAACGTGCACAAAGTTTAGTGTTTTTGTTTTCCTCTCCAAGAAACTGTTAAAAGCAGTCATAATGAAGAACAAAGGACAGAGCAACGTCATATTTCATGTTGGACCCTTGAGTCCTAAACCTTCAAGATGGCCGTCATGAGCGATATTGTATTTTTTCCATGAAATTCACAAATCCCCTATCTTTTCATTTCGTTAGAATTCATTTCTCTTTCACTCTAGAAGACAATTTCATAGAACTATTTTTTCCTACTGTTTTACTTTCGTCAGAAGTCTTCACACGTCTGCACATGTTGGGCCAACTCATCGGCAATCTAATCTGAATGCGTACATTTAAGTTTCATGTTCTTCTTTTTTCTCTTTTTTCCCTCTCTCTCTCTCTCTCTCTCCTTTTTCCTCCCTCCATCCATATCTTCTTCTCTTTTACCTTCTTTTCTCTTTTGTCTTCTCATTTTCTTCCGCCCCCTCGATCCGCTACTGATTTATACATCCATGTACGCATTTCGCATTGCTTGCGGTGGGGGGGGGGTAATCCAATAAAACTAAAATGAAAGAGCAAAAGTCCAATTATTTGACAAACATTTCAAGAGGTGACTGAAAGAATCAACCCCACGTCCATCAAATCTTTTTCTTTGGGGTTTTTGCCTTAGGGAGAATTTTGTGACGCAAGGTAGGAGTTCAAATTTGTTCAGTATCAATGAACGAAAGTTTGAAAAATGTGTATAATTTCATGTCTGTATTCAAAAATTCATTGAAAACACCTTAAAAACAAAGAGAAATGTGTGTGAAAATATAATATTTGTGTTCAATCTGACGCGTATTACAGCTTGACCAAAGCTCAGGCATAATACCATATTCTGAACTACACAATGATGATTTATTTTCTGCAAGGAGCACTACCGGTAGATTTTTTAAATTTTTCTTTTAAAGAGTGCATTTTATCCACTATGAAACTTACACCATCAGTGTACATGTACGTCAATGTGATTGCTTTCAGCATTAACCCATTCATTGCTGTAAATGGATGGTTCCAGTATCAAACCTATTGGGAATATGAAACTTCAGTAGTCAATGTATTCAAGATTAAAACTGTAGAATGGTCAAAAGCCCTCCCCTGTTTCACATTTCGGGCTTTTATACAAAGTTCGCTCTGTTCCACCCAGAGCAATTGTATTGATATTACTGTTTAATCAAAACCTCCGAAATTAATGATCTGATATCTGTTGGTCACCTCCAAGATTTTATCTAGCTTTTTGATCACTGGCTATTAAAGCAAATGTGTGAGTGTCATTGTCGTGGTATAGTGGTTCATTTAATTGCTAGTGACTCTCAGACTCTCAATCCAAGTGTTGAGGGATCGAATCCCAGCCCGGTGCTAGTATCCTTTGGTAAGACATTTGACACTCTTCACCCAGGTGTAAATGGGCACCTGGCAATTGCTGGGTAGGCCTGATAACAGTTGCAGCGCCCTCAGGAAGAGCAGATTTGATGCTGATGTGGCTTCCCTGAGTAAACATTATTATTATCATTAGTATTAGTATTATTATTATTAGTAGTAGTAATAGTAGTAGTAGTAGTAGTAGTAGTAGTAGTAGTAGTAGTAGTAGTATTACTAGCAGTAGTAGTAATACATATATTATTAGCAAGTGGGAAGTGTAAATCGCGAAACGTTACTACTTCCTAAAATCTAATAATACATAAAGTGATGGTTGACCAACTATTTGAAAAAACTAATTATTTCTTCTCTTTCTCTTTCTCTATCTATCTTACCTTTCTTTCTTTCATAATTTTTTTTCTTTCTCTCTCTCTCTATCTTTTCCCTTTTTTCTCTCTCTTTCTTTCTCTCTCTCTCTCTCTCTCTCTCATGTAGAATACAGTGAAGGTGGAAATACCAGAAACGGCATCCCCCGCGAGTTCAGGATGTTCAGAAAACAGTGCATTGTTTATGCTTTCTTTTCCTTTTGGAGAGAACATTTGGCAGATCCAACTCAGTTTCGACACAGAGGGCGGAAAATATTATTTGAGCAGAGTCTCTTTCGATTTGATGACATTAACAGGAGGTAGGCTATCATAAAACAGGTAGAGCCAGGGGATCAAAAGGTATTCATTTGGGGGACTCATTTTCTGTTCTATAGAAGTCATGTTTGTCTGTACCATTTATTTTGTTAAATCATTGTAAAATGTGAGAATATGAAATATGAATCAAGTAACTTAAACTGAAACGGAATAGGGCACCCTTTTAATATTATATATTTATTTATGACATTTATACAGGGTAGCACACTTTCACCAGTAGTGGTAGTCTTCGATGAGGCTCTGTTTGGTAACAACAAAATATAATAACAATCATGAATGTAAAATCTAATAACAGTAACAGAACATAACACAAAAGAAAATAAGTATATACGTGAACACAAATTATTTGGTATCCTCGTATTAATACATGTGGACTTTTTCAACAAAACAGTGTTGCATATTTGTAATATCATATTACATGTATCGACGGTAATCTGTTTTGGAATCAGGTGAAATATATCCATTAAATTACAGACATTTTTATTTCTTGAAAATAGCCTCATATAGTTTTGGAAGCTCATAAACAAAGTATAGACCGACGATCTTGACTCAACATGTGGATCAACACTTGTGCATGGTACCAAGATTTGTAAATACATATTTACATATCATAAATTGTAAGATTGAATCTCTTGTTAAATAATAAACTTTGATGGGAATAATATATTGCATTTGAAGCTTACAAGCTAAATATATTTGAATATATCAATATCTTTCATACTGTTAATAAATGATGCCGCCAATTCAATTTAAAAAGCTTCATTTCATCCTAAATTTTGAGAACTATTAAGCAAATTCTATAAAATATGAGGATGAATATGAATACTGCATGTATAGTTGAATTGTAAACGCATCTTACATCAATGGTGTGATTCACACAGGAGAAATGCGTTGAAATATAATGAGAAATAAAAGTAAGAGTTCAATCATGAAACGGCATTATTATATTTCAAGATGTTCACAGAGCTTGCCATTTTAAATGATCTGTCCAATCAATTTAACAAAAAACTATCATTGAAGACACGAAGGAGCTATGTTTTAAACATTCTATTTCCTACATTGGCACAGAAAGTAAACCTTCATCTCGTATGAGACTGATGTATGTAACTTACGTTGATTAAACTTTCTTGTAAATAGGATGATGCCAA
The DNA here is from genome assembly GCA_037976565.1 of Mesocentrotus franciscanus. NCBI lineage: Eukaryota > Metazoa > Echinodermata > Echinoidea > Camarodonta > Strongylocentrotidae > Mesocentrotus > Mesocentrotus franciscanus. The sequence goes on from CP137686.1 coordinate 7,784,918, forward strand.
ATTATGTGGGCACTTGTTCATCTTAGTAGCGCATTGAAATTCAGACGCTTCTCAATTGGCATTTCAGGGTAATAAACTAAATTAAATTGTATGGAGTCTTTTAGCTTTGATTTGAAATTATTCACGCAGCTCGCTTTTGGACTTTCCTGATTTTATTTGCTTGTTCCCAATAATTATCGATTTGACCACACAGGAACAGTAATCAAAGTGAGGCAACACCAGTGCATTATGAAGCAACTTTAAAGTTATTAATGGTTTATATTCCTTGCCCGTTTTATTACACCTTCTATTGATACTAAACAAAGCGCTGATTATGCCATGACAAGAGAGATGTAAATGATCAACCTTGAGTTTCCAAATTTGTTTTAGGGATTTATTATCCAGGTCTGTTATCCAGAGACAAGGATTTTTATGAATTCGTTTAGAGCATAACGGAATATGCTCGGTCACGACTGTGAAAAATAGACATTGCCGTGTATTCCAGGCACGGTAAACATTACTAATATCTTTGAAATTTGCCAACGCATAGCTTTTAAATCATTGGGAAACCTTGTCTGACCAAAGTTCTTGAATGAACAAAATTCTACCCAGGTGGGATATTTTCTTTTACGAAAGTTGAAGAATTTTATTGCAAAAAAACGAAAAAATTATCTCTAAGACTAGTTTGACAAACCCCTACTTTACATAATAATTGATGTCGTGTCTGGATACGTGGTCTTGTGTGCGTGCGTGTATGACTAGTGTATGACAGGGGAGATATTAAATCTCGTATTAAAATATGTCTTCTCGTCGGGGCCATGGGGATGATCGTACTGCATATGTGTATGTCTACATCGGATGCATGAATATAAGTCCAATTTTGCTTTTTATACTTTGATTGACTTTTATGTTTATTTAATATCGTTTTCCATATATTCATGTATATTAACCCTCTTTTTCACATGTTGTATCGTATCTTGTATTATTTATAAATCCATGTTCTACTGAAAAAAAAAAACCCTTTTGTTAGGTTTTTCCATTACTCATTCCCGATTTGTTTTATCATCATTTGATGAATTGACAAAGACATGACAGTCTTTTTTTTTCCTCTACGTTTCCTATCTTCTCACAGTTATTATCGACACACAGAATGTGGAAAAGGAGTTTTTCTCCGTACCCCTTGGCGAGCATTACAGATGTGATACCTTAGCCTTCGATCTAGACACTGCTTTGATTGAGCTTTCTTCTCCGATCTTTCAACCGTTTGTTCAGGCCACTGGAGATGGATGCGGACTTGGGGGCGGTAAGCCATTCATTTTTAAAGAATAATGAAAGCAACAACAACAAAATTGAAATACCTTTGTAAAAATTAAATTAGAAGTTATAGTAACAAAATAGAGTTGACGTAGGTCGAGTGGTTTAATCGCTTGACTTGAAATGCAAATTTCGTTAGTTTGAGCCCCGGCACGGCAGGAGCCAGGATGAGAAGGAATAGAAAATGAAGAGTGAGAAGGAGAAGAAGAAAAAGAAGAAGAAGAAGAAGAAACGAAGAATAAGGTAGAAAAGAAGAACGAAATAATATAACTAACTATTATGTAATGGTTCCGTTAGGCTATTGATTCTGGAGCTGAAAGGATTAAAGTGTTTATTTGCAGGTAGGTGTGGGGAAAACTGCCAAGTTCATCAGTTCAGTATCCCTTTACAGATTATTGACCATCTCTTTTTAAAAATTTATTCTGTTCAGCTCATGAGTGTAACGGCGAGTCAAGCGGAAGTAATACAGGACTCATCGTAGGCTGTTGCATTGCGGGCGTTGCAGCAGTAGCTCTAGGGGGATTCACCTTTTACATCGTCAGGAAAAGGAAGAAGAACAACTACTCCAACATTCGCTAACTATACCAACTGGTTAATATTATTAAAGTGGGAACAAATTAATTCTGAATTAAATAAGAATGTCCATCTCATGCAGTAGACTATAAGCTATAATGAAGCAGAGTCCCAGCAGAGATTGATTACATAAATACACTTACAAAGTAAAGATTAGACTTGTAATTTGTACAAGTGTATGTGGTATGTGGTATGTACTCATTTAAAGACTACAATGAAGTTCTGTCCTTTATTCGTTTGTGTTAACTGTCATGATATATCATGAATATCAACTTTTTCCGTAGTATGATTTAGCACATCAATGTTTGTTGAATAGAATAGTTACACAATTTGCGCTATGAAAAAAATTGAACCTGTACCTTTAATTCTAAAATTTGACTATGATTCCGTTATCGAAATGAAAAGTAACCGAGGCACGTATCTTGTAGCGCAAGTTACAACATATTAACATTTTGAAGAAAATCGAATTGAAACAAGCGAGACGCTGTAAAAAGAACATTCAGAATATGAAGTCATTAATTACCAAATACAAAATATTACTTTTGATTGCAATATCATATCGTCATAACCCCTGTTAAGCAAAAACGATGCACAAAACCACAGTCACACCTCACGCCCTTTCAGAACATGCAATACCAATGGAGGTCACCGGCCATTCTGAGGAGCTATAGCAGATTCAAATTTGGCAATTTTTTTACAATTTTCTGCCTTTTTTAAGCAAAATTCGCTCGCGTATTTCAAGGTTTCACGAGCGCGTATTGGAATTGAATGGTCAAAAGGGTCTAGCAATGAGTTAGAATTATCAAGAATGGGATCAGGAACCAAATCATGTGAACAACTTTGTTTTAAGCTTTCATAAGGCCGACGGACACAAATGTTCAAAGTGGCCTGAAACATATGCAAAATTAATTTGAGACGATTTTGAGCATTCTAAAGTTTTGAGCGCGCTGTTTAATTTGTTCATAAGTTGAAGTGTCTTAATATGAAATCTAACATTGTTATGCAATTTGGTTATAGATTTATAGCAGGTATGCGAAATTCACATAATGGCGCTTAGACGACGTCACATTATGCAAATGACCTTGGAAAGTTTTTGTCTGTCCAGTTCTAAATAGGTTTACCATTGTGCCAACGTTGAAAGAAAATACAATTGCTATTCTTGAGATATCTGTTCGACAAGAAATAAACAGAATGAAAGAACAAAATCTGACGAATATAAGAGGTGTGATGTACATGTACATACCACCTAATTATAGTATTAAAATTATAATAAATAATGTACATGTATGTATGTGTAAGACCATATGCTTTGTTTGTTTTGTTTTTGTTTTTTTGATCTAGCATTAAACAGTTAACAGTTTTTTTCCTTCAATTTTTATATTGCTTTCGGATTTCGGTCAGTGGAATGTTTAAAGTACTGGCCGTTTGTATTTGTTTTTATTTGACTTCTAGTTTTATTGATATTCTTAATCAGATTATATTCTTGAGGAAAAATCCGTTCCCTTTATTCAAATAGTACAATTTTTGTCATGCTTACAAAGTGATGTATTTAGATTTGTCCTACACATTACATTAGAATTTGTCCGTCTCTTACACCTGCTTTGTTTTCGTATCCACTTATTTTCTTTCTCTCTTTTTTTTCAAACTTTGAAATTCTTTTAAGAGCCTAAAGTTAATGATTAGAGGAGGGGTTTGTTAGAACAGACATACGTAGTAAAAATGGGAAATTTTCACTGTTCTCCTTCATTTCTCAACATTATGATTATGCCCATATATATCTCGAATGAATTAAAAAAAAACTTTACATGCACTGATTATTCTATATAAAATACATTAAACTCACAAAATATGATCTAATACATGATCTAATATATTTTCCGATTATCTAGTTATTTCTTGTGTGTCAGTGTGTGACTTTTTTCAAGATGAATTATGATTATGACATAAACCATGGAAGATATTTTGGACTCGGAAGACTATGTACCCTCAAACTCGAGATCGGTTTTAGAATAATGGTTTGTGGGAGAGGATGGGGGCTTTAGGGAGGGGCTTAGGAGTTCTTGCAATCATTTTCTACATGTCCCTCCCGAAAAGAATGTTGGGCTTAAAGAAATTTTGGATGTTTTAACCCCTCTACATAAATAGTTTTAAAATAAATAAATAAATAACAAATATATAAATGACAAAAGATCTCTCTAAAATCGCTACTGCACAGACTCATATAAACTAATATCATGAAAACCATGAATTTAATTTCTTAACTAGCCTTGCCAGATATATATTTGTTTTAGGGGTGAACAAATTGTTCAAAAACTGGGAACGGGAGCTCGTCGGCTATTTTTAAATGATGGTACGGTTCTGAAAAAAATTAAGAGGGACTTTATTTCCTTCTTTTTTCTTCTTTTCAGCTACTTTTCTGACTAAAGAGAAGGTTGAGTACTGGGGAGAGGTGAAAAATAATTTGTGAGCGTTATCATTTTAAATATGCAAGTGTGGAAGAACATCAGAGAAAAAATGTTCCGTGAAAAGCATGGCTCTTCAAATGCCTTCATATTCTAAATATGACAAGTAACAGCTTAAAAATGAGGCCCGATTTTTAGGCCACATGTTTGTGTAGTCCCATATACATCTTTCTGTGTACAGTGCTTGTTACTTTACCAAGACTGGGCCAAATTTCTGCTCATTTTGATGACTCCACAACCTTGCAGTACATACCAATACTTATATGCTACATGACCAACTTGTTTTGATCGATTCCAAACCGTCTCTTTCAAAATGCAATTGCATGACCAGAACTCAACTTTAAGTCCGATTGTAAGGAAATTCCCGCAATCCCATTGTCGGACCATCCTTCATCCACCCCTGCTTAAAATACGTAAATATAACACTTCTTGTAGGGAATTTGTACACAATCCAAGTAAGCATTCACACACACAAAAACAGTTCTATACGTTTAAGTTTAAGTTCAGTGTATTTTCATATTTTACAAATAGTACACATCAATTACATGATTTCACAACCAACAATTAACTGTTGCAAATTTGAAAACTAATTTCACCTGAAAAATATACATCACATCAGATTGGGTTGAAATTGCAAAGACTTGTTTATTAACACGAGTAAAAATCGGAACACTTGACCTAAAAACATTTGAATTTAACACGTGTTTTTGATAGTATGATGTCTATATCTATAACATGTTAGGATTTCTGGTGTAACAAATAAAAAATAAAAAAAAGAACTTGCGATAAGGGAACAAAAATAGAGAAAAACGATTTTTAAAAAGTAGTTTCACATTCTGCATCTATTTGCAATGGCAATACAGTGAGATGCTACAAAGCTCATTCTTGATGAATTAGATTGCCCAAAGTTTTTTTTTTTTACATATCGCTAAAGCTGGATGAGGATGGGTTGCAAATAAAATGTAAGTCAATATTAACAACTAAATCGACTCCTATACACACAGTCAATGATACGCAGTTCGTTGGTTTTACTTTCCTGGTATATTTCAGAGTAATCGGCAAATCATGGGAAATAGTCATTTCAATGTAACCTTGCTTGTTGACATGTTATTGTTATTGTTTCTAATTAAAGATACTATGTCCCTTTTGCAGCCAACATCAAATTCTGTAGAACTTTGCAGGAATTATGAATATGTCATGTATGTCCTATCTGTGAAATTTAAACGTTAGCAGTGTCCGAATATTCAAATTATGCAAGGAAACCCGTTTACTTGCTAGACTTCACTGTCAGACACTATTGAGTGACTGACTGGCTTTTTCATCTTTGGTAATAACATACATAAAATGAGCTGTAAAGGGTACATGAGCATTTGTCTACATCAATAACCCACTTCTTGTAATGGCCAAAATTAAACTGATTGAATCTTTGCGCAGCATAAAACGTACGACCATTCGGTACAATGGTCTGAAAAATCAGACTATTACTTACTGGCTCTATAGCTCCTAAGTCGATTCGACAACTAATAGTCGTTATTTTCCCACCTAAAGACATTTTCAAGCCCCCTTTTAGGGAAGTTCTAAATTAGTAATGTCTTTCAAATGCCGTTGGAATTTAACCTTTTTATTTTTTTGGCCTGCAAATGGGATATAGTACCTTTAAAACTCACTTCACTCAACATGCTTAATATGCTTTATACCCCCTTCACATACACGGATTTTTCTTTCGAGTCCTTAACGGATCGCCAACCCGTAGTCAATCGCAAGCATCCATAAATAATTCGCTGGTATCCGAAAATAACTCGTCCCAACTCGCAGACACTCTTAAGGATCCGTGAAAGGAGAGTCAAATTTTTTGACATGTCAAAAATCTTCTTACGATTGTCCACGGATTGAATTTTCCGTAAATAACTCGTAAATAGCTCGTAACAATCCGTAAGTATCGTAAACCGCTCGCAACAACACGTAACCATCCGTAAACTGCTCGCAAGAATCCGTAAATGACTCGTAACAATTTTTTTTAAACGATTTGTTACGGTTAGTTTACGATTTGTTTAAGGATTATATACGAGTTATTACGAGTGCTTACGTGTTGTTAACGATTTCATTCGGGTCGTGTTACGATGGCTTTGCGGATTTTTACAAGTTATTACTAGCACTTTACGTGTAGTTACGAGTACATTACGAATAGATACGTATATTTTACGTATTGTTTACGATTTGGGAAAAGGTATAAAAGCTTCAAATTCGAATACTTCATTTTCAGTTGTTATTTTTTGGCTAAAAATAGTAAGGACTCGTAAATACTCGAAACTAACTATTCATAACATCACGTAAACAGGTCGAAACTAACACGTTAGTTGCTCGTAGTTATCCGTGACAACTTGTAACAAATCGTGTAATTTTGCCGTAAATACATCGTAATAACTCGTAATAATCCGTAATAAACCGTAAATAGCTCGTAATATCTCGTAACAACTCTTAGATCGATCGTAAAAGTGGCCAAATCGTAAGGATCCGTGAAAGATCCGTGAGTTTGTGCGATCCGTAAGGACTCGTAAGAAAAATCCGTGTATGTTAAGGGGGTACTAGAAAGGCTGGGTTGAAGATTCACACATTAATAATTCAACAGCGTGCTATATCAATGAATTCGTTGAATAATTTTCTATTCACCGCTAGTAATTACTATTCACTGCTTTTCTATATAGTATTTGAATCGACCTACAGACAGTATTTTTGCTATGCAATTACATATTATGTAAATATATTAAAACCTTAATAATCAGAAATACACAGCAAATCTTGACTTTATATGAACTTCATGTGACTTTCAAATTAAAAAAAAAAGTTTTTCTAAACCACTCTGATATCTTGCGACTCTTCTATCAGAGGGCAATCCACAAAATTACTAATTGTTCCAAGTTGTTGAAAAACATCACAAAATATAGTATTTTCTAAAATTCCGATATTTCTTGGTGTGTTTAATACCATGGTGATGGCCCAGCGATCACGTCCATTATATACTTTATGACAAACAGGCAAATTATGATACCTGAGGGTCCTAGCAAACAGAAGAAGAAAAAAATCTTCATTTACAATTATGCAAACATATATTTAAAAATAAATTCCATTAGTTTCATGTTTTTAGTTTATATTTTGAACAAAAATACTTCAACTAAGATTGTGTCTAAGGGGATAGGGCCCATTTCAGTTTTTGGCCCATGGACTAATAATGCGAATACATGTACCTTTGAGAATTGCCATATACGAGACATTTACATTGTAGATTACATGGCTAGTGTTTTCCACTAAAAATGGACATCCTGTAAAAAAAAACATTTATTTGGGACTACATAGAATGCCTTATCCATCACATTATCTGATCATTTAGTTTCAGTGCGTGGCATTACAACATATTATGTTACATGTTTGATCAAGAAAAAGTGTTTAAATGGAATGATTTATGGTGTGTAAAAAACTTTGAAATATAGGTAGTTTTATAACCCCACCAATCACACTTTTATGTTTCATTGCGCCATACATACAGGGGCGTCGCTAGAGGGGGGGGGGGTGCGACACCCCCACCTGTCAGGATATTGTCGGTAAAATTGCGCTGCCGTCGGAAAAATGAGAAAAAGGGAGGGGAAAAAGGAAAGGGAAAGGGAAAGAAAAGAAAAAAAGAAAGGAAAGAAGAGAAGAAAAAAAAGAGAAAAAGAAAAGAGGAAGGAGAGGAAAGAAAGGAAAAGAAAGAAAAGGAGATAAGGAAAAAAAAAGAGAAAAGGGAAACAAAAGAAACTGGGATGAAAGAAAGGAGAGGGAGAAGGGAGGTAAGAGCCTGAGAGAGGAGGGGTGGGAGTAAGAGAGAGGGGGTTGTTGGGTGGAGTCGCCTCGTCGAGGGAGCAACTTAGATACACATAGATATGTTGCTGTGTCGGGTCAGGTGTGTGGGTATTCTTGCTCGATCCTCGTGTACTATATCAATGCAAAAGTTTGAAGTCGGTGAGATGTATTAATATGTCGGTCGGCCGGCAATTTTTTTCTCCATATGAACTGTGACTATTTATTGGACAAAGAAACATTTTTGAAAATTCAGACAATGATTAAAAGCCGAGAACGGTACAATGAATCGTCTTCTTTCTCTAATAATTGAATGCAACGTCAAAGTTTCCAAGCTTCGCGCGGGAGCGGGAAAACTGAATTTAGACAAGGATTAAGATTCGTCTTCTTTCTCTGATAATTTAATGAAACGTCAAAGCTTCCGCGCTTCGCGCGGGAGGGGACTGAATTCAGACAAGGATTAAGAGTCGAGAACGGTACAACGAATCGTCTTCTTTCTCTGATAATTTAATGCAACGTCAAAGTTTCCGCGCTTCGCGCGGGAGGGGGAAAAACTGAATTCAAATAAGGATTGAGAGTCGTCTTCTTTCTCTGATAATTTAATGAAACGTCAAAGCTTCCGCGCTTCGCGCGGATGGGTGAAACTGAATTCAGACAAGGATTTAGAGTCAAGAACGGTATCCTTTCTCTGATAATTTAATGAAACTTCAAAGCTTCCGCGCTTCGCGCGGAGGGGTGAAACTGAATTCAGACAAGGATTTAGAGTCGAGAACGGTATCCTTTCTCTAATACTTTAATGAAACGTCATAGCTTCCGCGCTTCGCGCGGGAGGGGCGAAACAAGAATTAAGAGTCAGGAACGGTACAACGAATCGTCTTCTTTCTCTAATAATTTAATGAAACGTCAAAGCTTCCGCGCTTCGCGCGGAGGAAACTAAATTCAGACAAGGATTAAAAGTCGTAAACAGTACAACGAATCGTCTTCTTTCTTAATGATTTAATGAAACGTCAAAGCTTCCGCGCTTCGCGCGGGAGGGGGGGGGGACTGAATTCAGACAAGGATTAAGAGTCAAGAACGGTACAACGAATCGTCTTCTTTCTCTGATAATTTAATGCAACGTCAAAGTTTCCGCGCTTCGCGCGGGAGGAGGAAAAACTGAATTCAAACAAGGATTAAGAGTCGTCTTCTTTCTCTGATAATTTAATGAAACGTCAAAGCTTCCGCGCTTCGCGCGAGGGGAAACTGAATTCAGACAAGGATTTAGAGTCGAGAACGGTATCCTTTCTCTAATAATTTAATGAAACGTCAGAGCTTTCGCGCTTCGCGCGGGATGGGCGAAACAAGAATTAAGAGTCAGGAACGGTACAACGAATCGTCTTCTTTCTCTAATATTTTAATGAAACGTCAAAGCTTCCGCGCTTCGCGCGGGATGGGGGGAACTGAATTTAGACAAGGAATACTGAGAGTCGAGAACGATACAACGAATCGTCTTCTTTCCCTAATAAATTAATGAAATGACAAAGCTTCCGCACCTCCCGTTGGAGGGGGGAAACAGCCCCTCCGTACTCCCAACCCCTATAGGGAGCGCGCTTTGATATTGGGACATTAGCATTAATATAATTGTCGGTAATTGGTGGCTAGTTTTGTCTGTAATCGGTGGCCTCTACCCCCCACTGAAAAAGGTCTAGCGACGCCCCTGCATACATATCTTTGCAATATCCAACATTCAAATGTATATTAATAGGTTAATTACCTCAAACCCATTATACAAATTATATCAATTGAAAGGTTTTATCAGATAATACATAGTCGGTCAAAAAAAGTAAATGAATTTTGACATTATTTCATATTTTGAGCCAAAATGGAAAATTCTAGTAAAAAATGCGTGTACCATCCACCCATATATCTCATTCCTTAGTATTTTTGCAAGAGTTTTTAGCATGGATGCCATGTATTATCCTCAAAATGCTACGGAGTCTTTTCCTGGGTATTTAAAAAAAAATGTTTGGCTGATCACTTACTTTACTTAGACTTAAAAGAGTTATTGCGTACAAACTAATAACATATTTATAAAGTAATTTTACATTATGATATCAAGTTAACAATAATGTTCGAAAAATGGTTCATGCCAAACCTACTTAGTATGTTAAAGTTATATTATCGATGTCTTTATCATTATTACTTCATATTTTATTACACTATTGAACGATATTGCAGAAAAGCGTTTTAAAGAATCTAATCTTAATACACATACCAATAATTGGTTTAATGCATGAAGTATTACAATATTAATGCTGTATACATGTAATTGAAAATCTGAATTTTAACAGAAAATTAATTAATCTAGTACTTCACCCCTCCACAAGAACAAAAATGTGATGATCTCTCTTCTTCTTTTTCTTTCTTGATGGACTCCTTAGCTTTTGTAAACGTTTAAGGAGCAAGCACAAACTATTTCAAACCAGGGAATAAGATAACATGTAGGCAAGGGCAATTGAACTCAACCCCATGCACCCCCTCCCCCACACACATCATGATCAGCTCATATAAGGCTCAAACCAGTTACAGAAATTATATAGGTTAAATTAGAAGGTTGGACAGTGGACATATAAACGTGGTCCATTCGGGTATCTAAAGCCCATGACTCCAAATGTCTTCGCTTGCTGTATCGCCATAAAGGGCCATATGATAAGGTTTCAAAACCCCTCCCTCCGATCCCCCTCCCCACATACACGTACGCCCTCTTATATTCTGGTATCATCTCTGGATAATTGATCGTTTGCTTGATTGGGTTTTTAGACACGTTTATAAATAACCTAAGTTATTTCGTCCGCATTTTACTGATTCAGTTTAACCTTACCTGCATGGAACTATGATTACGTTTAACAAAGAATAAATTAAACCTTACTGAATATACACTAACTTTTGTGAACCTGATTTTAACAAAAAAGGGTCTAAATTTTAGTAGAATAAGGGCTTATGTCTCTTGGCATCCTTAACGTCACCATACGTATTCAGAAAATCAACTCAGTTTGGAACAGGAGTCCGTCAGAGTCGCTTTACAGGTGACTTTATACATGAAGTTGAACACTATTCCAACTTCTTAAAATAACCAGCACGCTAATGTATAAATCAAAAACAATACAGTAAACCATAGGTCAAATTTCCAATTAGAGTTGTGCCGCGACGTGGCGTAATCCAAAAACGATGGCGATGACGATGCAGACAATGAATAAGACAATGATGACGACTAAGCACATACAACAAGCAATCATGCCACGGTATAATCCTCGCCACCTGGGCATTGTGAAAAGCGGCATTGGTTCGGGGTCATGACAGCAGCAACACGGACATCGTTTATCAGCATGGTCAGGATTGTAACCCGCCGCATTAAAGTCCGGTTCGTCCACACACACGGCAGAGGGAGGGTCATTGTGAGACGTTAAAAAGGAAGTTTCGACCTCGCGTTCGCTGATGACGTCATCCGATGGAATAATCTCTGTAGAGACTGCTGGGCTTGACGAGTCCATCTTGACTGGAATGTTTCGGTTTGTAGACTTTTGAAGAATCTTGAAAATTGAATGACTGGATAGCTTAGACTTTTCTCATTTCATCTGACTTGAACATGATTCTAATACCATTTTCACAAGAGAGGAACATCCCATGAAGAAACGTCATATGAAGTGTTTTATCCAAATACAAAACATTCAAACTTTAAGAAGCAATAATATGTAATGTACGGCAAAAGCATCAAACAGCGACCAAATACGGATCCCTTCATTCGTTAAATACAAGTCATCATGCAGCCATTGCAATCAATGAAACCAGTGTCTAATAATGATGTTTTGTTTTTACCTCAGATACCGAGACATACAACTTGACTCTTCGTACGCAATGGCATAAACGCGCGTTTTAATATACAGGGTGTCTAAACAAATGTTACACAGAAAGCACCTGCACAAGAATCGTGTACCTGTCGCTAACTCATAATATATTGTTGAAATCACCACTGAAACACTTTATATTGCTATTTCACACGTAAAATGTAGTGAATATGTATTTACAATACATCTTAAGTCAGTGGCGTGGCTATTGGGGATCACAGGCGGGGGCATCCCCCATCAAATGGCAATACATAAAGAAGTGAGAGCGAGGGGAGAGATGAAGGAAAAGGAACAGAACGTGAGATGGTGTAAGGAATTCGAAAATGCTCTGCAAAGCTTATGCTGTTTATGAATGAGTAACGTGAGGACCTCAGTGCTTGTGTAAATTGCACTACTCTTTATTCTTACTACTCCTTTTGTACATGTAACAAGAATTGAAGTTGATATAAAAGCTTGCCAGGAAATGTTCAGGCGCCAATTAGTAAACACTTATTGTGCACTGTTGTTATTCAGTGCACTATCCTTGTAACGATTGAAATATGCTTGACAAAAATGATCATAACTTTGTTATTTCGCCTTATATCTTTGTGAAATTCATGCATATATTAGGGGATATTACTTTAACATTACCTACGAGGTTTCATAGAGAGTGGATGTTGCCAATGAAAAGCTCGTTGCATTTGTTTAGACACCCCGTACATGTAGCCTATAAATAGATTCAGGAAGTTTCTGTTTGGAAATTCATTATTGGATAATGATCATGTTTCGAGTACACACCATACTAGAAAAAATGTCTCGGAAGATTTCGCTGTAGTTGGATCTGGGTGTATGGGTCCTCTATGTGTCAATATTTTATTATCTTAGCAAACTTGCACTGAAACTACAAGAACATCAAATAGTACAATAGTCCTATTACTACGACTGCAATAATAATATTGATAACGATGATGATGGTGATGATGAATAATGATAATAGTAATGATTATGATAATAATAGTAATTGAAATAATAATACTAATAATCATGATAATAATTATAGTAATAATAATAATCATCATCATCATCATCATCATCATCATCATAATGATGATGATGATGATCATAGTGATCATCATCATCATCAACTTCAGGTGGCGCTGTAAATCGCTGCTGTGGTCTTCACGAGAGCACGCCATGCAACTCTTTAACCTGCCATTTGTGTTGCACCTTTCATTCCTTGTCCAGACACTTTCTTGATATCATCAGTCCAAGATATTGGGAGACGACCTCTACCCCGTTTTCCTTCGACTGCTCCTTGCAGTATTTGCTTCTCAACACCTTCCGATCTCCTAACAATGGGCCCAAAATAGTTTAGTTTTCTTTCCATGATTCCCCTTCTGATGGTCAAGTCTGTTCCAATCTTTTCCAGGACCAATACATTTGTCTTTTTATCTTTCCATGACACCTGCAACAGCCTCCTGTAGCATCACATTTCAAAGGCATCAACTCTCTTTCTGTCGTTCTTTGTCATGGCCCAGGACTCACTTCCGTAAGTCGCAATAGAGAAAGAAGTGATAATGATAATAATAATAATGATAATGATGATGATAATAAAAATAATAACAATAATAATAATATCATCATTTATAACACTTCGAATGATAATAGTGATAATTATAATAAAAATGATAGTGATAATGATATTAATAAAATTAATAATAATGATAAATATAATGACGAGTACTTTTATTCAATACTACTATTTTGTACTTCTTCTTCTTTTTCTTTTTTTCTTTCTTCTTCTTCTTTCTTCTTCTTCTTCTTCTTCTTCTTCTTCTTCTTCTTCTTCTTCTTCTTCTTCTTCTTCTTCTATTACTTCTTCTATTTATTTAGTCCAGAATCTGGCCATTTTTTTCGTTTTACAATCACTAACGCAACGCGATCTTCCTGTACCAGCTGTAAGCCGAAGATTTTGCGTGATCCTCGAAATTCGTGGATCACGCCATCTTTTGCTTGCAGCAGGTATGTTTATGGGAGAGATCGCGAAATAAAAAAAAACTTCTACTTCTACTTCTACTTCTACTTCTACTTCTACTATTCTACTTTTCCTTTACTTCTGCTACTTCATAGAGTTGTCGTGGTCGAGTGGATATGTCATGGGACTGTGGATCACAACATCCGCGGTTCGAGTCCCGCCGCGGCACTATATCCTTTGGTAAGACATTAATCTACATTTGTGCGCTGATAACGGCTGTCGGAGCTAAATATTATACAAATAATGAATGCTTAAGAGTTCAATAGTGCGAATATTTTCATGAGTTGAAAGATTAACGTTCTATGAAAATGAAAATATTTGCACTATTGAACGAATGAAAAACATTCATTCTTTGTTTTATACAACATCTTTCAACAAATTATGCTTTGCTCCTTATATTAAAGATAAATTAAAGTTGGAGTCAGGCCTGCTCGATTACATTCAGATTGCCTCCGCGTCATATGCGCGCAGCTAATAACAATGGGATACGTGCAGGGCAGAGAGGTACGTACGCGTCGCAGTCTGCATATAACCAAAAATGCACGGCGAATATAACCAAAAATGCACGGTCGTGCAATAGTATTATTTATTGAATATCATGTGACCAACAATCATCTAATCAAATGACAAGGATCTACGTAGGTGTTGTATAAAGGGTAATAATTGTAATTATGTAATGTCATTTATGTAAAGTACACTATGTCTTAGGACAGGAATTGCGCTATATCAGTGGTACATATTATTATTATCTATTACTGTACCAATACTTTTCTGCCTTTCTACTTCTAAAGTATACCTACATGCGTTTATGTTTTTTGGATGTCCGTATTTGAACGTCTGTTATTTTCTTGAATTATGGGAAAGATGAAAATAACCTTATTCAGGGGGAATTTTTTTGGATGCTGTGTACTGAAACTTAATTATGCCTACATCTTTCAAGGAGATGTTTCCTTTGTTGACACACAGATACTAACCGGTCTTCTTCAGATACATCCGTTAATATCGAAACTCTTTCTGAGTAAACACATTTTTTTCTGGTTATGTTTGTGCTTTATTCTTTTATTATTATTTTTTTTTTTGGGGGGGGGGTGGGGTGTTCGTTCTTGTTATACAGAATACTTCGTATTTAATTCCTAAAAGGCATGCTCGTTTTTTCACCTTAATGTCAATTGCTAAATCATGTTCCGCCGCCTATTACTATTCCATGTAATCGTTAATTCGTCACAGACTTTCGTATTTCTGTATATTTGTTGGTGTGTCTTCATCTCTCGTGTTTTGTCTCTAGTCGCCTCTACTTTTCTTACCATGTTATTTCGTACTTAAAGGGATTGGGTATCTTTATCTCAGATTCTAAACAAAATCCTGGATTTAGCTCATGCTGCAATCATAATTATAAACCTTTAGGTCAGTCAGGAATCCCATGACGTTTACAAGCCGATCGCCCGTCTGATTATCAAGATATTTATGATTGGAATTCGAAATTTCAAACACCGTTTTCCCAACGGTTTTTATTACACTACAGTCTAGTGGGGAAATGAGTATGGTAAAACCGGTCACTCAAAGATTTTTACTTTTTTGAGGCACTTCATGATCATTTTGAAGCGCCATTTTTTTAGTGCTTCAATATTACACCAGTAGGGCGATGCATCTCAGATTCGGCATTGTTAAACAATGCCTTTAATTCTGTATTTGTGTCTCTGTATTGTTTGTTACGAGTTTACGCGTACTATCGTCTTTTTCTTTTCCATACTGTTTTGCATACGGCTATCGCACTTCTTCTTTCTATTGCTCTTGCCGAACCACTCCTTACTCTTTTCTGACTGGAGTTTCTCTTTCTCTTTGCATGCTACAAAAAACACTTTAAGTTATTTTATTATGGATGTGCGTAAAATATTTCCGTTTTACTTAATGGATGTCTTTTTTTAGAGGACAAAGTGCAAATGGCCATGACTCTGTCTCCCATAATAAGTTTGATGATTGTGCAGTAGACGCAATGAATTCCCAGGGTCGTAAATTTAATTTTGATTTTGACCCTAACGATGACATATTTACCTATATAGATCTTCTTTTTACGAAATTTCCAGAAACAGAATTCTAATGATTTCTCTCTTTCACATTGTAATATACGCAGTGAACACAACAATTTCGATGATTTCATAATTGTCTGATAATCTGATTTGAAACATAACTTTTTTTGTCATTGGTCTTTCAGAACTTTGGTTTACTGATATCGCGCTGCAATCGTTGGGTTTATTACCCATGTATGACCTTGTCACAACCAACCGACTTGGAAGGATATGAGGAGGAGTCGCTATATTCATATATCAAAATATGTTATTTGAGGCCAGATTTAAATTTCATGGAAAGTTTCATCGAAACAATATTTGTCGAAGTTAATATTTGCATATTTTGAGATATGAGTATATGTGAATATATGAATATTTTTTTTATCATTTGGTAATTATATAAATAAGAACAATCTACAGACCTCCCAATTCTAATCAAGATTTAAAAAAAATTAAACGCTTTTCGAAATTGTTGTCACACCCATCAATGATGAATAAGAGTTTTTTTTTTACTGGGCGACTCTAATGTTAATTTAATGAATTATGCTCTGAATTATTCACTGAAAACTTTGTTGAGACACTTCTCACGGCTATATAGCTTCTTCCCACTCATTACTAAACCAGCAAGGATTACCTATCAGTCATTCGACATCATTGATTGGTTATATATTAACCAATATTAGTTTTCTTTCAAGATCTGGGATAATTTTATCAGACCTCTCAGATCACTTTCCTAATTTTACTCACTTTCCTACAAAGAGGATCACCCACATATTCATAATATGAAATACACTTAGCGCGATTTCTCGGACGAAAATAGTTATTTTGAGAAGAGCACAAAAATTATTAATATAACTTAGCAACTCAATTTGTGTAGAAATGATATTAGAAATACCTGGCGAGTAAAAGAAAAATGTTATTAATGGAAATACTTTATTTTTATAAGTATAACAAATCAAAGTCAATGGTAAGAATATTGGAAATATTCAAGAAGTTGCGAATTCTTTTAATGATTTCTTGTCTGCAAAATTTCCGTCACTTTGCTGATTTTCACCGTGCTCCAGATCCGATATCTTTATCCTTCAATCCGGTTATTAAAGGGAACCAAAACCTTCATCCTAAGTTACCATTATTGTAAAGTTTAAACGATTTGAATAAGATTAGTGAAAAATTGAACAAAATCAGGCAAGGTATAAGGAAGTTAAAGCTAAATAAATAACTTGTCACCAGAGGGCGATATTTAATTTGATGACATCATTTGTGGACAACTCTCCATGCCTTCTGATCATGGAATATCACAATTCTTTCATTTTCTTCGTATTCATTTGTGTTCAATATCCGACTTCATAAAATGTGAAGTAGAATATCATTCTGCATTCTATATCTTGTTTTCAGGGGAGTAGATTATCTCAATCACAAGAAAGAAGGAAAAACGTGAAATTCCATGATCAGAAGGCATGGAGAGTTGTCCACAAATGATGCCATCAAATTAAATATCGCCCTCTGGTGACAAGTTATTTCTTTAGCTTTAACTTCCTTATACCTTACCTGATTCTGTTCAATTTTTCACTAATCTTATTCAAATCGTTTAAACTTTACAATAAAGGTAACTTAGAATGAAGGTTTTGATTTCCTTTAAGATGGAAATTATCGGTGTTATCAATGGAATGAAAAATAGGAATAATATTGGATGAGAAGTTATCATGAAGACCTCATATGGTTGACATGTGTAAAATAATTCCCAGAAATATTGGCATTCAACATAGTTAGGTAATTTTTTTCTTTCTCAAATATTATTGAATTTACTCTTCTCTTGTTCTTCCTAATTTGAATTATAGAATTCTAGCCTGAGGCAACTGTGCAGGCTCGTCTTTTTACAAAAACCTTACTTCTTCAGAAAAAAGTCATTACACTCTTTTTATCTAACAAAATTCTAAAGATACGTGATCTTTTTTCTTATAATGGGAATTTTTTATGTTTTCGATCTCTCTCTCTCTCTCTCTCTCTCCCTCCCTCTCTCTCTCTCTCTCTCTCTCCCTCCCCTCTCTCTCTCTCTCTCTCTCTCCCTCTCTCTCTCTCTCTCTCTCTCTCTAAATCCATTCATTGTCGTTGGTTTGATTGGTTGATTTTTATTCGCCAAGCTTCCAACATACAATATACAAGAATAACAGATCAAAATTAAGTCAGCTTGAACAGGATAACCCACGAAAGCTCGAGAGCTTATTTCCAGTGGGGTCCCCGACATACATGTACAAAATTAATAAGTTAAAATAGTAATATTTACAGACAGATAAGAACAAAAACTTATTAAAGATAATAATGATTAAACTGATGATAGAAATGATAATAAGTACAAAAAGAAAAAGAATGAATATGTAGAATTTCTATAACGTACAAAAACATAAGTATATACAAAATGAAAAAAGTATGAACCGGCAGAAGAATAACAATTTCAATCATATAACATGTCATTCGCTTCTCTTCTCTGACTCTCAAGTGTTAGGTATTCCTTTAATTTCCTCTTAAAATGAGCAAAGTTTTCTATTTCCTTTATATCATTAGGAAGGGAATTTCATTGTTTATGGCATTGTAATAAAACGAATTTCCAATACTACCTACTCTTTCTGGTAAGTTAAAGTTGAATAGGCTATTTCTTGTATTATAATAATGTAAGTCGGTAACAAGATCGAAGTTAGATCGAATATAATGATTCGACCCTAGTATGATATATTTTATGCACGTAATGCAATACGAGTTGTGTTGATTTTTGGTTGACTTCAAGAAAACCAGCTTTACAAAGTTCGCTGTAGCAAACATGAGTTCTTGGACCAGAACAGTTGATGAATCTCACCATTTTGTTCTGTATAATTTGCAACTTCTTTTGATCTGACTTGTTTATGTAACTATACCATGCAGGGTTAGCATAGTCAAATAAACATTGAATAAGAGCAAAACAGAGTATACGTCTTGCTTTTAAATCCATACAACTTTGATATCTGTACAAACATTTCAGACGAGAATTTGCTTTTTTTTACAACTGATTCTACTAAAGACGAAAATGAAATGGCGCTAGCCAACTCAATGCCTAAATACTTCACAGATTCTTTTCTCTTGATTACTTGATTATTGTGTGTCACTTTGAATTCAAATGACTTTTTAGAACTACTTTTAGAACAAAACGAAATGCTTTCTGTTTTTCCCAAGTGTAAAGAAAGCTTATTATCAGTCATCCAATCGACACACGTAGACAGCTGTTCACTGAGCTTTTCCTCAAGATATTTTGGATTAGGATTTGAATAGAGTAGTACGCTGTCATCTGCGTACAATAATAGTTTAAAGTCTTTTATACAAATACACATATCATTGATATAACTTGTAAATAGAATTGGGCCTAAAATACTTCCCTGAGGAACACTGCATGTTATAGGCATAAGTTTGGAACTAATATCATGAAAGGCCACTACTTGGTGTCGATTAGACAAGTAGGACCTGAACCACTCTAAACTTGCCTTATTAAAACCCATTAGTTGTAACTTCTTCAATAAGACGCAATGATTAACTGTATCAAAAGCTTTTTGCAGATCAAGGAGCACCATACCAGTCCAACAAAGCGCCCTTTGGAAGTTTCTGTCCTCAAATAATCAGTCAAATGAATTAGACATGTTTCAGTCGAATAGTCATATCGAAAATCAGATTGAAATTCATAAATTATATGTTCTTTGAAGTATTTTTCAATTTGAACACAGACCGAATTTTCTAGAATCTTTGATGCTACGCTTAAAACACTAATAGTTCTATAGTTGCTAACATCAGTTTTATCTTTCTTTTTATAAAGTGAAGTCACTTTTGCTATTTTCATATCATCTGGAAAAGTACTCGTCAAGATAGATAGGTTCATTAAGTAACTTAAAGGCTTATATAAAACCTTCGCACCATCTTTTAGAAATTTAGCTGAAATCATGTCTACCCCAGTACTGTTTGATACATTCAATTTACGTAACTCTTTGAAAACAAATTGTTCACTGATTGGTAATAACTCGAAGCTGTTTTCACGTACACCTTTTCTTTCGTAAAACTCGCATTACAATCATAGTCTGCGCTGAAAAGGTCTTTGGAAGGGGGAGTTTGTCTATTAATTTGGCAGCCACATTTGTGAAATAAGAATTGAATTCAATAGCGATGGCCATCTTATCGTGACATAATTCCCCATCGATTGTAATGACAGATTCTTGTT
Source organism: Mesocentrotus franciscanus (assembly GCA_037976565.1). Classification (NCBI taxonomy): domain Eukaryota; kingdom Metazoa; phylum Echinodermata; class Echinoidea; order Camarodonta; family Strongylocentrotidae; genus Mesocentrotus; species Mesocentrotus franciscanus. The sequence continues at coordinate 7,805,278 of CP137686.1, forward strand.
CTTTTCTCTTCTTAATCCTAAGCTTTTTAGATTCTGCCAAAGCCTTTTCGAATCTTGTTTATTTTCTTCTATCTTGTTTTGCAAGTAATCAAGTTTAGCATTTTTCACCTCTCTTTGGACCATATTTCTTATTACTCTGTATCTTTTATATAGAGCGTCTCATCATTTAATCTTTTCCTCATTTTTTTTTTATACTATATTTCTCTCTTGAATTAGGGAAAGAATATCTTTAGTCACCCAAGTCATTTGCTCTTTTCCTCATTTTTTTGTATACTATATTTCTCTCTTGAATTAGGGAAAGAATATCTATAGTCACCCAAGTTCCTGATCTTTGTTTTATTCTAATCCGTTTCAGTGGCGCTATCATATTCAAAGATGAGATAAAAACATGTTGAAATATTGACCATGCCTCATTTACATCTGTACAGTCAGTTATTCCTGACCAATCAACATCAGATAGTTGAAGATTGAAAGTCTCTTCTGTATATTTTTCATGGATCTGATATCATTAGTCCTGTGATGACCTATAGCCAGTCTAATATTTTTCCGTGTACAGAAAGTAAAAGAATTGTCGCTAATACCTAGATCAATGACACCACTTTGACTTATTCATGTGTCTTGTTTCTGTTTGTTCCTCTTGATAACGAAAAACTAACGAATATAATTTTATCACGATCTTTAAATATAATCTTCACATTAATTATAATCCTGTTCACTTGGATAAATCGCAAAACAGAATAATCTGGATTTTCGATACCAGAACACTGGATTCAAAGGCCTACTCCGGTCCAAAACTAAGTTGCATTCGACAGATAAAAGGGATTGAGAACAACAGACAACTACGAGAAAATATATTCTTTTTATTGATCAGAGCATCACTATCTATTTGAGAAAAGTTACCAAGTCTGTCATGAGTTCGTAACATCATTCCGTCACTATAAACACATTGTTTCATCCTACTATGATATGGCGATTTCCCAATTGTACCCCGAAAGGACTCCGTAGAAACAAATAATAAAATATGTTATTATCTCCCCCCCCCCCTTTTTGGTATTAAAAAGTAGAAAATAATATAGACAACAAGGGGCATGCAAAGGTTACACAATTCTTTCCCCTCGTAGCCATTTAATTTAATGCACAACATCGCATGTATTGATACTTATAAACAATTTTGTTGGCCTTTACTAGCCAGGGTATAAAGCCCTGCACCACTTTTAAGAGAGGGTGGATATTCTGTACAAATAAACCCAAGGAATACAATTAATTTAATCAGTGATTGAAAATTTGGAGAAATTTCGGCGAATGGTTGCCGTAAAGTAAAGTGTCAAATTAGGGTCTGTGCTTGCAGACTAGTGGCTGCGCTTCCTCCCAAACGAATTAATTTGTCAAATAGCGTCGGTAGAATGCAAAGTATGATTTTCCCCAATTAGTCGCTGTGGTCCCTTTTAATGTTCCCCGGGTCTTGCCCCCCGAGAAAAGGGGGAAATCGCTGACATTGCTTGCAACAGAAGCCCATCGGAGCCCCCATCCCCCCGGGCTCCTCCCCTTTTCCCACCATCCCCACCATTTTCTTCCAGAATCGAGACTGTTGGCTGAGCCTGTTCAGCACCCACACTTTCAAAAATGCTCCGTCTTCCCTGCATTTTACTGTTGTGCAAGCGATTGTAAATAAACTCCGACATATTTTTGCCAGGTAATTATGCCGTTAAATGACTTTACAATCAACAGGTAAATATATACCTTTTTTCTAATTACCTCCAATTTAAGCCACTGAACAAGCTAAACTTGTGAAGTGGGCTATAAATAACTAATTAAGGGTCGTTCGCGTAATTGCTAAACATTCTTCTTAAATATTTTTGCCTTTTTGTTTGAAAGGTTAGTATCTTGACTTCTCACATTGTCCTGTCCGTGTCTATACATGATTTTCCTTTTTTTCTTCTCCAAACACTTTAATATGCAATATTGTAGACAGTCACTACTCCGTGCTATAGGTTAATAGTGCAATTAATTGAATATAGCGCAGTTAGCACACAAATAAGATCGCTCGATGAAAACTCCTTTATAGAGGCACCACCAACGGTATATGCAGGACGTCTGCCGATTAATTTTAAATAACACTTTTATCAAGTTCTGGTAGTAAGATAGTTTAAAACATTTGATGGGAATCATGGGATACAAAATGAATGCGTGCACAACACCCCCCCCCCCGTTCTCTCTCCCTCTCTCTCTCTCTCTCTCTTTCCCTCTCTATGTTGCTTCATCACCAAGGACTATTCGAATAATGACCCAACTGTGAACATCGTCCGTTATAAGTATGTAGCTTCAAATTTAAAAAAAGCTATAATACTGCCTAATATCTTGATGATTAGCCATTCAACGGTAGAAAAAAAAAAATAGGAAGAAGAAAATAAATAAATTGAAATTAAATGGAATATTAAAGACGGGGAGAAACAGATTAAACAATACACAAATCTAAGAGGAGGAACAGTGGAGGAGTTGAGAAGATCGAAAGGAGAGGAGAGATATAAAATAATAAACTCCCAAACAGCCTAAACTATAAAAGTATAAATATAACACATAATTTTCGATTTACATTATTTTTAATGAGTATGTTGAAATTCAGTAAAGCATATACAGATCAATTTGATAAAGCGGTAACCTTCAGAAATATCGCAGATAAACATTATTTCTTCAGTTTATTGCATGCTAAAATGATAAAATATCAGAACAATAGATTCAGGGTTCTGGGTAATACCAATTAATGCTTTTAATGGGATACTCGTTTTAATGCCTCCACTTATTTATTTATTCGAGGCTTTTTTGTGTGTCGCATCCACGAAAAAAGGTCACTGTTTCGGAGCAACCAATGTCAGGAAGATATGACTTAAACCAAGAACTCTAATCTGAAGGAGTATAATCTCTTTGACTCTATATAATAACTTCCATCATAAAAAGTGAAGAGCGTTGCTTTCTTTATCAGTGAACAATTCTTTCTCTAGTGAAGAACCTTAATTTAGGTAAATATCCCGCACAATAAAACGCTCCATCAAATGACTTGTGTTGGAATGGAACATCGAGGATAAGAACTGTTGACATAAGAGACGTAAAAGAAAGAGGTTTTTGGCTGGCTGACATTTTGCTCCTGGACTTCGACAACTTATCAACTTAAGTTGCAGGTGACGTAAATCATTCGGTAAGTCCCTTTGGAATTATACGATTGAAATTATTTGTCATTGGTTGTTTTTAGCTCATTTATTCAGAAATGGGTTGTAATTCATAGTTTTAACCTAACACCCGGTGGCCCGTATTCTAATAGAACTTAAACTCTGATCTTAAGTTTTTGTTCAAAATCGGGTTTAACAAAAGGCAGTTAGTCTGGGGTCTAAGTTTTATTTTTTGTTAAACATTTTGTTAGACCCAGGTTCGGGTTAAACTGATTATTGACCGATGTGTTGGCGTTTTTTGTTGTTGTTAGACGTCATCTAATACGTGACGACTAAAGGTCTTGAGTAGAACGCCTTTGTATTCTATGTAGTTTTGGATGGGCGTGAATTAGGTCCTCAACTCTACAACTATACTTGCCCATGCACAGTTTCAGAGAGTAGGAGCCTGACATTTCGAAAGCCTCCAACCATTCAAAACATCTTACCCTATGCTGAAATGCAAAATTTAACAAAATCCTTTCGAAGCTTGTCCGTAAAGGAACATATAAATACTCCCGTCCACTCGCTCTCTCCCCTCACTCTCTCTCTCTCTCTCTCTAATTTGTTACAGTTTTTGTGCCCACATTGTGGTGGTGCCTACGCCAGGGCATCCCCTAGGCCCAAGCACACCTGTATACTTTTGTAAACTAACTCATTGAAACCTGATCTTTTCGTTGCCATTGTACCCCTTTTTATCAAAGAATGTTACCAAAGTCAGTACTTAAATCTCTGAAAAGTGCCAATAATACTTAAAAGGGGGGCTGAAACTGAATCGTTGATTTCATAACAGGATCGCAAAGACTTTATAGAAATGAACCTTTGGCAATTTCAATAGCCTTGCCCATCACGTAATGAAGTGTGCCGGCGAACATATGATTTGTATGGGCACTACAATAGCAGGGTATTAACATTGCCCTTGAGTCGATTCTTGAAAGTCTTTGCAATCATTTTGAATATATAAGATAATTATTGTTAGTCTAGTTTCAAATATATCGAGACCCAACTCCCAATAATCCTTTGGGTATAATCATATTAGGTATACATGGACGTTTTAAGAGATGGAGCCTCAACTTTCAAGTAACGAAAGTTTGTGCAAACATCTAGTAGATTATAAATGATGTATATTGGATCAATGAACATGTCTTGATCTTTGATGTCAGATGTTTAATGCCGCCGAAGTAAATGAAAGAGATTTCGCGGTTTCTATGATGAGCAGAGAATTTCATAAACCAACGAACACAACAAGCGATTACGCAGTCGTAATGGAAAATATTACGATGTTATTCTTGAATTTCCTTTTAATTTAAAGAATTTATTCAATCATAGCCTTGAATAGTGCTGTAAAATCTTTATTATACAAATGTCATGGTTATAAAACGAAATTTGATGATTTGCTCGTCGTTTTGTGAACATACTTCAAAAGCAACCTATTTGTTATGGCAATAATGTCCTTTGGTGAGACATCTACATGTGAAACACTTACCCAGGTGGGGTAAATTGTAGGAATTAGTTCCTTGAAATTCTAGAGCGCCATTCTGGCAGCCACGCTAAAGCCGGGGTAATAAATATTGTGGAGCTTCGGTTGTGTCAACACTGACAGACATGAGCGCTGTACAATATCTAACCCACTATTATTCTTACTTTTTGTTATTATCATTATTGTTATTATCATTATAATCATCATCACCATCATCATCATCATCACCATCACCATCATCTTCACCTTAATCATCATCATCATCATCATTATCAAAGCATGATATCTTATAGATTTACAAGGCGGAGCACTAAACATTCCCATATCAATCATGTTTATAATCATGTCTCGAATACGCAATATTTTGAAATAACAACTAAGATTCTGAAAAGCGTAATGATATGCACTTGGTAGGTAGACTCTGAGCTCCATTGAATAGAATAAGGCCCTAACATTAACAGGAGAACTATTCCCCCATGTACCTTAATCAGTGAAGTACAGCATTTTGCGAATGACGAAATAATCTATAATTAATGAAAAGAGATCAAATCTTGTTCAGCCATTTTCACACTCAATTTGGGGGCCTAAATGAGTACTTGAAGCGGCCTCTTCTCTATTATCCTGCAGGAAAACAAAATAATTTCTTGATATGGAGCACTGTCTTGAGTAAATACATGCTTGGTACCCAATGCGTGAAAGTGTCCATGGCAGGGACCGTGACTACAGCCAAGATACCAGAAGTTCCGTTAGACTGAAGGTCCGCGAGAACGAAGGCCCACAAGGCCAAAATTTCCATTTCGTGAAGATTTTATCAAGTGGCCCTTTAGTCTCGTGAACCTTCAAGACCATGACACAAAAATGTCATATACCTTCTTTTCTATGGTCCTTTCAGCAGTTGGAATTTTAAGCCTTCAGACCAGTCTTCAGATAGCCAAAACAGTAAACTGTCAAACGTAAAGTACATTTTAATATATGGCGCATTGTCTTGAAATGTTTAATGTGTGACAGTGTTCATGACATGGACCGTGACTAGAGTTAAGATAGCAAAAGTTCCGCGAGACCGAAGATTCGCGAGAACGAAAGCCCACTAGGCCCAATTTTCATTTCGTGAAAATTTGGTCCAATTGGCCATTAGGCCTTTAATTCATGACACTAAAACGTCATAGAAATTATGTTCTCTGTTCCTTTGTACAATTTGAATTTTGAGCGTTCCGACCAGTCGTCTGATAGCCGAGAAGACGGTGGGTATTTACTCCTGTAGGCCGTTGGAATCTTAAACCCTTTGGTCTGCTGGGATGTCCCAAAGGCCATGGGTAGGATACATGAAAGTATGACCAGGCAGGGAATTTAGTACAGGTCCATTGTGAAAGTCATATAACATTTTCTCACAAAATTGTTGGCCTGTCCTAACAGTATATGTATTTTTTTATTTCCTTTTTTCTTACTTTTTTTTGTTGTTTTTTTGGTAAAATCTTGTAATTTTCCTTTTTAATTGTTTTAGTCTTTTTTTTTTCTCCTTCTCTCTTTGTTGCTTTATAGCTATCATCATGGCTCACAACTTCATCTATTCCCTTCTGATATTGGTAACGTTGTCCTTCGTTGAAGGTCAGGACACCTCACATTTCAACTTCTCGTACGGTACGGAATTTCTTGCCCTTTACGAAGAACAAGAAGTGCCTTTGATCATTACCCTCATTGACAAGGATCCAGCCATAACAACAGGGATGCTACAACTGAGAAGTGCTGATCCAAAATCTTTGCAGTTCAAGGTTTGACGGATATCAACATAGCTGCATCTGTTGGAACTGTACCTGTCAACATCAGCTCATCCATCAAGGGCCTCTTCTTTGGCATCAGTACACTCGAGATCTACTACACCGACGTGGGTGTTGCGGAAAATGAGTTGGTGGGTACATATGTTGTCAAGGTCTCAACAATTCCCACTATCCTAACACCTGTCTTTAGCTACCTAACTCTTGTCTGGTTGATCATCTCATACGTCATGATGGGCAGTAAGATGAAAGGGAGTGATGTATGGAGTAAGATCAAGAAGCCCTGGGTTCTCCTCTTGGCTATGGCTTGTCAGTTTGTTCTCATGCCAGCCCTAGCCTTCGCGTTGTCCAAGGTTTTCAGACTGGACAGTTCTACATCCTTGGGGTTGATCATGGTAGGAACCTGTCCAGGTGGCTGGCTCAGCAATATTTTCAGTCTTTTACTCGACTGCGATTTTATCCTGAGTCTTACCATGACGTTCTGTTCTACCATACTGGCCATGGGAATGATGCCTTTCAACCTCTGGCTCTACGCTCGTCCGCTCACCACCGGAGAAGAGAATCTAGAAACGCCATATTTTGATCTCTTTCTCCAGATCATGTATCTGATCATTCCAGTTGGTTTGAGCATGCTGATTGCTCGATTCTCCAGCAAATTCAGGAAATATTGCGACAAGCTTCTAAAGCCAGTCGCAACCCTGTGTATCCTTATCGCAGTTAGCATCGGAGTCCCTGCCCAGCTTCATATTTACCAGAGCGCAACCATCGAGGAGTATGCCGTCTCAGCACTACTTCCTCTCTTCGGCTGTATCGCTGGCTTGATCATTTCGAAAATAGTCTGCATCGAGCGGAAGCAGGCCATTACGGTTTCGTTAGAGACTGGTGCCCAGAACAGTCTCCTAGCGACTACCATGTTGGCATTTTTCTACCCAAGGCCTGAGGCTGATCTTATCGCTAAAATACCGTACATCATGGCCCTGCTTAGTCTCTGTGAGGGTATCATAGTCACAGTCATCTACACCCTCTCCCGTTATATTTTCTGCAAAGAACGGTTCGCAGAAAAAGATGCCGAAAATAATGAGAATACTACAGAAGTGAGGAAATCTACCGAGCTTGAAAATTGTGAGAAAGACATTCCCTTATACGTCACTGATCCGACTTCAATCGCTGTTGGATTGAAGACCACCTTAGACGATGAGGGTCATATCAATACCGCATTTACTCAGTGATTACCACGTTATCTAATCTAACATGCAAGGAGGCCATTCCTTATACCATAGTCACACCTCCAAACCGACTCCATACCGACTCTAAACCGACATATTCTTGGCCATTGAACTTGGGTGATAGAATTGTTTGTTCGCTCTGTAGTTGGTCTGGTGTCGGTCTCCTTGCCTCCTTGGTGTGACTGGGAGTTTAGTGGCAATAGTTGTCCTCTATCAACAAGTCTGATTCCGCATCCGTATAATAATATATACGCGTGGCATTCCCGGCTTCGCTGCTTGCTGTGCTACTGCATATAAACCGTATAACAGTGACTTGTCTGTTTTGACATATTTTATTCCAAAATATCATGCATTAAAACAACCCATGACATATGAACTCTTTAGTTTAGTTCACCATTACTACACTTTTGGCAGATGAAGGTCACAATTCTTTTCGTCATAGTTAGGGTAATGATTACACATACTATGGAGATTTGGTAATTTTTATACCATTTTTCTAATTTATACCTTTCCCATTCTGACTCTGCAAATAATTCGGTTTAGAAGCGGAGCAAGCAGCGTGACTGTGGTGACAGCGGTGTTCACTGATGCAGAACGTATCCGGTTTATGAAGGACATCCGTTGTCTTCAAAAAAACGTCTGTTTCCTTGACTAATAAAGATCAGTTTATGATATTTCTTAGTATACTTGTTATGTTAATAGGTTCGATTTTTTTCATAGTAAAGTTCTGATGATTCTGCTTCTAAGAGAAAAGTTCATTATGGCGTATCCACAATGTTTTTTTTGGGGTCATTTTTTGCCATTGAATTCCTGTTTTTGTTTGCCTGTTTAGATTATCATATTTTAATGTCACTGTAATCATAAGTTAAAGAGCTGCATGCACTTCAAGCGCACGCTTACGCTGCAGCTCTTCTGCATTTGCTATGTCAAATCGTTCCCAGCATTATTGTGTTATTCATTGTGATTTGAAAAAATATTACCACTATGTACAAAATGTTCGTTTTGTTACTGATTATTATCGTAGGAAAAATGCAGAAATCAATAAATCAAATCAAATCAAATCATATGATCCCAGTTACAGCCCCCCCCCTCCCCGGGTTGTGGGGGCATCACACCTTTCGTTTTATGCGAACATCATATCAAATTCAACATGCAACTAGTACCTGTTATTTTCTACATTACATCCAAAATGTTAAACTATCATTGTGAGAAGACGACCTACGAAAATAAGATAATACATAGGTTCTGATCTGCGTTACATCTGCATGCTTTTTCCGCATCTCTTGAGTAAGATATTATACCCTGTTACTTTACTGTCCTTCCTTCCACTTTCCTTGAATTCCAATAATATGTTTAGATTTTTGTGGAGTATATATCATACAAGTTTCCTTTTACCCGATTACTACGGTAAACATGTCTGCCTGTCTGTCTACATGGCTGTCTGTCGTATTAGCAGTGTACAGAAAATTACTATAAAAAGAAGCAGGTCTAATACACCACAATATTTTGTTTGGGCTTCTCTGATTATTTACGTGTTAAATTTTGTATTTTTAAAAATGTCTCTATTTTGTGTAGGCCCCTGCTAATAACAATGTAGTAGGCAATCCGTGTTTCAGACATACACCCTGTTTTCCATCCATCAAAAATGTATCGGTTCAATATCAATAATAGCAGACGGTCTTTAGTCGGCCTATTCTTTGAATTGAAACAAATAAAAAAAAAATCAAAGATTTCAGGAGGAGCGTTTCGTCAAGTCCCTAACGCCAGCGTGTGTTGGGCAAACTGGCCCAGTTAAAATGTGGACCCCCCCCCCACACCATATTAATTTTCTTGATACGCCAGCAATGATATTGACATGGAAATACACTAATGTCCATTTACCGTTCTAATGTAAACATTGTATTTGCAAATGTATGAATAATTGCACGTACATCTCATCATTATCTTATAATAATTAATTGTCCGTTGACCGCGAAATAAATAATGAAACTCTGAGAAACTACTCTTCCAGAAAAGCTTGATTGTGTTATTGATTCATGTAGAACTTTGAAGTTAAGTGTGTTTTTATCTTCCTCTTCTTCGACCCACATGCAACGTAAAGCAAATTCGTCTCTAACAAAGAATTTTTCTATCTCAGTCTATTTGTCGTAGGAGATAACGACAAAAGTTAGTATGGTGAGGGAGCGAGATGTATATATATAAATGGACATGAAAGCATAGATATATAGTATAAGTCTACATATTAAGAAAAAGTGTTGTGAAGGGGTGTGCATGATGTGTGTGTGTGTGTGTGTGTGTGCTCTTGTGTGTGTGCGTGTGTGAGAGAGAGAGAGACACACACACACACACGTATTAGGACAATTAACCCCTGGACAATTAATCACCCCCGGAAAAAATACCCCCAGGAAAATTACCCCCTTAGGACAACCACCCCGTAGGACAATTACCCCCCCCCCCGTGGACAATTACCCCTCGAGGACAATTACCCCACACCCTGAAATTACCCCTAGGATAATTACCCCCAGGTCAACCAAGGACAATCACCCCGAGGACAATTACCCCGAAAATTACCCCCCTGTTCATTAAAGGGGAAGTCTACCCTGATAATGAGAAGGTTTTAATAAAATCATAATTTTTTTCGGGGAGTAATTGTCCTCGGGGGAGATGATTGTCCAAAGGGGTCATTTTCAGGGGGTAATTGTCCTTTGAGGGGGTAATTTCCCGGGCGTATCAAGACAATTACCCCTGGAGAATCACCCCGGAGAGATACCCCGGAAAAATCCCCCAAGGACAATAACCCCCTAGAAAATCCCCCGGATAAATACCCCCAAGGACAACCACCCCCAAAGGACAATTAAATTAACCCCCGGGAAATTACCCCCAGAAAATTACCCCCTAGGACAATTACCCCCCGTGGACGATTACCTCCCCCGCCGAGGACAATTACCCCCCTTCAAATGACCCCCGTTCATCAAAGAGAAAGTTTATTGATTTTAAACTTGACTGAATTTGGTATCATTGCAATCGAAAAATTACCCAGAGTAAAATTATTACATTTGTGTAACTTGTAAATTCGAGCGAAGATTATAAAAGTTGATTAAACTTTACGAAAAATCGATCCCACTCAAGACCCCGAAAACATCGTAATTCAGCTGATTTTTCAGTAACGTCACAATATGAACGATGGGCCGCTCAGCTGAAATGATCGACGACGGTGCGCGATGCAGTTCGCGTGCAATTCACATGTATTGCATTGACTCTTGGGTACCGTACCCATTCATACCCAACGTTGATAAACAACGTTGGGTATACTGTTGATACTGTTGACAACTTTAAGGCGCGTCTTAAAACATTTCTTTTTAAAAATACTTTCCAATGTTGACGAGAGGAAGTATGTTGAACATATCTCACTCTTCTTATGTTACTCTATCCACCTTTCCTTCTTACTCTTTCTTACAGCGCATAGAGACATATTGTGATACGCGCTATATAAGTACGGTATATTATTGTTATTATTATCAAAATCCCCTGGAAATCTCGATATGGACGAAATCATATTTGATTTGAGTTTTGAGGAGATTTGGGAGATCTCTAGACTATAGATCAATTGTATAACTTCCAAATAGCGAGTGGATATAACATCGATGTAGCGTTCAAGTATACCCGTAGGCCTGTCTGTGCATTACGCCTATGTCGTATCCGGAAACCTACCCCCTGGACATCCACCCCCGGGGGGTAATTGTCCTCGGGGGAGGGGGGTTGTCCCCGGGGGGTAATTTTCCGGAGGGTAATTGTCCCGCTTGTAATAGACCGTGGGGTGATTGTCCAGGGAGTAATTGTCCTAGAAATCACTGGAGAATATCCCCCAGCGCGTTCGACGGCCACACGTCGATCTATATTGTGAATTGGGATGAGCGTTCTATTACCAGTTCTGTGTCTCTACCCCGATGTTTTGGGGGATCGGGCGTTGATACACAGCGCCGGGTCTCCATCATAGAAAACCGCGCTGTCGTTTATCAGATTTAATCGAGAATTACCAAACGGTTTGAAAAATTAAAAATCTAAGAGAGTGGTATTACAAATGATACAAACATCTAATTTGCATGAAAACATGTGTTCAATTTTAAGTCAGTCAAGTTTTATTTCCACATCTGATTAAAAAAAAACAAGTACAATTTATATGCATATATAAAATAACAAACGTTAAAATGAAACATCTTCAATTGAAATCATAATGTGGTGGGAAAAACAGAGGCCAATGGCCTATTTAGGTTATTCCCAAAGATAATAAAATTTACATAAAAAGTTTCTTAAATATACTAAAAACAAGATAAAAATACAAAGATTAAAATGACACAAAACATCAACATATAGAATTAAACCAGACAAATCTATTACAAGAAACAAAAAAACTAAAAACAGAAAAGGCATGTAATAATAATCCTAGTTATACATATTCATTTACAAGATATTTCGTAAGCTTTCTTTTGAAAATTGACATTGTTGGGCAAATTTGAAGTTCTTGAGGCAATTTGTTCCATATTTTTGGTCCGGCATAAATAATTGTTGTTCTTGAGAAGTCATAAGTAAACATTGGTAGGTAAAAAAAGTTTTGATTGACGAGTTTCATAATTAGTCACGTTTCTATTACATATAAAACAATCATCTAGAAACTTTGGAAGTATATTTTTAGAGTAAGAAATCATAAAGATACCAATTTGTTGCTTATGTATATCATAAATTGTTAATTTACTATGTTTTTTTTAATACTGGAGCAGTGTGGGAGAAAGGATGTACGTTAAAGATAATTCGTATCGCACGTTTCTGAAGATTTAAAATGCGATTTAAATGAGTTTTAGAACAATCTCCCCACACTATATTACAGTAACTAAGATAGGGTGGAATCATCATAATAATGATAATAATAAAAATAATGGTGGCTTCTTTATATAGCGCACATGTCCGTCACGTTGTGACGCTCCTGGCGCTGCCCCGATTATTACCCTGGCTTTAGCAAGGCGGCCATTCAGAAGAATATTAAAAGGTACAATTTTCTTAATTCTGTTCATTGCACCAATAGCTTGTTTGACACGATACATAATGTACATGATTTTTCCAAGTCAGTTTATTGTCAATTCTTCCTCCTAAAAAAGTTGTAGAATTTACTATCTATATATTTTGTTGGTTGATACTTATTTCCATACAGGATGTATTAATATTTTTTGTTTTTTGGCTTGAATAACATACAGCACGTTTTTTTTTTGCATTCAATTTTAATTTATTTGCTTTAAACCATGTATCAATTTGTTTAAGTTCTGTATTAATAGTAAAACACAATGTATCAATATTTTTACAAAACAAAAATAAACTTGTATCATCTGCAAAAATTATCGACTGTAAGATATCACTTACGAATTGAATATCATTAATATACAACAAAAACAATAACGGACCCAATACTGATCCCTGAGGGACACGAAATGGGTTTTGTGCAATTTCAGAAGATAAATCATTTACACATACATATTGCACTCTATTATTTAAATAACTGGAAAACCACTTTAGTACAGTACCCCGAATATCATAAAATTGCAATTGTTGTAATAATATTTGATGACTTATACAATCGAATGCTTTTGTAAGATCTAAAAATATACCAATAACAACTTGTTTATCTTCAAATGATTTAGCAATAATATTTGTTAAATCCAAGAGAGCCATATAATTATGTACTGTAATTTTGTCTAAACCCCTACTGTTTATGGTATAATATATCTCTATTACACAAGAAGGAAAATAGACGACTATAAAGTAGTTTTTCAAAGATTTTTGAGAAAGTAGATAAAATTGATATTGGTCTATAATTATTTGAAATATGTTTATCTCCTTTTTTGTACACAGGAAACACCTTAGCCTTCTTGAGAGCAGTAGGAAAGACACCAACTTGTAAAGACATATTGAATAAATTACAAAGCGGTATAACAAATGTGCCAAAAGATTTCTTTAGAACGGCAATATTAACATCATCATATCCTGGGGTTTTACATGATTCAAGTTTTTAAACAATTTTTCAAATATTTCAGAAATCTTAACTGGTTTCATAAATATAGCCTTTGAAAAATCCCATTTAGGTAAAAAAAATGCAAGAAATCAACGGAGGCATCAAGTATACTATTTACAGTGTCCCTACCAATAGTGCTACAAAAAATATTGAATGCTTGGACAATGGCCTGTTTATCATGTAGCTGTCTATCATTTTGTTCAATAAAATCACATTGCATTTTTTCCCGAACTTTCATTAAAATATTATTTATGGTTTTCCAAGTTGCTTTTATATTACGTTTGACACTTTAAATCTAGAAAAATAATATTCTCGTTTACGTTTTCGTATCTCACCGTTTACTACATTTCTATGACATGAGTATACATTTTTTTTCCGATAAGAGGATGGATTTTTGATGTATTTCCGAAATAAAACATTTTTCTTTTTGCACATTTTTAAGTTCAGCATCAAACCAAGGCTTTTGTTGTCTCTGTTTTATTTTCACTTTTTTTATTGGAAAGCATTTGTTGTAAGTTTTAAGAAAATATTTCATAAATACATCAAAAACACTGTTAATATAATCAAATTTTAAATCTCACCCCAGTTTGTCAGAAGTAGCCTTTCACAGAACATAGAAATATTTGAGTCATTTATTGCACGCTTGTATATTGAACCAGGATCATCATCATCAAAGAGAAATTGCAATTGAAAGAGAGAGATGACCACTTTACATCAGTGAGGAGTATCCCAGCATTTATATTATTTTCAGGTCTGTTTGTAAATATATTGTCTATGAGAGTGACAGATTGTGTAGTTATTCTTGTAGATTTTAGAATCAAGGGAGCAAAAGAATAAGACTTTAAAATATCAATAAAACTATTTACATTGTTGCACGAAGTAACCTTTAATAAGTCTAAATTAACATCGCCAATTAGAATACATTCTTTCTCCTCTTTTGTTACTTGATGCAGTGGTAATTCTAATGCATTTAGAAAATAAGAAACTGATTGAGCAGGTGGTCTATAGAAAATGGCAAGAATTTTATTTGAATATTTAAAATATATTTCAATAAAAAGAACCTCAATGAAGTCGTTAAAAATATCAAGATCTGAACGTCTCCTAAATTTCAAGCCAGTCCCTATATAAAAACCTACTCCTCCACCACGTACCTCGGCTCTCCCTTTTCCAACAAACTGATAACCATTTATGTATACACATTCATAATTATTTAGCCAAGTTTTAGATACTGCTTTTATAGAAAATGGACATTTGATTTCTGATAAAACATATTCAAGACTGTCAATAATCTTCTTTAAACTTCTACAATCAAAATGAGCAACGGTTAACAATTTCTCTTTGGAGTTTGAATCAAGAATGTTCTTATTATAGTCTGATGTTGTATAGTAATAGGCATTTAGACCAAAATCATCTTCCAGAGCCCGTAAGAAATCTAAGTGATCTTCACAAACATGACATGAAAGATTATTTATATCAGATATTTGCCTTTCACAGACTACAAATGCAAATCGCGACATTACACTTAAACACAGAATATACAAACTAAAAAAATAATAGAAATTAGAAATTAGAAGAAAAAAAATACAATGGGGAACAAAAGTGGACAGTGGGAATTTGCATCCAGAGACATATATTATGTGTATATATATTTTTTACATAGTCATAACCTAGCAGAGGGGTCAACTCCCCTCATGAGTATTGGTTCACAGCGATCGGAGATCAACGGTTCACTTCCGATGAGTTTAGTTACCTCTTTTCCACCGCTAGCTTGCACCAAGGCGATGATTTTTCCATCACATGTCCAGGCAGACTCCACATTGGATGACTGATATGTTAGCTTGTACAGACTTGCATTTTGTGGGGTCAAATCCTCTTGTATTATTATTCCAGTATTTTTCAACTTCTTGCGCTGCGTGCCTTGATGATTTCGTTGCGTTTCCGATAGGTACAGAATTTGACGATGATTGACCGCGGCCGTTGTACTATGCAGTGCCGCAGTGCGCTTCCCAGTGCGATGAGAACGGTCGATATCATCACGCATCAAGGGGATGTGAAGTTTCGTGTTGCTGATGTCGCAGATCAGCTGATCGGTGTCTTCATTTGCATTTTCCTGAACACCAAACATGCGCAATGATGAACTCCTTGAGTACTGCTGCAGGTTGCCATCTCTAACTCCTGAAGATTATTTAACTTATTTATTTATTTGTTTATTTATTTATTCGGTTTAAAAACATCAACAAGTAAAGTTCAGGAACTCATAATGGTTGATTTACAATGAAATTGAATAGTGTAAACAAAATTGAACCAAAATACTTAAGAAAGACTTGTTGTTTTACGCACATGAAAATATGGTTACAATACAATATTCAACTGCTGGCTACATGTAGCAAGACCAGAGATGTCGAGGAAATCAAGAAGGAGATAAATGACGAGGGAGAGAGAGAGTGGCGAGAGAGAAAGAGAGGGACGGGAAAAGGGAGGGGAGAAAGATAGAGAGAGAGAGAGGAGAGGTCTTTAAAAGGCAAATAAGAAACAAGGTAGAAAGCATAGCATCAAAGCATCAATACATTTCTTATACATATCTACACAGAAGCAGGCGCACCGGAGCGTTCATATAAGACAACAGTGGATTGGCCTGCAACCCATCGTCACGTCCACGGTGCGCAGGCCTGCACATGATGGGCAACATTTCAGCATATTCAAGAAGTTCAGAGTAGCTAGATAATGTACAGGCAATTTGGTAGCAAATGGAAAAATAAATCATTGCCCTTCCCAACAGTGTTGTGCACAACATGTGAAGCTAATTGTTGAAAAGTTGACACCTCTATTAATGGGAAAACCCGCATATCTTCAATCAATATTATGGATCAGAAAATACAGCCAAAATAAAGTATTGCACCTTGTATCAGGTCTAAAGATTCACGACATGTGAAGCTAATTGTTAAAAAGGCGACACCTCTATTAATGAAAAACCTGCATATCTTCAATATTATGAATCAGAAAATACAGCTTTAATGAAATATTGCACCTTTTTTCAGATCTAAAGAGTACATAAAGTACAATTCAACTTGTGGAATTCACATTAGGTCATTCAGAGTCTTAATGAGTCGGGGTAGAGGGGACTTTTCATAGCGGTGGGTACGACACATCGGTTCCAGAAAGGCAGAAACCCATCCCTAGATCTTAGGGGGTGATAATTAGGCAGGGTACTTCGGAGAGGTGGGAGCATTGAATTGTGCCTAGAACTGGTGATGGATTTAGCAAACTTCTCAAATAACTGTTTTCGACGGTGCTCAAGTGATATGATGTTGAGAACCTCGAGAGCATTTGTGTAGTCAGAGTAATTGTGGTATCCATTGATTATTCTAAACGCACGTTTTTTATGCGCTCAATTTGATTAGACTTGCTGAACTGTGATAGCAGGAGACCACACCGGGGAGGCATACTCCAGTATTGGTCTGATATACATGAGGTAGACCGATAGCAAATCACTGACAGGGGCTTTGTACTTTTTGAGTATGCATAGCATATACATTCGTTTAGCAGCAAGGCTAGTCATGTGAGAAGTTTGCTTGTCCCATTTCATATTGGATTGAACAATAACACCCAACAGTTTGAGAGTATCTACACATTCAAGATTACTTGCACCAAGGTGAAAGGTCGGAAATACAGTAGGTCTTTTAAAGAATGAGACATTCATTATCTTACATTTCTCGGGTTTAGGGGTCATGCTATTATCAGTAGATCAAGTAGAGAGGTTGTTGATTACTGATTGGATGTTTGAAGGTTGGGAATGTTTCCTAACTTCTGCAATTGTGAGATCATCTACATATTTCCATCTTAGTTGTGTATCAGAGGCAGCATCATTAATCATGACTGAGAAAAGGACGGGGCCGAGGCTACTGACTTGGGGGCTCCACATGTCACATTAGAGAATTTAGAGACAATAGGGCATACGAACACAGTGTGATCTACATTCAAGGTAACTACAAATGACTGGAATAAGTGATAGGTCTACATCGAGTTGGATAAGTTTCCTAACAACAACATTATGATCAATATGATCGAAAGCTTTGGCATAATCAATGGCACATAATGATGCAACATGGCCAGGCTTATCAGTTCCTTTTAAGATAGTGTCCACAAGGTAGTGAGTGGTCGATGAGTTCCTAATATTTCCATACTGTTGACTGTCTAACTTGTGACTGATGTCGCGGGTAATCCAACTTGAAAGGAAGGTTTCAAAGATCTTAGCAAAGATAGGTGTTAGAGAAATCGGTCGTAATTGGTCAAAAGACTGGCATGGGGATGGGCACTATGTTGGATAGCTTCCACTGGTCGGGGAAAACGCCGGATTGTAGGCACTCGTTAAATATACAAGCAAGAGGATCAGCTAGTTCAGGTGCGAATTCTCGGATGAGTCTTGTCGGAAGGTCATCCTTGTACGTAGCCTTGGAATTAAGGGTTGATATTCCTAAGCTTCTGATAGACCTGGTGAGCTTGAATTACAGGAGGTGGTCGCGGGGCAGGAAGAAATGCTGGCAGTGCATTGCGATCAAGAGGAGGTAGTGCCGAGCAAATTTAAGCGAAATGGTTATTGATATTTTCAGCTTGATCTGCAGGGGCCAAATCACTTTCAGGTAAGGTAGGCCTGGTCTTCTGGAGACCTGCGAGGTGACGAATCTCCTGGTGCCACTTCCCAGGTTGCTGTTTCTTAAGATTTTTGACTTTCGGAAGTAGAAATTTTGCTTACACGATTTGTTTCCCTTCTTCTGTTATTCTTCCTCTACCTAGCTTCTTCAATCTGTGTTCCCTGTTATCTATTGTGACTTCAAGGTCATGAATCCTACTCTCATTGTGCTCAATCATTTGTTGTAGTTTCTCAGATGTTTGATCAGCGATTTCTTTCGCAATAGATCTAGCAATTTCTTTAATCTGTTGCAAGAATTTGTCTGTCTGAAATAATTCAATGATGACCTCACTTACACTTACAGCACTCACTTAATGGGAACGAGTTGACGGCATAGACAATTCAATGAAGAACAGACCAGCAGGTGGTAAAAATATGTGATGTCTATTGTCTAATCTGAGGGATAGCGACTAACAAATAAGATATGTACAGTCAAGGTTTTTTGTGATGTAAATTTTCCAAAGTAGGGTGTAAGCTTCTATGAATAATGTCTGAAGAGTCAAGAAAAAGTATGGCAAATTAGCTGGCAAGGTACCATATACAGAAGTACTGCTGTGAGACTGTATCACAGAAGTATGGCAAAGCAAAACAAAATCAGCGGTTCATCAATAACAAATGTTGTCTCTGAAAGGCATATATAACATACTCACAGATTTAAATCTCTTTACTAAGCTATCCTAATAACAGCAATGTCCAGTTGTCATCAAAAAGAGTAGATATTTTTTCCAAAATGAGAGCAAAAACGAGAGTGAAACAAGCAACATGGAACACACATTACACACATTGGTCAATGTGTAACTAATAACATCGAAGAATTAATAATAATTGATGAAACTGGAGGTTACTTTGGCGACGAGCGAATGGAAATTTGCAAGTAAGAGGAAACCATAACTCCTTTCCACTCGAAAGAAGGCCCTGATTTTATTTCAACTTAAAAAATTAATGAAAACAAGATGTTTTACGACGTGCAGTTTAAACATTTATTTATTAAACAATAATGTGATTTGATTTGTATCAAATTTATGCTTGAAAACGGAAAATATCTGCACGAAAATTGTCATCATTTTCATTGGTCTGTAATTACAGACTGTTCGATCCTCGCCGACTTTTCTATGGTAGGCCGATGTATGTACACTTATTAATATTTATCTTATTTACTCGTTAAGGCATTAAAACCTTACGAGAACAGTTTCTTTGCTTGTATAATGCTTTTATATTAACACCAATAGGAACTGATCAAATAAGTTTTTACATGGATTCCAGTTTTCATTTTTCGCTGCCTATAGACCGACGTAAAATTGCCATGAGATGGCGTTTTTAAAAGATATGATATGTTCGGAGTCGCGACATGTCTCTTGTCGGGGGAGCTCATCTTGGCAAAGACAGTTTTGTGAAACAGCGGACAAGTTGGGCGACAGCGTCGCGATGTCGTTGATCTTGTACGGTTGTGGCGGTTTCGAGAAACGACCCCCTGTTGTTAGTAGACCTACGAATGTGATTTATGATGTGGGTTTAACAGAGTTTTGCTTGCGTTTAAGATGATCATTAGGATTAAGATTCAATACGACGATTAACGCGATTTCTCTTTGCTCTTATCTATCGTGTAGCTTGCATTTAAATATTCACTTGCCATCCTACATTCATATATTCGCGTGCCTAACGCCAGTGATGCGACATTACGACATATTAATATTATTTTTGTTATTGTTATCATTATTATTATCATCATTATTATTTTTATAGTTATAATTATCATTTCATCCCGGCATAATGACACACAGTCAGCTATGCTGGGCCGATTTACAATCATTATGTACATGAGGGATACAACTTCAATATACATGGTTAGTATAACCCAGCACTTAAGTCATTATGAAGGATTTTAAATGAGTATTACCAAACGTAGTGTGCGCACAGAAGTAATGAATAATGTAATTATGTTAAGCACATTCACAAGTAAATAGTTACGTACATAAATTACTAAATAAATTAAGGTAAAGTAAAAGAAATAAAAAACGAAGATAAATGATATTCATGATGTTTCTTTATTCATTATTCAACCTTATATTGAGATAAGAGTCCATAATAAGACAAAAACGAATCAAATGAAAGCAACTCGATTCACAAACGAATGGCAATTCATTGTTTTGATGAATATATCCTACCATTGTGCGCAAATCGATTCTGATATTGCTGGTCTTATCGTTCTACTTCGATGATCAAATGGGATATCATAAAAAAAGATAAAGAGGATTCCTTTTAGTGATGTAAACAAATTTAGTTGTGCGTATCAAATGAGATATAACTGGAGGATTAAGAACTAACGAGACGATCGCAAAGAATTTCCAAAAGAATAAACTCGGGGCCTGAAAAATTAATGTTAATGCGCATTCATATTGCCTTAAAAAAATCATGTTCGGATTAGGCAATATATCTTTTTAATAAGATGAGATCTAGAAAAAAAACTTTAATTGCAAACGAAAGGAAGATGATTTAATTACACTTAAAACAGGAGATGATATAACTCTTAGTTCTATAACTACAAAAAAGGGATATTCAATATTGAGTGCATGGGTTTCTCAATAACCGTCAACTAGATATTGCGGTCTAATGTTTTGTCCATACCAGACTCTTTCAATTGGAATATGATTTGTCAGTTCAAAATATGTGCAATTAGAGATAACAAGATTAGCAATTTTATTTTAAATTTCTGAACAATATTGTACCTTCAAAAGAAAATTTGCTAAAATGGTGTGTTCTTAATGACAGCAAATGTAGACAGTGTGAGGAGGTTGAAATAACTTTACATTTTATATTACACTGTAAACTCGTACGAACATTTTAGAAAATCCTTCAAAGGCTTTTATATCACCTTTTCAAGATAAATATATAAATAAGTGAAGAACTTCTAGTGATAGGCTATAAAGTGGACGATGTAACTTACGATATGTTAAAGCTTATTTGCAACATAGCACAGTATACAGTATATCGAAATTATATAAAATGTACTTTCAAAAGGTACAAAATACAACGCAAATTCTTTATGGGTTGATTTTAATTTTATGGTGAAATCATATTTGGAAAGTGTAAGTAACTATAAATTTGGAAAAGAAGGTGAAGTTCAAAAAGTGCTATCAATGGTTGCTGTAAAACTTTGATTTTTTTTAAATTGTATGTATATAGCCTATGTTAATGCTAATAAATACCTCGAAAGAGGATGAGAAAGAAAAAAATCTTTGTAATATTCGCACATTTCAATAGGTGATTTGATTAGGCAACTAGATATTGGCACTTTATAAATTCGCACATCGGATTGGATTGATGGCCAAGGCTATTGAATTTGCCTTAGGTTGATTTTCTTCGAAAGTCTTTGCGATCGGATTCACTGTATGTGAGTTAATAAGAATCGCAGATGTGAATAACAAATCTTCCCTCTGTAGTGTATTTACAAATTGCAACATGACGAATAGTGAGCGGGTGAGGGTCGGTGTATGTCATGAACGGGGTTCGGTCTTGATCGTCGAACACCTTGATGACTCCTGCTCGTACGTGACGAGGATTGACAGCGTTCTGTTGCTACTCAGTCCATAAGATCGGTTGCGCTGCTGAGCCACTACACATTTAGCCCTACACCGACAAATGAGATGATCAGGTATTCCTCCTATATCTGCGAGAACAAAACAATAACGGATAAAATGAATGCGTACTATTGGCCACAAGTATTTAACAAACTTCGGTGTATCCAGATATTTAAAAGTAGAAGGGAGGGGGCACAGTTGAGTCCTTTCAAGCTAATAACTAACAGGCCCATAAACAATTCCACCGTTATATGGGAATTGGCATAATGGGGGCGCTGACACAGGCTTTACTCGATGGATGAAATGAAAAGCAAGAGGGCCATTGGCATTGGTTAGGGGAGGGTGTGTGAGGTGTAGCAGCGTCTTCCTTCCTTCATATTCCCGCTATCTTTTTTTTCCTGGGGACTTTCGCCATTTGATTGGGGATCCTATGCCCCCCTCCCCCCGTACCTACGCCAATGTAATTGACTGTAGATAGTAGATGCATGTCAAATCATAAAAAATACCTATTTTGGGAGCAAATATACAGAACTTACAAAATGACCTACCTTCATCGATTTAACTTTGTATCTAACATCTTACACATAGGCGTTGTAGTGGGTGGGGTAGGATGATATTGATGCCCTCGCCTCATTCCTATCAAATTTGGACAACCATTATTTGTGAAAAAAACTGGTATCGTTGTATTTTTTATGTCGTGTCCGTGTGCAAAATCCTAGCAATATGCTATGACAGGATTACGTAATGCAACACCCGAGACTGACACAAACGATCGAAGTCTCAAAGTATTTGGTTGCTTAAGTATCATTCACTTTGTATGATATATAGTTATATAATGATACATTTTAAAGGAATCAAGAACTACATTATCATTTTGATCATCTTACATATGTTGTAGATTAGTTCATCTGCTCTGAAAAACGAGTGGTAAGTAGATCGTTCTGCCAGCGCGATAGCGGTAGTGCCTACCGACCAGGTAGAAAACCGAATACTCAAATTCATGTATTTATCGGCTGGGACAGGCGGCATTTGGTCAAAAGGGAACCTTCCAATATTACATCGCTTAGTCCGGAGATGGATATCACCTAAAGAAATGACATGAAATAACTTTTTGCAAAATTCTTTTTTAGTAAATCGAGAATATCACTCACTCGCTCAATCAATCAATCAATGTTTTATTAATGCTCTACAAACAACAAGCAACAAATGTATTCTGTATTATGTCCTACAAGTTTATAATGTAAAGCGCATGGGAATTATATCGTAATTAATATGCCATAATGAAACACAACACGTGGAAAAGTATGAGATACCAAATCACCAATACGTTCACTATTTGAAAGAGGGGCGAGGGGGGGGGGTGGGGTTGTCCATCCTGACAGATTTCCAACTATGGAAGAAAGACAACCCGCACATGTTGAGGTAATCATTTGTCTTAATATTTAAAATTTCCACTCCATCAGTTCCCTTTTCCCCCCTTTTCTTCCCCCAAAAATATTTTTAGGGCGGGGTGATATCCGCCCCCTCCATTGTTTCCTTGCTTGTCCCTCCTGAGGTCCATGTCTGGATAGCAATTTCGAGCGAATATTGCTACCGCGCATGCGTACTTTCTGTTCGCCATGTTGGATCGACGCTACAACATGGATGAATCGTTGGGTTTAAAAAATATATGACAAAGAATCTCCCCCATTTTCCCATCGAAGACTTCTTCAAATTATAATTTCAAGTGGTCGGCCAGATGCCCAGAGGAGTCAAAAAACCTAGTAAGTCAAAATTGTAATGAATCGCTTTGCATATTTTGACATAATGTCACCCCAATCGCTGTAAATTTCGCGTTCCGGGTTGTTTAGCTGAAGCTCCGACGCGTTCGGCGTCGGCGTCGGAGCTTCCTGGAGTTAGCCACTGACTAGCTTCTTGACCATAAAACACATGATTTTAATTACCTGTGAAGTTACCGCTCCGAGCAAGAGAACCATGACAGTCTCTGTAATCTAAAGGTGGCGTTGGTGGCGTTGGGTGATATCCGACTCCCTCCCTCCATTGTTTCCTTGCTTGAACCTCCTGCGGTCCATCCCTGGAAACGCCACTGACCAGCTTCTTGACCATAAAACACATGACTTTAATTACCTGTGAAGTTACCGCTCCGAGCAAGAGAACCATGACAGTCTCTGTCATCTAAAGGTGGCGTTGGTGCTGTTGGGGGCAGTGTTGAGTTGCATATGAGTGCGGTTTCTCCGTCGCTGAAGAATAGTTATCATTATTTTTTAAAAGATGAAATGCCAGGAAAGACATTGGCAAATCGAGGGCAAACAAAGTATTATGTTAACATTGAACACAAAACAAGAATACTCCCCTTAATAGTGCCCCGGCAGCCATTTTATGCCTCAATGGCACTTGGATTACAGAATTTTTTGTCTATCAAGAAAGTAAGTAACATGTGATCATAACTCTTTATTTGGTCTTTTCAGAATGTTTTCTGAGAAGTGCACCCCTTTCCTCGGACAGGGAATCCTGGATCAGTCTGGCACTTGAAGAAGTACTTCTCTCTAATCAATATTTCATTTAAAGTAAATTGATTGCTATACATCAAGCTCTTGAATGGGGAAATCTGTTGATTTATCCGACATATCTGATTCTGTATTTACCGAGAACGCTGCAAACATCGTGCTGTCTTCTGATTCTTATTCCCCACCCTTTTGGAATCCACGGTGCTAGGTCGCGCTCAGACGCGATCATCGAGTCATTGCTAAGAAGACTTCTTCGACATCGGAGTCGAAAGAATCTTGTTAACGCATCCTCAGGTCTTTCGTGACATGACTGTGCATGTACACCTGTGGAGAGAGAGAGAGAGAGAGATAGGGGCACCGCGGTAAGAACTTGCGGAGAACAAACTATACCCCATAATGCACGGTGAAATGAGTAGAATATCGACTTTTTTTTTCTTGGCGATTTCATAAAGACATATGCACACTTACCCTGTTTAAATAATCTTGCATCCGCCACATGACTTTGATTTCAAACGTGCAAAGTGGATATTAATGGTAATTATACTACCTAGAACGGTTTACATGTATATTAATACATTTATATTTTAAAGGGGGGGGGGCTCTGAAAATATAAAGCATAATTTTTTGCTTAACAGTGGTTAAGAGACTATTGGTACTCCGAAATCGAACAATAACGAGTTAATCCAATGAGTGCAAGTCAGACAAAAAGCTTCAATTTTTCTATCCTGAATGAAAAATCTGTTATTTGTTTTAAAGTCACTTCATCTTGACATTGTGGTTGTGTATGATTGTTAGAGATTTCGCGAAAAGGGGGTCACGTGTTACCCCTCTGAACATGAAGTGACAAAGAAGAAGAAAAGTAGGCCAATGCAGTCAAGCTTAATGCCACTGACGAATTCAGCACTAGATGGAGCCAGCACACGCCCCTTGTTTTGTACTTTATGGATCAACATGAAACGAGCGTTTCAAAAGAGGAGAGCTCTTATTTCTATGGGAACATGAAAACAGTCGTAATTTGTTCCAATGATTTTTTTTTATTACCCCAGACTCTGGAATTGGTCCCTGAACTTTTGCACAATAAGATGTAATGGCTTTCAAGTAAATGGAACAATTCAATTACAGGGATAATAATAGTTGAGTTCTTGTCTAAGACCGCAAATGCCTTCAAAGTGCACAGTTATTGCTGTTATTCCTATTCATGAAATTTATAGTGCCCTTTTAGAAACTAAAATTGCTACGAAGGTAATTCTAGACCCGAAAATGTGTGAATTTAGATTGAATACGATCATACCAATTCAGCTCCACTTTCAAAAAAAAAATACGGTGACCGATAATTAATAAATTAATTAGTAATAACAATACACGGGCCGGCTGCATAATGATGCGTATAATAACCAACACGAAAAAGCCAATAAAAAGCCAATATTGGCATTGGCTGGAATAAAACGAAAAGGCGCTATCTCGTTTTTCAACGGCTGGTTCAAAATAACCAAATATTTGTGGGGCACCACAAATATTAGAGATGGTTATATATTTATGGATATTTCAGCCAATTTTGATCAAACAAAGATGATTTTGTCATTTAAATTGTATATTCTTTCATATTTGACACTCAGTTTTTCATTATTTCACACATAAATTATATTGTGTAGCGCCCTCTGCAACAGAACTCAACTATCCCTTTAAGCTAAGTAGATGCGTAATACATGTACAGTGGTCAATTGGTCCCTGAGCTATTGCACATGAAAATGTAATGACTTTCCAGTAAATTGAACAATTCAATTAAGTGAAAATAGGCTAAAGTGATAATAAATAATTTCTATGGGAACAAGATAAACAAAACTGCTTGGTATATCCTTTTTATTTTATATTAAAAAAAACAACACTCGATTATGCTGGCGTCTCAAACACACACGCAGGGGGGTTGTTTAGGAGGTTTAACCCCCTAGGGCCACAAAAAACGCACACTGGGGAGAAACCTTTCAAGTGCAAATATTGTGAGAAGATATTCAACTCATCTGGTAACTTAACCAGACATATGATAACTCTAACGCTATTTTGAACCCCCGTAAGTGATGTTTTCCTGGCATCTACTAACACAATGGAGACCATATAGAGCAGTGCATGATAACGTCTTTAAAATCAAGTAACAGTTTAAAGGGCAAGTCCACTCTAAAAACAACTTACTTTCAATAGAAGCAGAACAATCAAACAAACCAATCGAAAAAAGTTTGAGCAAAATCGGATAACTAATAAGAAAGTTATGAATTTGTAATGACATGAAAAACTTTGAAAATCACTACACAAATTGGCAACTCACTCATGATTCTGTGACGTCATGTCCTTACTATCCACTAATCATTTTCTTTATATTGATAACATAAATTTCCTTTTTTCCCCCTAAGAATCTTATTTGTTCACACCAGCATCCAAGATTGATAGTAATATATGTTTGTGTGGATGCACTAATATAGAGTAATTTTTTCCAGTTAATCATGAAACATGTGAATGTTGATAAACTATTTATATAAAACTCAATAATTATGAATATACAATATTCAGAAAATAGTATTAATTCTTCAAAGTTCATTAAAGATTTTGTGAAATGTCATGCAAGCAATATGATACAAATCATATAACCTGGGCAAAGGCATGGGGAAATCAAGTTTTGGGGGATAAAAAGGGAAATTAATGGAATTTAACCTATATAAAGCAATTTACAAATAGTGAGGACATGACGTCACAACCTGATAACCAAATTGGCAATTCGTCGGCCGGCTGGCAGAAGGGCGTTAGCGCGCGACCGACTCGAAAACTACTTTTCGAATTATTCGCATTTAAAGATTTGTTTTATATTTAAACTGCTTTTTTTTGGGGGGGGGTACCTGAAAAAGTCGGTTTTATAAAAGTTTGAGGCGATTTAGTGCTAACGCCCTTCTGCTTAACGCTTCATTTTTTACCTGAAATTCGAGCTAACGCCCTTCTGCCAGCCAGGCGACGAATTTGTGTAGTGATTTCCATTGTTCCATAGCTTTACATACTTTTTCAAAAATTCATAACTATTCATAATTAGTTATCCAATTTTGCTCAAACCTTTTTTGATTGGTTTGTCTGATTTTTCTGCTTCTGTTGAAAGTAAGTTATTTTTGGAGTGGACTTGTACTTTAAGTGGGGTTCGACCCATTGACGATGCGGATACTGTGTGGGTCTGGACACATCATCGCGTTTTTCTATGCACATCACATTTTCACTTGGCAGCCCAAGGGGGGAGGGGGTTAAACCCCTACCCCCTCCCGAAGATCCGCTACTGGGATCTTTTGCAATTTGAGAACCACATTTGGCGGATTAATGTCCACCGGCACTTCCTGTGAAAAAATGAGGCCTTCTGATTGGTTAGAAGTTAGAAAAAAGTGATCTGGTCACGTCGCGAGACGTTGTATAATTATGCTTCGTTGCTGCACAATGTACAAATACGGTGGTCTGGTACTTTACCAGTAGTACTTTCTAAAATGATCTCGATTGTATGACCAGTGTTGTTATCTCATTATTCTTTCAAAAGAAATGCAATTCCTCATGCTCTCGCACCTCTCTTCTTTCGTTGTTTAATTCTCTTTCATATTTTTTCCTTTCTCCTTTAACTTACAAAAATTCTCTCTTTCCCCCCTTTTTCCATCTCTTTTTTTTTTGTTGTTCTTTTTGTGCTTTTTTTTGGGGGCTACACGCCTGGCAAGAGGGACTCCATATTTCTTGTGTCGTAATTCTCAAATGAAAGTTAATTTTGAGTTTGCTTCTCGCTTAGTTTGATGGAAAATAAAAAGGCCTCCTCTCAAATTGGCCCAAAACATCTTTATTTTCTTGTAAATAGCGATTAATTTTTTTATAAAGACAACGGGTCCTTCTAGGGTAAAACGACAAAAAAGTTTGATTTCTTGTTAAAATCATTTGCATGAATAGAAATAGATGCTTTGTGTCAATTAGATGGAAGATCTTTTAAAAATATTATTCTTAATTACAGCACGTATAGACTCAAGTATGTTTTCATTTCAGAGTTATGGTGTGACACAGTTAGGGATCTGTTATATCTCAATTTCCTTCCAGACATTTTCATCAATTTACACTCTGAGGGGTAATGTCTGGTCGGAGGTCTACCAACATATTAATATGATTGCAGCTGAAATCGACTTCTTCCCGAACTTATTTCCGTAGCTTCCAGCCAGCATATATCATTCATCCCTAATGTGCCAGCTTGTAGAAAGTGGATAAATGAAATGAAACCCTAAAAATGCTGTAAACATAGAAATTAAATATGAAAGATGAGGTGCCGCGTGGACGAGTGGATATGTCACCGGACTGTGGATCACAAGGTCCGCGGTTCAAGTCCCACCGCGGCACTAATGTCCTTTGGCAAGACATTGATCTACATTTGCCACTCTCCACCCAGGTGTTAAATGGGTACCCGGTAGGATACGAAAGTTAATGTGGTTTGATTAGCAAGTAGCGCTTGTAAAATGGCGACTGGCTGGAATGCTCCCCAGGGAGTGGAAAATGTGCATACATTGTGTGCGAGTAAGCATGAATCCGATGACGGGGGTAATAATATATATCTGTAAAGCGCATTGAGAGGGCCTGCGGTCCTGAAATGCGCTATAATAAGGACGAACTATTATTATTATTATTATTAAAAAAATAATGATTATACATTATGCTTTTTATTTGCAAAAACACCAGGTTCCACAAAGTGAAGATATCACAACAAACATAGATATGTCCCACATGACATCATGTTTGTTGAATAAGGATGTGAGGAGTGAGAGTGTTTGCACGAGTAGAAATATGTCAACATGGATAATATGCAATTGATTATATGCCCAAGTGAGAGATCCACAACTATATGAAAAATGTGAACAAATCACAGGAAAAGATGCTCTGTTCATGAATATTTCATGAAATTTGATATCCAAACACAATTTCTATATATAGTATTTTCAATATTTTGCAGGTGCAAAGGATTTGTTTTTCCAACAGACGAAAACTACAATAAACTTTGAATACAACTACTGGTAGTGGTATGTACTTGAAATTAAAAAAAATAACTCTTGTCCTCCATGTCAGTAAATTTTTTGAGAGAACTCAACTTCTTTCACCACTAGACATAAGACAAATACATGCCCACAGTAGGGGCTTAATACTGCAGCTGACATTTCTGGACCCACATGTATGGTTAATTAGCAGTTTGCATCAAAATACTTTAAAAGTACAACTTACTACAGTAACATATACAATTTCCACATAATTATACTCTTCGCGGCCACAGGGATGACAGAAAATAATATGACAATGAAACCAGCAACTGTGGCAGGATTAATGGCAGGGACAGTCTGCTGAAAGAGCACTTAGAATAGGTATATCGGAAAAGTCAATCAAGACTAAGTTAGAAGTTAGAAGTTAGAAGTTAGAAGTTAGAAGTTACAAAGGAGATAAAATCTTTGGTATTAGTCATGTTCAACTTAAAATTGCGTGCCCCCCCCCCGCCCTTTTCCCGGTAAAAAAAACACCTTCTTATATCATCCCCCTTTCTTTCTTTTCCCTTCTCATTGTTCTCCTTTTCCCCCCATTTTCTCTCCTCCGTCTTTCCCCTTTCTTCCTTTTCCGCCTTTTCTCTCCTCTCTCTTCCCCTTTCTTCCCTCCCCCTCCTTTTTCTCCTCTCCCTTTTCTCTCCTCCCTCTTTTCTTCTTCTTTCTCTCTTCCCTTTTCTTTCTTTTTCCCCTCCTTTTTCTTTCCCCTCCCTTTTCTCCTTTTATTTTTTTACCGGGGGCACGTGCCCCCTGTTGCCCCTGAATCCGCCACTGCATCTATACAGACCAGCAATTATATGAAATGTAGTTTAGTTCTGGAGAAGAATATTCATCTAGATGTAAGTAAGTTCATAATATCAACTTTTTGGTAATACAGTCTGTGTATTAATTTAAAACATGGTACAAGCAGAAAACATATATATACATGATATGAACTTTCACAAGGCTTTGCTCAAAAAGCAAGTATGTGTATTTGGCATCATGTTAAACTGGAATGATTACTATTGATGTTGCTCCTTGAATTTAAATCATATTAATTTGATTTTGTAAATGAACCGCGCCGGTATCGAGTGTCGCGAGTATTATTGGGTTGCATGCCAGCTAGAGTGATACATGTTATAGGATTTTGTGAAAGAAGAAAAAAAGCGTCATTTGTGGCTGTCGGCTGTGTGACAATTTCGTAAACGAAGCATAATGATATACATTAAATATACCATACACAAACATTTCCGGGGGTGCTGCAGCACTCCTAGCACTTCCGATTCCCAGGGCCCTGCCTCGCCCCTACGCGGCTCGTGGACGATGCTCAAGATCGTCATTGGGTCAAACTGTTTAAACTGTTACTTGATTTAAAAAGACGTTATCATGCACTGCTTTTTATGGTCTCTATTGTGTTAGTAGATGCCAGGAAAACATCACTTACGGGGCTCAAAATAGCAACAAAACAAAAAAAAAATCACCTCGCCGCGAATTTGGTCACCCCCCCCCCCTTAGCAAAAAGCTAGATCCGCCCCTGACACGCATGCACGCACACGCACACGCACACACACACACACACACACACACACGCGAGAGTGAGACAGAGAGAAGAATTAAAGTATATGAGGGGAAAGAGAAATAGAGTTGGAGATATTTGAGACTGGAATGAATTAAGAGAGACATAATTATAAACGCGGGGGACGAGGGTATTAAACACGGAAAAAAAAATCAGAATTGCAAGATATATATACCAGCAAACAGATATTCCAGTCGTACATAAGAACCAGTCAGAGAACACGGATGACCAATAATATTGATAATTTGATAAATGTGTGACGTCACAAAAGCGAAGGAGAGCGGCATTAAGTATCAGTACCATGAATTTGGTGTTATATTAAATGCCGTGTAGCTTAGCAAATACTGGTAAACGCCATCTTCTTTTGTACAACTGCACGTAAACGAATGGACTTGATTAACGGTAGTCATGTCCATTTATACATGGACAGCGTTCGCGAAACAGACCGAAGTTCTCGTCACGCTTCGGTTTCGCGTATGTTGCACGCACGTGATTGCAGCGGTCACGTCGTCCGTAGTCGATTGGCCTCGAGTCAGGCCACGGGAAAGACACGTAGTTTCGTCAGTCTACACTCCCTTTAAAGAGCATTGGATTATCTACATTTTTAACAAGAATTTTTGATTAATTAACATCGCAATTTTAGGCAAAATAAATTATTTTATGATTTGTTAAAAACAAAAAGAATTATAAAGAAAAAACATTATTTTCCATTATCAAGATCGGAGAGGTGTATTTTTGTAACTTTCCAGGAATTTGCCAATGTACAAGGCTCTATAATTATTTTGTGTAATGGAGAGGCTTATATCTCTGTTCAGTATAGATAGTTATAGCAACCCAAAGGTATTGACTTGATTTCAACAATAACGACATTTTTTGCCCGTATGTGTATTAGTCTATTGAGGACGTGCTTTGTCTGTTTAATAATAATAATAATAGGCATTTCTATAGTGCCGTCTATCATTCCGAGCAGGGCCCTGGGAATGATTTTTTTTCACCGGGGGTGCTGAGATATATATACGTGTATATAATATTCTTCTTCTTCCTCATTTTCTTCCCCTTCTTTCTTTCTTTTTCTAAGCCATTATGTCAAGGTGCATTTTCCCGTCTGGTTCTAATATGTTCGTCTGAGTGATTGATCTTTGTGAAGATTAAATAGCAGGGGCGGATCTAGTTTTTTGCTAAGGGTGGGGGGGGGGGTGCATCGTCCACGAGCCGCGAGCCGATATTTTGTTGTTGCTATTTTAAACCCCCGTAAGTGATGTTTTCCTGGCATCTACTAACACAATGGAGACCATAAAAAGCAGTGCATAATAACGTCTATTTAAATCAAGTAACAGTTTAAACAGTTTGACCCAATGACGATGCGGAGCATCGTCCACGAGCCGCGTAGCGGCCACGCGGTTTTTTTTCGCTATTCAACCCCAGTAAGTGATGTGTTCCTGGCATCTACTAACACGAAGGAGACCATAAAAAGCAGTGCATGATTACGTCTTTTTAAATCAAGTAACACCAATGACGATGCGGATCGAGCATCGTCCACGAGCCGCACAGCGGCGAGGCGATTTTTTTTGTGTGTGTGGCTATTTTGAACCCCCGTCAGTGATGTTTTCCTGGCATCTACTAACACAATGGAGACCATAAAAAGCAGTGCATGATAACGTCTTTTTAAAACAAGTAACACCAATGACGATGCGGAGCATCGTCCACGAGCCGCATAGCGGCGAGGCGATTTTTTTTTTGTGTGGCTATTTTGAACCCCCTTCAGTGATGTTTTCCTGGCATCTACTAACACAATGGAGACCATAAAAAACAGTGCATGATAACGTCTTTTAAAATCAAGTAACAGTTTAAACAGTTTGACCCAATGACGATGCCAAGCATCGTCCACGAGCCGCATAGCGGCTAGGCGATTTTGGGGCTATTTTGAACCCCCGGCCCGTAAGTGATGTTTTCCTGGCATCTACTAACACAATGGAGTCCATAAAAAGCAGTGCATGATAACGTCTTTTTAAATCAAGTAACAGTTTAATACACAGTTATATCCAGAGTTATCTGGTGTTTGGTTAAGTTACCAGATGAGTTGAATATCTTCTCACAATATTTGAACTTTCTCTCCATGCAGTGTGCGTTCTTTCTTGTTGTTTTTCTTTTCTTTTTTTTGGCATCCCAAGGGGCGGGGGGGGGGTTAAACCCCCTAAACTCCCCCTCTCGTAGATCCGCCCCTGAATAGTTTACAGAAGTTGTAGCAAGCTGACCTTCCTGCCCAATATCGTATAACCATAATTTGCATATATCCAAATGATCCCATTTATTTAAGAAATTTAATTTTTCTACATCTATTAGCTTAATGTGATCACCACTTCACAATCACTAAAAGACAGGAACAAAATGAATAAAACTTATCTGACCTTTATGAAATAGTACCAGCTTAAACATAACTTCAACTTTATTACAGCAATCAGTCTTCGCCACTGTCTGCGCGGCGGGGTATTATGAGGCTGAGCCTGAACAACGTTTGTTACAATATAGTTTATCAAGTTCCCAATTCTCAAATGTTCAGAAAGATACATTTTACTTCAGCGATGTTTCAGTCTGTAGGTGTTTATCTTTCCATTCAAACAACACTGCATAATTTATTTATAATGCAACAAAATGTTTAAGATGTTACGTCATAGATTGATGCACAATATTTTGATTATTCAAACTCAATTGCTCATGGCATGAATCTCAGAGAGTTAAGAGTTGCGAGAGAGTAAGAAAGTGGATGCATCTCTCCCATATCTTACTACTGAGTTGATTTATTGGCCTTTATTACATCTTGTATTCTTGTAGGCATTTAATCATCTTCGAGCATTCATTTACAGACCAGCAATGATATGAAACGTAGTTTAGTTCTGGAGAAGAAATATTCATCTAGATGTAAGTAAGTTCATAATATCAACTTTTTGGTACCACTGCTTGGAATAATTTTCCACTGGAAATTCCTTGATGCCCTTCAGTTGGATCTTACAAGAGAAAATCAAAGACGTAATACAGTCTGTGTATTAATTTAAAATATGGTACAAGCAGAAAAAATATATATACATGATATGAACTTTCACAAGGCTTTGCTCAAAAGCAAGTATGTGTATTTGGCATCATGTTAAACTGGAATGATTACTATTGATGTTGCTCCTTGAATTTAAATCATATTAATTTGATTTTGTAAATGAAGAGTTCTGTCTCGTTTTGCGTGACGACGCGAAATTCTGTTTATGCCACTCTTTGCATTCATCGAAGAAAACAGTGAAAACTATGTACTGACAAGTTAATACATGTAATTTGTGAGGAAAAATAATGAAATAGATCAGCAAAGTATCAGTTAACATAATATTTATGCCTTAGTTGTACCTGACATGTACAAATAAATACTAAAACATGCTTCGGTTATGTCATTATATTCCTCACAATTAACTTTTTTTTGGTAACAATACTGTTTCGTTGTGTGAAACCTTCATGAAGATTTATATGATGAACACAAAAAGTCAATAAATAATTATCTTCGAAAGAGTGTACGGTAACGAATAACCCTGAAATTATGCATCATTATACCGGGTGGCCCACAAAAAAAATGAACACTCGATACAGTCGATTTTTCAGGACTTAGCTCTAATCATCTTTTTTACCAATTCACCTTGCTGGATAGAGCACTTTTCCCCATTATAATAACACCAAGATCATCAAATTTAGTTGAGAAATTTTTATTTTATGAGTAATTTCTAATGGACTGTCATTTTCGGAATTTGCCTGATTTCCAAAATTTCGAAGCACGATGACAAATCAATGGCAAATCTCGAAAATGACAGTCCATAAGAAATTACTCGTAAAATAAAAGGTTTTCAGCCAAATGTAACGATCTTGGTGTTGAAAAGGTGTTGAAAAGTTGTTCTATCCAGCAAGGAGACAAAAGATAACAGTTGATCAGAGCAAAGTCCTTAAAAGTCAACTACATGTATTCCGATTTTGTCCACCGGCACTTCCTGGAAAAAACGAGGCCTTCTGATTGGTTAGAACTTAGAAGTTAAAGAAAAGTGATCTCTCACGTCGCGAGACGTTGTATATGCTTCGTTGCATGCACAAAGACGGTGGTCTAGTACTTCACCAGTAGTACTTGCAAAATTATGTCGAGTGTATAAACTGTGTTGTTATCCCATTATTCTTTTAAAAGAAATGCAATTACTCATGCTCTCGCACCTCTCTTCTATCGTTGTTTAATTCTCTTTCATTTTGTCCATTCTCCTTTAGCTCACAAAAATTCTCTCTTTCCCCCTTTTTTCCATCTCCTTTATTTTTGTTTTTCTTGTGCTTTTTTTTTGGGGGGGGGGCTACACGTCTGGCAAGAGGGACCTCATATTCCTCGCTTAGTTTGATGGAAAAGAAAAAGGCCTCCTCTCAAATTGGCCCAAAACATCTTTATTTTCTTGTAAATAGCGATTATTTGTTGTATAAAGACAACGAGTCCTTTTACTAGTTGGGTAAAACGACAAAGAAGTTTGATTTCTTGTTAAAATCATTTGCATGAATAAAATAGATGCTTTGTGTCAATTAGATGGAAGATCATTTCAAAATACTATTCTTAATTACAGCACGTATAGACTCAAGTATATGTTTTCATTTTAGAGTTATGGTGTGACACAGTTAGGGATCTGTTATATCTCAATTTCCTTCCAGACATTTTCATCAATTTTATACACTCTGAGGGGTAATGTCTGGTCGGAGTTCTACCAACATATTAATAATTATGATTGCAGCTGAAATCCACTTTTTCCAGAAAATATTTTCGTAACTTCCAGCCATCATATACAGGGGCGGCCGAGCAACTTCCAAAGTGGGGGGGGGCACCAAGAAAAAAGGGCACTTTCTGGAAAAAGGGCACCTACAACGGAAATCTCAAAGCGAAAATATACCATTTTTTAGACATTGGTATATACCCCTACATTGTGATTAAATTATCAGGGATGATTTTAATATTTGTTTCACTTTATACACCATACAAGATATTGCTTAAGCATCATGCTTTGCAGT
This sequence comes from Mesocentrotus franciscanus, assembly GCA_037976565.1. Taxonomy (NCBI): domain Eukaryota; kingdom Metazoa; phylum Echinodermata; class Echinoidea; order Camarodonta; family Strongylocentrotidae; genus Mesocentrotus; species Mesocentrotus franciscanus. Next base: position 7,841,486 of record CP137686.1, read on the forward strand.
TGGGTGTGATGGTCTGACAATTTATTTGCGAGCGAGCGAGGAAAAATCTTAAGATTTTTGAGGTCGCAGTGCGAAAAATTACATCTTATAAAGAGGAAAAACCCAATCCTGATGGGGTTATAAGCACATTCTCATAACAGAAGAATGAAAAGACCTTTGATAAGTAACATGAGTATATCATTTATAGATGCGTGCGAGCGTAGCGAGTGAGCTCTGGAGGAAATTGCTCTTAGTCGCTTGAAATTAGGGGCGCGTTTAATGATGAGAGTAAAGGGGGACACTTATCAAAAAAGAAAAGGAGCATGTGTCAAAGTACAAAGAGTATCAATATTATCAGAGGTGAAAATGGGGCACTTCTTACACCCTCAAAAGGGGCACTCACCAGAGATGAAAAAGTCAGTCATGAGAATAGGGAATGGGCATTTGTCGATGGAATAGGGCCCCCATCAGACCTTGATAGGGGCATTTATAAGAGGTGAAAAGGGGCATTTATGTAAGGGGAAAGGTCCGTTATTAGAAACGAAAAGGGGCACGTATCATTGGTAAAAGGTAAATTATCAGAGGTGAAAAGAGGCACTTATTGCCCCTGAAAAGGGGCAAAGACCAGATATAAAAAGGGGCACTTATGTGAATGAAAAGGGGGCACTTATAATAAAGGAAAATGTGCATTAGTTGAAAGAAAATGGGCGCCGATCAGATTTTAAAGGGGAATTTATCTGAAGTGAAAAGGAGTAACTTCTCGTACTTGAAAAGGGTCATTTATCAGAGAAGGGGCACTTATGAGAAGGGAAAAGGGCTCTTTTTTAATGGGGCACTTTTCATTAGGAAAAGGGACACTTATTAGAAAGGAAAGGGGGCACATGTGAAAATATAAGGTGCGCTTATCCGAGTTAAAATGGGGGTAGTTATTAAAAGGGGAAGGGGCACTTCTTACAAAGTAAAAGAGGCACTTCTCAGATTTGAATAGGGCAATTATCAGAGGTGAAGGGGGCACTTATCAAAAGTGAAAAGAGGCACTTCTCGTACCTGAAAAGGGCACTTACTAGAGATTAAAAAGGGCACTTATGAGAATGGAAAATGGACACTATGTCTTATTGCAAAGGAAAATGGGAACTTGTCGAAGGAAAAGGGGCACGTGTCCAAATAAAAGGGGCACGTATCAGAGTTGAAAAGGGGAAGGGGCACTTTTAAAAATTAATAGGGGCACTTTTCCTATGTAAAAAGGGGCACTTTTCGGTTGCTTGAAAAGTGGGGGCACTGTGCCCCCCCCCCCGTGCCCCCGGGAGGGCCGCCTCTGGATATATCATTCACCCCTAATGTGCAAGCTTGTAGAAAGTGGATAAATGAAATAAAACCCTACACATGCTGTAAACATAGAAATTGAATATGAAAGATGAACAAAAATGATGATTACATATTGTGCTTTTTATTTGCAAAAACACCAGGTTCCACAAAGTGAAGATATCACAACAAACATAGATATGTCCCAAATGACATCATGTTGTTGCATATAAAGGATGTGAGGAGGAGAGTGTTTGCACGAGTAGAAATCTGTCAACATGGATAATATGCAAATGATTTTGTGCCCAAGAGATCCACAATTATGTGAACAAATCACAGGAAAAGATGCTGTTCATGAATTATTATGCACACTGCAAAATTGCGTGCCCCCGGGCCCCGCCCCTTTCCCGGTAAAAAAAACCCTTCTTAATATTCCCCCTTTCTTTCTTTTCCCTTCTCATTATTCTCCTTTTCCCCTTTTCTCTCCTCTGTCTTTCCCCCTTTCTCCCTTTTCCGCCTTTTCTTTCCCTTTTCTTCCTTTCCCCCTCCTTTTTCTCCTCTCCCCTTTTCTCTCTTCCCTCTTTTCTTCTTCTTTCTCTCTTCCCTTTTCTTTCTTTTCCCCTCCTTTTTCTCCTTTTCTTTTTTTTACCGGGGGCACGTGCCCCCTGTGCCCCCTGGATCCGCCGCTGCAGGCTTTTAAAAATCTTTCAACACTTAAATGTCTGGAATGGTTTAAAGCCAATTCATTGCTTTGTGACGATTCACATTCACCTAAAATGTAATTAAATTGTAATAATATAGTTGGGAGAATTAAGAAATCGATCAGATCAATTTTTCCCAATTTTTTATCATTAATAAATGGTCTGTTTTCACTCAAACTTTCAGATTATCTTTAATTGTACATCTAGCATTGAAGTCACTACCTTTTCTCTCATCTGAACAATGTTACCAAGTCCTTATTGTCTGATTGTAAATGCGCAATTGGATTTTCTGAATTAAAAATTAAAGACACAAAAAATGTTTACAGCATTCCACCAATTCTCTGAGTGTCCTTCAAATTGCTATTAAAATTATAACATGGTGTGCATCGTAAAAAGTCTAAATAGATTAACGATCGAGATCTGTAGATTTGTAGATAATTTAATATTCTTTCATTTCACACCAAACAAATGGTGGTTTCCCTAGAATATTATTCACAAAATACTATTTTTCGTCAAAAGGGCCGCTTGGTTGGACGCCTCCTCCGATTTAGGGGTGACCTCTTCAAAAAAATAAACACCTCTGAAATATTGTATATCCAGTGGTTAAGTGTTTAGCATAAACAAGGTGTCTTTAATTTTTGAAGTAGTGGCAACGAACCCCATCTGGAAGAGGAAATGACCGAAATTATGGCAAATAATTGCTGGAAAAACAAAATTTGTTGGGATTAATTGTGGGATGCCCCCTAAGGCCATGGTGATAAAAAACGGGACTAGAGGTCCAGAATGTCTTAGCCACACTTTTCACCTTTTTACTTACTTTCAATTTTTGAAGTGGAAAAAGGTATAAATTTTGGGATATGATTTCTGGAAAATGACAGATTATTCCTGAAAGGATGCCCCCTCAGCCACAGTAACCCATTGCTGGTTAAAGTGGGACCAGAGGTGCATTTTCCTAGCTACACTTTTTGAATTTCACTTTATCTCAATCTGGAAGAGGAAAAAGGTAGAAACTTTGGGAAATGACATAACGGCAGATTGTTCCGCTGGAAAATCTTAGTTTATTTGGTGGGATTGTGGAAGCTAGGGTGCCACCTCATTCACATAAAAGTGGGACTAGAGGTCCAGTTTTACTATCCCCGAATTTTCAATATACATGTATCTCGATCTGGAAGTGGGAAAAGGTAGAACATTTGGGAATTGGGAAATTATTGCAGGAACTTTGACAGATCGTTACTAATTTGTTTTTGATGGGATAGTGGTTCAGCAGAATATGTATATGGTGTTAATTTTGGTTCGGCGTACGCGTACGGATCCGTCTCTGATCTCGTGATTTATACAATGCCAATCCCCGTGTAATCCGCGGGTGCTTATTCATACTTCACTCAAGCTCAACCAACCAAAATGGCGACCTCTTTGTATGCATTTCTTTTTGTGACATGTTTGTCATCTTTTTGCACTTACGGTAAGTATTAAATGAATTATTGTTCATGTATTTTAATCCAATGTACTTCTTCAGCCTTGAAATATCAATGATTTCACGATATTTCACCATTTTGTCCCCTGTTTGCCGTTCATCCGCTTGGGCGACTAGCTCTCCCTCTACTCTAGCCTTGGCTCTCCAGAGCTCTGGCGCAGGGCTGCACTGCTCGGCCGGTCGGCCGTGGAGCCGATGCAGTGTCACACTGCACTGTAGCCGAACTTAACTTAAGTTAAGACTTTCAGTTAAGCCTAAGGATATTAAAGGGCCAGGTGATCATAGGAAATATGTTATTGATATCACCTAGCCTTGATTGGCACCCATACCCTTAAGTTGTAATATATGAAGAGTGATGTGTGAACAAAACTTAAAATGTGTTCGTAATCGTTCCTTCCAGCTTCCTGCACCCAATCAATTGAACATTGCACACTGTCACTAGCTACGCCTTTGGAGTTTGCTAGTGACGCTGATGTAGCTCGTAGTCACGGAGTGTACTCTTCTTCCTTAAAGGGAGTGTAGCATGGCAAATACTGGTTAACGCCACCTACGTCTTCTTTTGGACAACTGCAAGTAAACGAATGGACTTGATTAATGGTAGTCAGCGACTTAATCTCGACTTGGTCAAAGTTCTCCTCACGCTTCGGTTTTGCGTATGTTGCACGCACGTGAATGCTGCGGTCGCGTCATCCGTAGTCGTATTATACCCGATTAGCCCCAAGTAGGGCCACGGGAAAGACACAGTCTCGTCATGCTACACTCCCTTTAATCTAATATCAATCATGCAAAGCACTTTGAAATCTGGTCGACCATGGAGTGTAAATAGTTGTGCACACAGGGAGTTTGCTAGACTAATATAAATATAGGTCTGAACTAAGTATACTAAACTTTTGTATTTTAAATCGCATGGTACACCTGTAGGTAGGCCTATACCTACACTGTACTGTAGCTCATTATCATCAGGAACACGAGGAGGGTAAGCAAATCACTATCACTCTGGAGTCTGGTATCAATTTTTCACATTTTGGGTTAAATTCTTGTATTTCATGACCGATTGCTTGAGCAAAGTGCTTTGTATGAAAAATTGGCAGGCATATTTAAAAAAACTGTTGTCGTCTATTTGTCATCTGATTTTTTTTCCAGTTGTAAATTATGGAAACAGGAAGATGATGGAAATTTTTTCTTTTTAAAGGAGGAAAGGTCAACAACTCTGATTTGTAAGGAGTTTAAATTATGCGATAAAATCTGTAGAAAATCTTAACGGGACAATATCTCCTTTTTCACAACCATTGATGTCACCATGAAATTTAATTCCATCAGGTCATTAATTAAAAAAGAAGGGGGCGCACTTTTGTCAAATAGTACAGATGCAAGTTAATTTGTTTTAATGGTTTTTCTTTGTCATTCGTAACAAGTTTTTTGATTATTTATCGTACACTTTTTTGATTATTTATTGTACAGTATGATCTTCTTCCTAATTTACACATCAGTTCTTGTAGAAAGGGAGAATTACACAAGTAAGGTTACTACTGTTTACACTGAGGCCTGAGGAGTACATTTTATTTTGACTACACAGGCAAAAATCTTTGAAATTAGTTGTAGCATCTTGTAATATTAATGGAGGGACGTACATATGTACATGTAGGCTACCCTGTGCAGTGACTTTAGTTTTAGGAAAAGATTCTGTTTTCCATAGTTATTTATTAATGCTAATTTGAACTGATTTCAGAAGAAAAAACAATGTAGACTTGGAAATTTACAGTATGCTAAAATTGGTAATGTTATTTGTTGTATACTGATCTGAATCTACTACTGTAGGCTACATGTACATGGCTCTGCTACAGTGCTAGTCTGCCTTGACTTGTTGAGGTTGTTAAATTTGTCATTATGCAAACTTTACATACATGTACAAGTGATACAACATTTGGTTTGTTTGTTTGCATGTTTTTGCTTCGGTTTTGCCAACCTAGCCACAAAAATTGTCAAATATATAATCTATGTATTCATGTACACTGTACATGTCATGTAGGTACGTTGGAAGAAAGGAATTCAGGTGATGAATGGCATCTGAGCAACCACTAAGCAGGCGGTGCGTTCGAGTGCAATTACCTCACAATTTTTTTTGATTTGACCTTGCTTTTCTCTTGAATAAACACGTTGTTTGCATGAAACCGCTGGGAAAGTGTCCCAGCAAACCTGCCATAACTTTGGCATATGACAATGAATCTTAAAGATCTTTACATATTTGAAAAGAGGAATAATCATATTAACTATACATTAAATTTTTTTTTGTAATAACGAAGAAAAAATGGGGACAAAAAGACAAGAAACTTTGTATGAAAAAGAAAAAAAAAGGTCCAAAATAATGTATAAAATTACACATTTTTAATCTGTGGACAACAACGATATTCGAACATGTTATTAAATAACTATTACAGAAAATTTCTGTGAAATATCAATTTTATAAACCAATGCGACCGGATGTGTCTGGAAATAATCCAACATAATGCATTTTCATACCTTCAGTACGAGCAGTGACGTCGATTTCTCGTAAGCTTGCTGCTTCTCAATTTCTGAAAAACACCCCATTCATTTCCCACTGTATCTCCGAAAATATGTCATGAACACAGCGAAAATTTCGTCACCAGCACCGTAAAGGTCTCATGAATATGTAGCCATGCGACCGGATATCTGGAAATAATCTGAGGGTAGTTTTCGGAGACAACTGAACACGAAATGTTTGTTAAAATGACAAAAAGATCATCATTTAATAAAATTTTTCAGATGTACTTCGATATGACCATTTTACATCGTTCCTCAAAGTCTGAGCGAAATCCGCTGACAAACAAAGGAGATATGAGAGGGAGAAATTTCAGTGAAAAAGTGAGCTTGGCAACGTGAGTGCTTCGATGACCGTTGAATATTCAAAACGATTTCGGTGTTATCAGTAAGATAATTGGCATGCTCCGTGCCGCCTGTAAGGTTGTGCCCTAATTAACAACAATGTAACACATACTGTATTTATTTCTAGCCTGCTTTTGTCTGGCTTTATCTGGCATTCAAGTGCAATCCATCCCTTGTAATGTATGAAAGTGGGATAAAAAGAGAAACACAATGGCGATATTTTGAAATAAATCGGACCAATCATAAGAAAAATATGAGTGTTAAATGTTTGAAATATGAGATCACTAAATCTTTGCGAATCGCATATTGACAATTTGGTCACTGGATTATGACGTACTGTATGCGTGGACAACTCTCCTGTTTGCCATGTACAAAAATATAACAATCTGTTTTCTCCAAAGCGTCTTTTTCCTTGGGGCATGTCTCAAAATTTACTGTGGGTTACATTTATATTATTAAAGTCCACCCTGATATTATCTTGGTTTTTATAAAAATAGAAAAATGAGAGAAACATATTAGTAAAAAGTTGAGCAATACCTGTTTAAAAATAGGAAAGTTATGAATTTTTAAAGGTGTCATCAGTAAAACACTGTGACATTGACTTATCTTAAGATCTCCTCTCCAACTTGCTCTAAGTTGTCTAGCACTTCTCCATAGTGACACTGCCGATTCTGTGCCCGTGTGTATAGTGATTACAACTTTTAAAAATCATAACTTTTTCATTTTTTTGTTCGATTTTGTTCAAACTTTCACCAATATGCTAGTCTGATTTTTCTGCTTTATTTTAGAGTAGTTTACTATTAAGGTTGGATTTCCCTTTAACACCAATTCCACTTCCTTACATGTGTGTTAATGCATACATGAACATTGGGAGCCTTAGTCAGTGATGGAGTCAATGTGAAACTAGCACTACTTCCTGTATTATTCATTCAACAGTACTGCGATCTGTGTGCATCTCTGTGTATTAATAAGAGGTACTGTAGTATACACTGGTGGTATTGGTCTTTGATATAAGCTGGAAGCTTGTCATATGTGTAGGAAATGACACCAACCAAAAGAATACTTAGTTTCATATTGAATAATGTAATAATCTATGTCCCACAGAATGATAAACATGTACTACACATCATGTGTTTACATGCCCTGATAATACATGTATGATGTATGTCAAAAATGTTGTACTATTAAACTTAATTACATCATGTGCAGCTAAGTTTTTTGATTAAATACAGTCTTCCATTTTTTTCTTTTTCATTTTGTCCCCATCCTACGTATACATGTACCTAAAAATACAAGTGAAAATCTCTACAAACTTCAGTGACTACCGTAAGATGTGATGTTTTTTTAATGTGTGATTTTTTCTTTTTACCTAAAGTGTTATTCAGTTTTCCATAGCAGTTAGAGATTTATACAAGTCACTATTATGTATGTAGTGTTTTCACTTCTCACATGTTTTATCTCTATATTCATGTTCTTTCTTTACAGTGCTAGGTGAAGGAAGGTTTATGCTAGCCCATGTACCTGATTATATCAACGTCCATACTGATGCAGGCCCAATAAACGCCAATGAAATCCCAGATTTATTCCCATTAGCTTTAGGATTTTCAAGTTCAAAGGTGAGACGATGCAAATGTAGTGTGTATAAGTACTGAAGTGCCAGCATCATATTTGCTGGTCGTCCAGGTTACTGGTTCTAACAACACATCCTACGCATGAGGTTCAACGTGAAATTATTCAAGCAATGGGCTTGGAGTAGGGCAAATTCAGGGTTTGGAGGTTGTGTGATCATCACACTATTGTTTAGCACTAAATTGTTTGGAACCAGGTACCTTGACAACGTCACAATTCGGTACTCTATTGAAGTTATTTCTTAGTTTCATACACGTACATGTAAAGCCATTATGTGCAGGTGGTGTTATTATCAGAAACATAAATACAATACGCTGTAGTTGAGAGGGTTGTAATAGTAATGTAACTAATGTTACTTTTATACTGGTTTTGTCATGCATTATTTTACACAAAAATTGAACCATTCATGTATGCATTGAAAATGAAAGTGTGAGAAATGTCATTGAATTTAAACAATTTAATATTATAAACAACATGTAGATTATCAACTTCAAGCCAATATAATACCATATTACATATTTTCATTACATGATAGGTAGTTACATGTAAAGGTACAACTAGCCAAAAACACAAGTCAACCAATTAAACATGTGGTTATTAAAATTGAACTAGCATTTAAACCGTTTACACCCTCCTCAAGTCCATAGAAGTCAAAAGGAGTCGGTACATTAGAGGTGTCGTGGTCTAGTGGATACATCAGTGGACTGTGGATCACATGGTTTGCAGTTTGAGTCCCGCTGCTGCACTAATGTCCTTTGGCAAGACATTAATCTACATTTGTCATGCTCAAACCAGGGTACCCGGTAGGATGCGAATGTTAAGGTGATTGGATTGTCATGTGTGCACTTGTAAAATGATGCTTAGCTGGAATACTTCTCATGGAGCAGAGCATGTGCACTTTTATGTGCAAATTGGCAATTGAATTCAATGACCGGGCTAGTGATAATTACAATGTAAAGCACTTTAAGTGTATAGTATTAAATGCTATATATATACAAATGTGAATACTATTATTATTATTATTAAAATAATCCTTTTGTCCCTCCCCCTCTGGTTGTCAGCCTGTATCATGGCATGGTATGTCAAGTGGGAGTATCTTCAGAAGACCCAAGGCTGGTGTCCTAATCACAATAGAAGAGATTTCAGGAACAGATGCTCTCAAACCGTCAGCTCTTCATTCAGTTCCTATTAAACAGGTATGCTACTCAATATAATTGTATTAAAGTGTACCAATCACCAAAACATGATTTCCTATTGATGTATTAAATGTTGCTTTTACCATAGTCAAACTATAAGCTTCAAATATTTCTTCTACAAAGAGATATTGCAGTTTAAATACTCTCCCAGTAGGCTGTAAAATGTAATGTGGAGTAGACGTACGCACTCACAGCGCGCTCACATGGAACCCAAAGTCCAACTTGGGTTCCGAGTGCGCCCTATACACAAGGTTTTATGTTAAATTTCATTTCCTTCATCTGAACTATTCACGTATGAAATGCCAGGTAAAGCTCTTTGAGGTTTATTTTATAATGCATTCAACTTATAAACAATTTTTTTTTCTTCAGATGATTGGTACACTTAAACTCTGGTTTGGTTTCATTTGATTTGCTATATAATTTATGCATGCAAATTTATATATATTAATTATTATACACAACAGTCTGTGTAAGTCCAAGGTATGTCCTATAGGTTACTAAGTATCATTAAATTGAATTATAGAATTGTGAATATAACTTGACATGAATGTATCATTTTATTCAACGGTTTGTCTGATTCAAGCTCGAGTAGGTCTATAAGCATGATGAAATAATCGGATATACTGAAATTGTAGACGTAGTCGGTAAATTATGATACAATTTTGCTTGGACTTGCCCATAAAAAAATCAAAATCAAGAATAGAAAACAGCTATGCTCTACTCAAAACCATGAACAAATTATTGAGTTCTCTCTAGAGGTCTATTGAATGCAATATGTTTCAGTGATAGCCTTCAAGTTTAGGCAAGATTGTATGAATTTGAAACCCTCTCATATTCCTATTTTGGAGAGATTTTGCTTATTTTTTTGTCCTGCAGGATATTTGGTTAAGAGCCATAGATGTCTGTCTTTTTTTCTTAAAAAGCATCCTAAGATTCCTATTCCTCCTGTGTAAGGTTGGCAGGTATGATATTAAGGTCTGTGTGCTTTAGTCACTTGTTCAATTTTGAAATGTTGGGGGTCAGGAGTTCAGATTTTAGGGTCCATTTGCACCAGACGCCTGTTATGGTTGAGCCATAATGTATTTTTAAAAATTATTTATATATTTTTATTGAGCAATAATTTGTATATATATTCTCTTATCTTTTTCCATCATCAGGTCAAACGTGGTAGTCTAAATCTTGACTCTGTGAAGGACACTATTAGGAACATGTATGGAAAAGGCAAACCAGTCTCAGTAGAACTTGCTGCTGGTGTGGAGGTATGATCAGTTTCATTGACATTATATTACTTGGTGTAATCATCACATATTATTCAAAATGGCATTCATTTAAAAGCCTGGAACCTTTAATATTCCTGTTCGATACAGTAATCTGCTGGCAAAAATCAAACAACATATTAAAGGATAATGCATCTCACATTTCTGTGCCTTATATTAAAGACACAAATAAAATTGTAGTAAGTGAGTATTAAAGCTATGGGGACATTGTTACATGCAGATACTTTTTCTCACCCCTTTTGCCATATACGAAGCAATTTACCGAATCATGTATGAACGAGTCTTAGTATTATTAGGTAAGCCCACATGCCCCCACTCCCTAGAATGCTTTTTTTTTTGAGGGGAGTCAGATTTCTATAATTGTTTTATGCCTCCGCTACAACGTAGCCGGAGGCATTATGTTTTCTGGTTGTCCGTCCGTCCGTGCACGCACGCACGCACGACGTCCGTTCTGATCGCGTTATCTCAAGAACCAATTGATGGATTACCGCCAAACTCGGGTCATGTATGTATCTTGCAGAGCTAATGAAGTGATTAGATTTTGGGGTCACGAGGTCCAAGGTCAAAGGTCACAGGGCCCATTATGTATGCAAAAATAGCTCGTGATCGCGTTATCTCAAGAACCAATTGATGGATTACCGCCAAACTCGGGTCATGTATGTATCTTGCAGAGCTAATGAAGTGATTAGATTTTGGGGTCACGAGGTCCAAGGTCAAAGGTCACAGGGCCCATTATGTATGCAAAAATAGCTTGTGATCGCGTTATCTCAAGAACCGATTGATGGATTACCGCCAAACTTGGGTCATGTATGTATCTTGCAGAGCTAATGAACTGATTAGATTTTGGGGTCACGAGGTCAAAGGTCTAAGGTCACAGGGCTCATTATGTATGCAAAATAGCTTGTGATCGCGTTATCTCAAGAACCGATTGATGGATTACCGCCAAACTTGGGTCATGTATGTATCTTGCAGAGCTAATGAACTGATTAGATTTTGGGGTCACGAGGTCAAAGGTCACAGGGCTCATTATGTATGCAAAAATAGCTCGTGATCACTTTATCTCAAGAACCGATTGATGGATTACCGCCAAACTTGGGCCATGTATGTATCTTGCAGAGTCAATGAACTGATTAGATTTTGGGGTCACGAGGTCAAAGGTCTAAGGTCACAGGGCTCATTATGTATGCAAAATAGCTTGTGATCACGTTATCTCAAGAACCGATTGATGGATTACCGCCAAACTTGGGTCATGTATGTATCTTGCAGAGTCAATGAACTGATTAGATTTGGGGTCACGAGGTCAAAGGTCACGGGGCTCATTATGTATTTCAAAATAGCTTGTGATCGCGTTATCATTAGAACCAACAGATGGATTACAATCAAACTTGAATTTTAAAAATTGCTTCCATTTTGGTTTGTAAAATTGCTCTATGGCGGAGGCATCATTTTCGACTGCGCGCAGTTGAAGTTCCATCTAGTTTTTTCTATCTTAAAGAAAAGTTATATTTAGCATTTATAATGTTTGATATGTAAAAATAACTCATGCCCCAAGGTCATGATCTGAATTCCCCATGTTTCCCTTTTGTGACTCCTACAGTTTGTACCTTTACGCTGGATTTTCAGTAAATAATCTTATGGAAGCTTCTATGTAAAGTTGAACAGGATCACACTTTACTCCCATATCATTGTTTCTCTTACCATAACTCAGGATACCAGTTTTTAGGGGTTTTCCTGATTGCAGGCTCTGGCACTCTTTAATCCAGGGTTTTCAGACTTCATATTAAAAAAGAATGTTTGGGAATCTGATGTTTTAGTCTATTTTCAGGTTAATTGGCTAAAACCAACTGTACTATTTGTAGAATTATAGATAGCCATTAGAATGACTAAAATGTACCTTTCACCTTGCAGTTTGTTCAGTCACCAGAAGAGTTCCCAAAGCTCTTTGAAGGGCTTCCCCCTCTTAGGCTAGACAGGATGATGCCCCTGTTGAAAGGTAGCACATCAGTGACCCTTGAACTCTCACCTATGATCCTTAACCTGACCCACCAGTCAGATGTTAACTTCTTCAGTGAGCTTCAGATCATGAAGGAGGTCCTACTAAAGGTACAGCTAAAAATACATTAGATCCTTGTGACAATGTTTTTATTGTGTTTTACTCATTTGTTTTGAGCCTTTCCAAGTGCCTTCTCCTCCATTTTTGTTTGTTAGATTTTGATGTTTGTATTTTATGCATTTCTGAGCTCAAAATCTTGATAGATATATATTCAGCATATCAATATTTACATTTTATTAAGGATATTGATATTTAAAAAGTTGATTTTAACAGATCATGTATGATCTATCTATTATAACATGTATGCTGATCACCAATATATTTGGTTCAAATATACAACCACATTTCAACCAGTAATATTTTTTTCTGGTTTCTTATTGATATTTACAATGAGATAGACATGCTATTTATAAGCTCTGTATTTCTTCTGTAGTTTGCATGACTGTCCTGTAATGCTCATCCATAGACCCCTTTGACATATTATGAATCGTGCCATGAGGGGAGGGAGGGAGGGAGAAGTGACACTTTAGAAATTGGCACCATGCTTATTAATGCCAACACACTTACATATATCCCTGAATCACTCCGGTCAACCAACCGACTCCACACTGACTCAATATGACTGATGTGTATGTCATGGGGTACTGTAAACGTATGTCCAGTCTCTTGTCGGTTTCATTGGTGTGAGTATTAGATTTTTTTTAGTTTTTTTACCCGTTTGTAAAAACCAGTAAGCACACTCAGTACGGATCCTCATATTATTAACATCATCACAAATTTTCATCTTCCATTACTCGGCCATTCTTCCCCTCTTAGCTGAAGGAGAACCAAGCTGTTGTGGAGGATAATATACCAGATGTTTACTCGTTTGAGCTGTCAGGCTTCAGGGTTCTGCAGACCGAGTATGGAGCAGAGTCAGCTCGAGTCACTGATGCTATGAACGTTCTAGCTGACTTCATCCAACAGGTAGGAGTGTTCACATAGCAGAGATCTCAGTTGGTTTTGTCAAGTTGTTTGGTTGTTTGTTTGTTTGTGAGTGATGACAGGCTCTCTAACTGTATGATGAGGTGTATTAGGGCAATTGTCTTGGAGTTTAGAGGTTCCCAGATTAAAGTAAAAATGTGTGTGTCAGTGCCCAGTGCCATTTTGCAAGGAATTAATCCTCAATCCAACATGCATTTTAGAATATATTTTGATGCTCTGAAAGGAGACCTTTGGAAATGTGAAATGAAGTTAAACTTATCTATTGAGACTACTCAGTTGAAGTGGTCTTGATAGACAGTTGGTCTTTATGTACAGGATTTCTCTAAGAAAGTCTTTTCAAGGGAAATGAAGAATAACATATGTAGTATTTATGGACAGATGGCCTTTATAGGTGGTAGATAAAGTAGGTTTTACTGTAGTTCATTTTAGCAGACCATAAATCATATTGGACAGCTTCAGTATCTATAACCCTACGTGTATATCTTATTCTAAACAGTGGGGACGTGATATGGTAGAGCTGTATGGTGAGGATTTGTTTATGGGCGTGGCTACCGTTCCCATGGAAGCTTTCATGCACAGACAAGGACGCTCCCTCATGCAGGTAAGAACCCTCCATCATTTATTTAAAAGGGATTTGGGTTCATGAATGGTGTGTGAGTGACAGGCTCTGGTCACACTTGCTGTGGGGTTAATTTCTTACACTAATCAAATTCTAAACTTTAATCCTGGCCAAAATTCACCCATACTACAGGGTGTACCTTACCCTAACGCTAGTCCAATATCTATCCTTAAACCCTTTTGCAACCCTTACCCTAACCCAACCTAACATTTTTTTATGAGCAAATGATGCTGGAGCATATGTCAGATTGATAAGGAACAGACACATACATGTATCATATAAAACATATCTTTAATCTAAAAACTAGATGTGTTCTTGACAGGCGGATAATAATTAGTCATGTATGCACAAAATATGTATCATTGATGTCCAGGTGGAGGCGTGGAGCAATGTTTGTAAAGGGAAATACAAGCTGTTAATGAAGCACTTCCATCACTTACTTGAAAGTAGTGGTTATTCTGAAATATACAGAGTAGTGGCTATTACCAGTCTGCTATGAAAGTAGTATTAAATTCTGGTGCTTAGTTAAATGCTTGATCTATGGTTGAGTTTAATAAAACTTGTGGAAAAAGTCATGCTCACAGCACCTGTTTTATTCAAAAACATATCAAGCTATTTCCTTCATTCATGTTTTTTCATTGTATACAGATTTCTCTTACATTCTTTTTGTCATCATTCATCTTATTTGATTTTGAATTTCTTTTACCTTCAGATCTCATCATCATTTGAGTGCATGATCTTAACTAATTACTTCTATTTCATTTTTTGTTTTTGTTGTTGTTGGTCAGATTGCACTTCATTGTGCCATTTTGATCCATGATGACCATTTTACACTCTATTGTATTTTGTATTGTACATTATATCTTGTTTGTTTGTTTTCTTTATCTTTTTGTTTGTTTCCATAACATGCATTTTCATCCATTTATATTCACAGGCTAAATAGTTAATCAAGATTCAACTCCATGGTGTGATTAGGTTTTCTTTTCATTCAAGCTGCATGTGTAATCTTGATCTCCCTTTCTTAATCCATAATGTACATTTACACCATTATCATTTGTTATATTATATTGTTACACTAACACAGCACACATGTAGATCATATCTTGTTTATTCTCAAAATATACATATCAAAGCCCCACTGCACTACTTGTAGCTACTTGCTTCCTCTATATAGCAAACAATGCCTAAGCGGTGCCAGTTGGTCCCCCATGATCCCCTTTTTTTAATGTTAATTAAGAGCTGAGTTGATGAGATAACCACGTGTCAGTGACCACGCTGGGAGGTCTAATCCCTCCTGGCCAAACTAGTGGCTTTAACTGAACCCTACTTTTCTATTTATATGCTTTTATTTAACCATGTCATTTTATCTTGACTCAGCTCAAGTCATAATTCTGCATGCAACACCATTTAGTGACAAATGTAACATTTTCAAGTACTAGTAAGTATTTTTAAGGGGCAATTCAACCTTTGTAATAAGTACATTAACCATCTTTAACCATCTTGCGAGCTTGCACTGAGAGTATTCCCTCCAATTTGTAATTAATTTTATCAACCAAATTTCCCCAATAATTTTGTAGAGCACAGATGGTACAACAGCTGCACCCACCAACACTCCAACCGACGCTCCCACCACAATGGGTGATCTAGTAAGTAGAGTACACAGCACATTATACCAACTGATTTTAATCATGTTTTCAAACAAATTATAATTGCATCATATAATAATAATAAAGGTAACTTATATAGCACCAAATCCACTCTGTGGAAGTGCTGAAGGTGCATGTAGAAATAATTAAGATTTAAACAGAAGCGTTTATACGTGATTTTTAAAGGAATCAGAGGTTTTACACTTTTTTATGTCTTCAGGAAGGCTGTTCCATAAGGTGGGACACGCTTGAGCAAAGGATCTTTCCCCCCAAGTTTTTGCAACTTTAGGAATCACAAGTGAACCGGAAGTGGATGAGTGTAAAGATCTTGCGGGGGTGTAATTTTGGATTAAAGAAAATATTGTATTGAGGAGCAGAACCGTGAATGCAGTGAAAAGTGAGCAACAATATATGGGAATTTAAATCTTTATGATTTAGGATCTGGATAATGACATGAATACAAGAAATATTCTAGTCAGTGAAACCCAAAATACATTCTCTATATAACTTGTCTGACATTACTATTCTGAAGATACTGCAAGGGCAAGGGCAAGGGCTTGTAATGCCATGACATTTTCAGTTCATTTTCATAGGACTATCAGTCGCTAAGATTTTCTAATTTCTTTGTAATTTCTTTGGTGATCCTCCAAAGTACTTGTGGAATATTAGCTGGAGTTGGTTGTGGTAGAAGGTGGACTGAAGGGGAGAAAGGACCTTTAAGAAGGGCTGCCTGACATTTCTCTGCATCCGGTTGGGATACTCTTGAAGGATGCAGATCGTTCCAAGCTTTGTTCATGCAAGGAAACATTTATTTATACGCCTCTGACTTGGCTTCAGGAACAACAAATTAAGTTGAATGTCCATGTCTGTTTCTGTCGGGTTTGGGGAGGCTATATCGAGCTGAACATTGATCATTTTGTGGAAACATTTCAGATGGGGCATTTCACGACATTCTTGGAGAGAGCCCTATTTAAGGGAGTGCAGAAGTGATGCCAGAGTCGCCCCTTATCCAATATCAAACCATGGACCTACTACGAATGGACTTTCGACGGCGAGAGTGGTAAAACTAATGATAGCTACCACCTGTTCTTATGTCTTACTTTCCTCTATGTTTTAAGTCTGACCGCAACGCCGCGGGCATGTTTTGATGAGCTCCGATAAGGGGCCTTTGGTCCTATGAGTTCCACCGGGATTTTGCCGCCTCTATCAGCTGAGTCGCTTCGCATTGATCAATGCTTCCCACGATTTGCACTTCTCATTTCATGAATGAATCGTGACAGGAGAGCCTTTTGCCCATGCGCAGTTAAATACTACGTCAATGGTGCCCCGGATGTAAATATGAAGTTTACATCCTCTTCATGTACGCCAATCTGTAAAAAAGCTATTGAAATCGGCGATTTCTCCGATTTTTACGAATTTTTGTTTGTGTGCAGCATACTCATCATATAAGCAAGGGAAATCACCACAAGAGCTTCCAAATTACAGTTTTAAAAGTGTTTTTTTCTCCTGTTTCCGTTAATTTTTCTGTGAAACCAACGACATTGTGATGATCACAAATCATTCGTTTGTTGAATACAATCGTTCGTTAGTTGTTGCGATTGCGTTTTTTTTATAGGCATTGAAAGAATTAGGTTTGTTTTTCATGAGTGCTCGGAAATTCTGTGGTAATGTGTGATTTCTTTAAAAAAATGCACCCACCGATGTCTATCAATGGGACTACATCTGCTAGTTTGATGTAGTCCCATTGATAGACATCGGCGGGTGCATTTTTTATATTTTTTATTTATAGTTAGAGAGCGAGACTGCTTTTTTCTTCCCTCAGATTTTATCTTATTTTATCTTGATGTACTATATGTGTACGGGGTTATTTGAGAATCTAGGAATTTGGATAAATGACCTCGTCCGTAAATTTGGGAATTGACAAACATTGCAAATAAAATATTCAACATAAAATTAGGGGCTTGCCTTCCGTAATTTCCGTCGTCTGTGTCGATATTGACTGCCCATGCCAATCCTACAATTCGTTCATGTTTATGTCATCTAATGATAATCCTGCTCTTCTAATTACTTTATAAACAACACATGACTCATGAGTACGAAAAATAAATTTCATGGAATAATACACACAGCGAAATAAATAATAATTGTTAGTAAATACAGCGCTGAAAACAATCACAATATGGAAATATTAGTCGCTAGAAAAAAAAACATGTTCGCTATGTCCGCATTGCAGAGATCGCTCATACAATTTAAGACTAGGTTCTTAACGATTTGAAGGAGCAGCGAACAACCCAAGAGCGCGCGCCTGCTGTCGCGATTATGCAAGATTGCGCAAGTGATCGCATCCAGCTGTCAGATTGTGGTGGGACCACACGCTGGGTTTTGCATCGGCGCGAAATTTAAACCTAGCGGTGGAACTCATAGGATCAAAGGGACAGCTTCGTCGAAAGTCCATTCGTAGTAGGTCCATGATCAAACCATCTGAAATACATGTATGAATGTGAACTTCAATTTTGTGCTGGTCTTTTTCTGTTTGAAAGACATCCTTAAGAGTATTATAAATGAAGATTTTCAGGCTCAGGTGAAACCAGCTGACATACCAATCTTGGGGAACAGAACCAACCTTTGGATCCTCTTCTGTTGCTGGCTAATTCACCTTTAAGAATTGTATATGTTTATGTTTTATGAGTGAAAATGAACTTGAACTTGATATTCAACTTTGTGTTCATTCTCTTCTATATGACAGATGTCTGTCGTTTGCAGTGTCTGGTCTGCATTACATGATGCTTGTTCTCTCTCTAGTTTCTCTACAGACAGGTTCTGTTGCCAGACCCACCCCACGTATGCAGACAACATGAAGACTCATTTTGAAAAAAGATTCAACTCTGTCTGTATTCATTCTATTCTATGTGACTGACATCTTTTACAGCCTCTGATCTGCATTGTTTGGGACGTCTAGTTCCCTTGACAACTGCTGCTAGATCCACCCCTGTACATGTAGATAATGTCACACCTTTAAGAATATCAATTGGAAATTCATCTCTTATGTTCATTCTCTTATTTCTTTTCATTTACCAATACTGCCAAACCCACTCCTTTAGCCAGTCAATGTCATGGTATCAAGAATATCGATATTTCAAGTTCAACTTTGAGTTGATTCTCTGTGACAGACATCACTTGCAGCATCTGATCCACATTATTTGACATTTGTTTGTTCTGTGTCTTGACAGACTACCACTGCCGGACCCACCCCTGCCCCTATTGCTAACATCACACCATCAGCTTTGAATGTAGCACCATACTATGACGAAACCTTCCCCGTCTTCTTCAATATTTTTCTCTGGATGGGCGTCATCCTGGTCATCGCAGTGGTGGTCGTCACCAGCATGCTAGGCAACATGGACCCTGGCGATTCCATCATCTACAGGATGACTAGTCAGCGAATCAAGATTGATTGAAACTCATTTGTGTCATTAATAGATTATTGAAATATATGTTTAATATCATCAAGGTAGTGTCAATTTGAATTATTGTGAAGAGTTGCTCGTGTAGTTTGTATTTGGGGTTAAACAGTAACGTGGGGTTGGGTTTGATGTATTTTTCATTTAGAACGCCAAAGACATAAATATATTCTTCTGATAAATAAACCTATGGATTTACTCCTATCTGATAGACTAGGAAAAAAAATGAAAAATTTGATAATGTACCTTACTGAAGGTGCTCACCAAACATGATAACTCTAAATTGTCAGTCGGTAGTACATTAAAATGTAAAATGCAAACTGCAGGGCGTAGGTGAGACAGTGCATGCTGTGTGACTTCTTGTAATACAGCCAAATTTGAATACATTGTCAATTCCTCTCAAGGGAGACAAGGAAAGTGGTCTATAAAGGTAAAGGCAGGTGGTTTTTATGTATAGGGTTTATTACATGTTTCATTGAGAAGCACTTATCATGGAAAACCATGATTGTGGTCTATATAGATAGGTGGTCTTTCTGTACAGGTGGTTGCTTAAGCAGGTTTAACTGTAATAGTGGTGCAACTCTTCACAATTGAATATCAAATATATGGTTATGGTGATTTTCCTCTCACTGCCTCAGGTCTACACTCACATTACACTGGACATTAGGAGTGAAGTAACTCTGGATGATAAGGCAGTTAGATGATACCTAGTCATTTCATTCATTTTGTAATCATTTTAAGTTGATCAGAAAGTTTTGAATCTCTTAAACCATGTACAAGCTCCATTATTTAGGGGAGAAGGTATCTTCAATGAGCTCATTGGGTCGGTCAAGTCTTTTGTGCTTCGGGATAAACTATGTTGAGAGGAATCCTGTCTAGGTATGGCACTTTATTCTCTCCACCCATTGCCAATGATAACCAGATTGTCCTATATGCAATTCAGTTACATTGGCTTAAAACTAATCAAGCCATTTCATACAGGTAGACAGTTGACATCTATTGTACAGTATATATCGTTCCTCTTGCAGGGTGTAGGGTGTTTGTCCTTTTTAATGTGCTCAACTTATGCAATGTGGTAGGTGATATTCCTTTCTTGAATTACCGCTTACTAAGCACACTATACTCTAATGAATGAATTCCAATGGGGCTTATACATGGTTAATAGAAAATATTAGGTGCATCATCATGTGGGACACCATTTGCAATCTTGTGAAAATTATATTGCCATTTATGAAGTCATGTGTTTTGTTGACATCTGTAACCTATAGAGGTATTTGGGGTTGTAGATATAGATATTTCTTTGAAAAGTGATTCATGTTTGTGAGTTATGTTTTCATCTCATGCCAAAATAATCTCTTCCTGCATTCACACTAAAAAAAGAATAATTAAAATGTTCGGATGGTTTATAGTGGATATTGATTTAGTTACATCTTTATGCAAGTATGTTTGTTCTTTGTAATAATAGTTAGCCAGTAGAATAAATACTCTCTCTTCTCTCTCTCTCTCTCTCTTGCCCCCTCCCCCTCCTCCTTTTTTCACTCTTTAAACAAAAATTATAAATTGGGTTTTAACTATGTCATTAAGTATGGATGAGGGATGATATACATTTATGTAAATAGGAAATCCTCTTCTGTACTACAAATGCATCTTTATCAGCTACTGTACAATAACATCACTATCACCATCATGAGACGAGCCAGGAGAGATAGATCCTGTAATCCTTTGTCACTTCTTTTGAGTTGACTAGGTTCTGCAGTCTCCTATCGATAGGGAATCAGTGCCATTACTTTGCACATGCACAGGATATCAAGGCAGACCAGCAGTGTTCATCTGATCTTGCTTTGATAGTATCAGTGCCATTACTTTGCACATGCACAGGATATCAAGGCAGACCAGCAGTGTTCACCTAATCTTGCTTTGATAGTACATGTATTGATGGAGTTGGATTCAGTTATCTTTAGGAAGGCTGTACCACAGTAATATAGGTTTTACTTAGTAAATGTTCATATCAATGTTATCAGTTTTAATATAAAAATATTCATGTACACCGTTTACCTGTAGCATAGCAAGTTTGATCACTCATTTTAAAGCTCTAGCAGGCATTTGTAATCTATACTGTGCAGGTATTTAAAACCATACATTGTAATGTAATGTAATGTAATGTAATGTAATGTAATGTAATGACATTCTCAAAAAATATCTAACACTTACAGATCATCACCCTTTAGAAGTTAAGTCTTTATTCTTTGTGTTTTTATGCTGAACACTCATTATTGGGTGTTCATTTATTTGTCATTTCTTGTAGAAGAAATATTGAAGCAATACTTTATCTGTATTATGTCTACATGCTCATCATTTCAGTCACATGCATATATCGTATTATAATGAAATCTAGTTCAATTTCATATTATGAGTTTTATTTGATTCAGCATTCCAGTCTAATAATGCGTTGGTACATCTATACAATCATATATTATATATTATGTGGAAAAAATTATCAAATTTGTGTATCTAGGTATTTTCAGAAGTATTTCTAAAAATTTAAAAATGTGAGGAAAGTACTATGACTATGTCACTGTAGAGTCTCTGTCTGATATTGGTGAATATTTACTATAGTTAAGTATCATAGAAGAGAATGATTTTCATGTTATTTGATGACCTTTGTTATTTCAATGTATGAATGTTTGAGATATGGAATAATATATATCATATGGAAATAAGCTGTATTACTGTATTATTTATATGTTCTTACTTTAATTTGTTAGGTATTGTAGTCTGTAACATGTCACCTAAATCTTCCAAAATTTAAAACTTAGCATTCAGGTATAAGCGGAGGGCCAAAGTCAAATATCATGCTTAGTTTTTGAGTTGCCTGCCACTACCGCATAAACTAAGCACACCTTGTTTATTTGAAAGATTTTATCATAATACACCAGTATTTCGGCATATTAACTGAACAAAAGTGATTTGACATTTAGTGGTGCAGAAAGTTCAAGAGATTTGGAGTGCTGACTGCAATTGATAAGTACTTCTTATTTACTCTGGGATGTTTCAGGAAATGTGGGCATTGGCAGTTGCCCCCACAAAGATATTTTTCCCTCTAATTTTGGCCAGTATCTCAGTATATCAACAGGAAAAAAGTGATTGGACATATTTTAGTAGTGCAGAAAGTTCAAGAGATTTGGAGTGCTGACTGCAATTGATAAGTACTTCTTCTTTACTCTAGCTGGGATGTTTCAGGAAATGTGGGCATTGGCAGTTGCCCCCCACAAAGATTTTTCCTCTAATTTTTGCCAGTATCTCGGTATATCAACAGGACAAAAGTGATTGGACATATTTTAGTAGTGCAGAAAGTTTTAAGGATTTGGAGCGCTGACTGCAATTGATAAGTACTTCTTCTGTACTCTGGGATGTTTCAGGAAATGTGGGCAATGGCAGTTGCCCCCCCTCCACCCCGCCCCTTCCAGCCGCTTGTCATAATCTTGCCCATGACCCAGACAAAATGAATATAATATAATATCGCCATGTTTGGTATGATGGTTTATTTTGCCTGACTACTAAGAAAACATGTGTATACTTAATTGTAAGCAACTAGGGTACCCACATTCGTAAGTCCTCTCCGAGGAATTTAGGAATAATGCCTTGCCAAAGGCAAAGGGCACTAGCGAGTAGTGAATCCACTTCACCTGGTGTCGCCTCCTCACTCCTGAACAAACCTCCTGGCATTGATCCTATGTTCTATGTCCTGACAAAATATTGGCATTATCCTGGCTGTCCAGAACGCCAGCCAAAAAAGAGAGTTGAGGCAGATACATGGATAGATTCTGTAAATTATCTACCTTATATGTTATAACGTTAAGAGTAAGTAGAAGGATACTCAGAGAATGAAGGGGATGCTGAGAACATTGTTTTTTTTTAATTTTTATTCAGAAAATCCAATTGCTCATTTAAATCAGCCAATGACCTAAATAAAATTTTGAAGAAAATGGAAAGAAGACCCAGCTTACAGGCCTATCGTGATAATGGGAACGGTGTGGGGATTCTTTTTTTATCCAGACGAATAATGATGCAGTTTTCCTTTTGAAAAAAAAATGTTGGATATATCAAAAATACATGTAGGTTAGGGAAAGAGTCCTTTCCCACATCGTAAATAGTCTGAGATTTTAATCACCAAGACATGATTATAATGCAAATAAGTTCTTAATTTTGAAGAAAATGATGGATAAATGCAGCATTATGCATGTATTATGGGGGTGACTGTGGAAGAAATCTTGGAATTATTAAGTCCCTAGTTTTGGTAAAGTGTACATCCTGGCACATCCTGGGGATGGGTTTAAGAACGTTTCACCAACCCCCGCCACCCCAATTTCAAATAGAAATGAGATTTAAAACTACCAAGATGTGTTTAGAATGCAAACTAGTTCTGAATTTTGAAATAAATTAAGGCATAAGACATGAAGACAATGTTTATAATGGAAATGGGTGTGGGATGAATGTTTGAGAATTGAATCACCATGTATGGTAAAGAATAAAGAATGCATTTATGTAAATAAGAAAATGACATAGTTATTCATACAAACAAATCCCTAGAATTTGAATTTCCTGACCAGATTGAAGAATATTCAAGAAAAAAATGGCTCATTAGATTTAAAGATTTTTCGTTATATGCTAGGATACAATGTTTATCAAACTCTTGAGTTGACGTGGTGTCAACCCCTAACCCCCCTCTCTCTTTTCTCTCTCTCTCAATCGACGCCTGTGCTTTACTTTTTACAAGGGGCTTCCGCTGACAACTGCCAGTGACAAATTTGTCATTTTGGATAGATAAAAGATACACGTATCCTATAAGGAAAGATCCAGAGACAGATTGGCCGTGGGGAGTTTGGGGAATTTCCCCACGAGCAGCTCTTTATTTTGGTTGGATCAAGGTCCAGTCGATTTGTGGTCTGAGGGCCACTTGATGTATGCATCGTAATATTCAGTGGGCAGGTCGCAAAACACTTAAGTTTAAAAACCAATCTTCAGTACCAGTCTGCCCCTGGAAACATCAAATAAGTTTTGTGTCAAAGACTTGATGTAGAAAAATAAAAAGGCCTGTCTACATGTTGTAGTCCTGTTGTTATCTGGTTATTAGATCTTTCGACAAAGCTGTAAAAGTTTTAGTTGCTTTAGGACATATAGTGGATAGGAATTTTAAAACAAATAATTAATTTTACCCCATTGAAACAGCATCTAAAGATATATTAAATTCATGTTGATAATGAAGTTGTGCTAGTGTGATCGGAAGACGTCCGAATTTAGAAAGAAAGGCGAGTTAAGACATTTTCATAATGTCGCTCCTTTCTGCCTAGGGCGAATCCAAGGTGAATAATGAAATATATATTAAACAATTTAGGGGTAAAACACTGATCTGCGAACCCTTCCTTTTCAGAACCACAAGAAGGCCTGAGTAACTCCCGTGCGGGAAATATTCAGAAATGAAAATAGGAAATTCATTCCCCACGCCCACCCCTTCGGAGCAATACCCTAAGCCTTAGGAGTTATGAGTCTTCATTAAATTTTTCATTAAAATGTATAAGAGGTTTGGGTGTTCATAAACATTTTCCCTCCGAAAAATGGACCTTTTTTAAATACGAGTACCCCAGGCCAGAAAATCTATATACACGTTGCTTTTTGTACATACATGAATATTTATGAAGCAAAAAAATATCAATGCAATAAACTGTATTCTAATGCTTGTAAATTAAGTAATGTTTTCTATATTAACGCAAATAAAAGTGTTTATATGTGTTTTCTTCAATAATAAAAAAGAAAAAATGTTTGGCTCAGACTTGATATCCACATGTATTGAAAAGAAATTACAGCACTTTAACGCTTCGGCATTATGCATGGTCTTCTGAAAAATTACTTGAGGATTCACAAGACCGCCATGTCAGTTTTATGGGCATCCCAACAATTTTTCTGAGGGTTCAAGAGCCCTACATTTTTGGTCTTGTGGGCTTTTTCTATAATCCCAGCTAAATCACAAGCATGATTTTTTTAATGATCTGTCTTTGATTATGTTGAAATATTGGTCTTTACCATGACAAGACTGTACTAAGCGGACAGATGACAGAAGGAGGGGAGGGGGGGGGGGGAATGGTGTCAAACAATAGTTAATTGTGTGGGGGAGGGGGATATGAGGCACCTGCCCATGCCCCCATTTTCTAAAACATCACAGAGTATAGCAATACTTATCAATTGCACTAAGCACTCTCCTGGCCTAATCCTTTTAACTGTCTGGACTGTCTGCATTACTTTGTTCGTGTTCATGGACTAACTTGTCTTGGTCATGGGCAAGATTATGAAAAGAGGCTGAAAGGGGCGGGGTGGGGGGGGGAACTGCCAATGCCCACATTTCCTGAAACATCCCAGAGTACAGAAGAAGTACTTATCAATTGCAGTCAGCACTCAAAATCCATTGAACTTTCTGCAATACTAAATGTCCAATCACTTTTGTCCAGTTACTATACCGAGATACTGGCCAAAATTAGAGGGGAAAAAATATCTACAAAAAAGCACATTTTTGGGCTCGAAATTTACATTTCACACACTACATAACTCAATGAAAGTGATATCAACTTGAAGGTATTTCAATTATCCATCTTTTGACACCGAATCCATGGTGATTAAAGGTTTTAGTCAAAAGTTATATTTAAAACTCGATGTAAACACACCAAACAGGTCCTCAATACACTAATACACGTATATGCATACATGTAATACACATGTGGGCAAAAATGTTTTTGTGGAAATCGAATCAATAACTTTGGGTTACTATAACTTTTTATTGAAAAGAGATATAAACCTTTCCATTCACAGAATATTTTCCTTGTATATGGGCAAATTCCTGGAAAGTTACAAAAAAATGCATTTCTCTGATTTTGATATATGTAAAATAATGATTATTGATAAAATTCAATATTTGGAAAAAAATCACAAAAAATCATGTTTTTTACTTAAATTTGCAATGTTAATTAATCCCAATTTCGTTGAAAATGGTATCAAAATTTAGATAATTTAATTCTCTTTCATATGACACTAAACTCATGGTGGTTCAAGGTTTTCTTAAAATATAATTTACAAAATACTATTTTTTGTCAAAAGGGCCGCTTTTTTGGACGCCCCCTCTGATTTAGGATTGTTCGCAACAAATTTAAAAAAAAACACCTCTGAAATATTGTGTATTATGATAAAATCTTTTAAATAAACAAGGTGGGCTTAGTTGCGGTAGTGGCAGGCAAACCCCGCTTTTCTGACTTTGGCCCTCCACTTAGTAGGGATTCCTAATTTTTTTTTACTCCACAAAACTTTAGAAAGGCCAACACAAAGTATTGTGATTTTGAAATGTACGAGAATTATTAGACACCATCAGCTGATTGGATCAATAACAGAACCCAGTGTGACGAGTGGCATGCCCATCCTTCATTATATTTCAGCTTGAGTTCCGATCCGATCCCGATTTGAATTTTACCCTGACCTACAGCTTTAGTTATCGTCATGGTTTGGGTTACAAAAATTGTGCACAAATCTGAAGAGATAAGGAAATGAAATCTGTTGAACTTTTGTCATTACGCGCGTACTTGAGATTGAAACTATCAGAGCTAAAATGATCTTTTCAGTCAGTGTTTTATTTCAATTCCATCAACGTGATTTCTATAAATGTGAATGTAAACAGGAATGGTACAAATTATACAACTATGTACAATGTACATACATACTCATCTTAGAGATGAAGATGCTTCCATTGCTGTAAACATTATTATAACACACAGGTTGTACACAGGTTGTAACCTAACCTGTAGGCCTACAATAGAATAATTACAAAGTCAGCCAATGCACAAGATGAGATGACAAGGTAAAACAATCTTTAAACTTACATGGAAAAGGGTTCATTAAGTCATTATTGAACATTTATTGGTATGTAATTATTACTACTCCCTACACCCTGATAAGCATTGTAAGTAATTAATGCAAAAATAAAACGTCCCTTTACAGCATGATGTAGCATGTTGCAGGTGACATTTACCTACATCTAATGGACATACATATATGCAACATACATATAACACTTTGAATTTTGTCACTATATTCTTGTCATAACCTGTGGCCTGAACCAATGTCAAATGAATGGCACTAAGTAGCTGCATATACTCGCAATGTTATTCAATGAATTATAATCTGTTTGATGTGATTTGATTCAGATACACCACACATTTTCCATAGCCTTGACTTATCTCTGGCATAGTATTCAGTGGCTTAGAAACAGGCCTACACTGTGCTTCTGTATGTACATGTATATGTACCTCCCAAACTCTCTTGCTACACAAAGCTATGGCACTGAATAATAGAACAGCCTTTACAATGTACTCAGGAGTTAATACATTAAGATTTAACCTGTAATAATAATGCAAGTGGGTGTTTGTTATGCATGGTGTATCATGTTAATGATAAACAACAACACGTAGTGACAGCTAGAGAAGTGTTAATCTGGACTACAGGTTTATTAGTCTAGTGGATTTGTTACCAGATTGTGAACCACATGGTTCGCAGTTGGAGTCTAGCTGCAGCACTAATGTCCTTTGGCAGGACATTAGTCTACATTTGCCACTCTCCAGTCTCCACCCAGGTGAAGTAAATAGGTCCCTGGTAGGAATCGATTCCTTGAATGCTTTGGGCACCTTAGAGCAGTTGGACTAAAGCCAGGATAATCATAGGACTATTTAGGCACCTTGAGCATCCCCCGGGATGTATACGTGTGCATTATAAAATGTACCTATTATTATTTGTTTGTAATGCTTAAAAGTACATGTTGTACTCTACTCATGACAGTTAACATTCATATAAGTCCCTTTTTGCAAAAATAGCAGTTAGTGACAACACATAAAAGAATAGGGTTGAGATGAGCCTGCTTTATGAGCCTGCTTTATGAGCCTGCTTTACAACAGGTGCCAGCATATACAATAATAGAATGCTCATTTAGCAAACCTGTCAAAGCCTACATATATATAATGACAGTCACACATTTGATGTGTACTGTAGCTACTGGTTTTTAAATCCCTTAAAAGTAGTAAGCATTTAATTCAAACTACATTTGACTTCATCTCTAAAAGCATCCAATAAATATACCGGTATGTGAAATCTGTGCAAACTCTTTTAAAAAATAAGAGTAGAAGATTTCTTCATTACAAAGCGCTTCAGAAACAGATTGTTATATTTGTCAAAAGGACTCTCATTAAAAGCTTCTGAAGAAGCAAAACAAACAAAAAACAGAAATGTTGAAGATAGTGAACTTTTGAATACCAGGCTTTTTAGACAAGTTACCTTCATAGAGATATTATGATTATGATGTGTTGAGCATTATCTATCTAAGACTCTGCTCCACTCCTCATCAATCTGTCTGGGATGACTCCTTTATCTAAGACTCTGCTCCACTCCTCATGCTGGCTACAGCATGCATCAATCTGTCTGGGATGACTCCTTTCACTTCACCATACCTACAGCAAAGACAAGATTGTGTACATGTTTCAATGAGAACACATAGCCATGTTATTCAAGACAACACAAGGTTAGGTCATAAATAAATTACAACAGCATGCGTTAAAGGAAACTCAAGGATATGCCTGGAAGATGACAAGATAAACATGTAAAAGACACATCACAAAGAGTAACATGAGAAATTTCAAAAGCATATTCCTTTGTTTACTTTTGAAGTGTTGGTTGATTTACATGCCAATGGATGACACAGTGTGTACATGCAACTTCTGATCTGGCACAATCAGGGGTTGGGGATTAGATGGAAAACTTTGAAACATTGTTACTAAATCCTACTTCTACTCTCCCCTAAATAAATGTATTTCGTTGACAATCCTTATAGAAACTGCTGTAATAATAATAATATGTCTTGTTTTCCCAGGGTATCCTCATCTGTATTAATACTGTTCTCCCTGAGGGCCATGCAATCATATTATTACACCGGCTTTAGCCGAGCTACCATGAAGAAACGCTCAAGCATTCAAGGAATTTCTTCCTTCCAGTACCCTTTAAATACACCTGGCTTGAGAGTGGCAAATGTAGATTAATATCTTGCCAAAGGACATTAAAGCTGCAGGGGGACAATTGTGATTCACAATCCAGTGACGCATCCACTAGACCACGACACTTCTGTACTCAGGTCCTGTGCAATTGGGAAGCACACCCCTCTCATCATCCCTCCCCAAGTTATATTTTCCTAGCAATTCCCCTACAGGAAGCAATAGGAGAAATCTGCATATAAACTCACTCTGAGAGAGGCATCTTGAGAAGTTCCTCAATATGCTTCAGATTCTGAGATGGATGGATTCCAAGAGCATCAACTACATTGCACAAATAATCTAAAAGAAAGGTAAAGATCAGATATACTCAGATTAAAATTAAAGATACTTTAATGCACATATATATTTCGACATCCCCCTTCCCCCCATTAAATCTCGACAGTGGGAGGTTCAATCGATGACAATTTTTGCATGGATATTGACAGGCATATAAATAGTGGTGCTGTATAATTTTTTTCAGGAAAATTTCTCATTTATTTACTTTATTATAATTCATAAAAATTAGATGCCTAGTTTGACATATTCATTGATATTTTGTTTGAAAAGTGAGGGTATGAAGGTTAATCATTAAAAAAAAGTTTTTGAGTAGCATAGCCCAAAATATTGTATTAAAAAATATTTCAAATCTAAAACCAATCCTTTTGTATTTTATTGTTTTATTAATTTCTTATGTATTTTATTGTATTTATTTCATATATATTTCTTTGCTTGTATGATTTGTTTAATGTTTCAGAAATGTGTCTTTTTAATTTCATAACATACAAGATCAAGAGAAAGGCATAAAAGACACAATTGGCAGTGTCATAGAGCAATTTAGGAAAGCAGTATTTTGTACACACATATATATATATATATATATATATATATGCAAAATGTCAATTTTTGTTTGATCTTGGCCCAACAATAGATTAAGAAACATTGCATGATCTCGCAAGGAATCATCCGATTTTTGCAAACCTCGTCTCAAAAGTTGCAAGATATGTGTAAGGAAAAAGTCACAACAAGGCAAGTTGTGATCTGCAGCGGTTGCGCGGCAGTCGTGCAAAGGGACATTTTGTGAGTTGTCCCTTACCTATATCTGTTGATAGCTGCCTGGCTGCCTGTTGGGTCAGTTCATTTATCCTTAAAATGACCTCAACATACATATGCATGGTTGCCCTGGCAACAGACCCAATCCAGTAATCAGCTAGATGCGCCACTTCTGGGGAACCTGTCGATAATTATAATAATAGTAGTAATCAGTTATTGGAAAGCACATATCACATATTCAACAATGTCTCAAAGAGTTTGGATTATAAACCACCCGGTTTATAATCCAAACTCTTTGGAAGGCAATGAAGCATTTAAGGAATCATTACCTACCAGCGCCAATTCACTTCACTTCACTTGGGTGGAGTGAGACAAACGTAGATTAATGTCTTGCCAAAGAACGTTAGTGACTTGACATGGATTCAGTTCATTTGAATCCTGAACCTTTTGATCTACAGTCCGGCAACCATCCAATAGTCTAGGCTTTGGAAATGTTCCAAACTTCCAACTCCTGAAACAATTATGATTTCACATAACAGCTACACTGTATACTTTAACATTTATTATCTAAAATACACAACATACATCTTTCGAAACAAACAAATTTCCCATAAACTTGGTGATACTAGAGAAGACGAGATGTCCTGGGGCCCGTTGCATAAAACTTACCATTGATGGTAACTTTGCCATCAATGGTAACTACCATGGTAACAGGGCTCAACAGCCAATCAAAATCAAGGTTTCCATGGTAGTTACCATTGATGGCAAAGTTACCATCAATGGTAAGTTTTATGCAACGGGGCCCAGGTTTCAAAACCTAGTGGTATGGAATGAATCCTCATTACTAAGCCCCTTGAAGAGAACTTAAAGCTGTCAGTCCCCTGGTTGCTAACTTGCAAGTATACACATGCTTTCTTAGCAGTAACGTAAATATAAAATATCCAACCATCAAACCATTGACTTACCAGGTGAGGGTGGGAATGGTAATTGACTAGCTTCTAAAGCTTTCTCCATGGCTGGGTTATCTTGGCTTGTACAAGTCTCAAGCTGCTGGGGTAGGGTCATCAAATACTGACCAATCTACACAGAAAATAAACATCAAAGAATATTGTCAACATCTCTACCTATTCTTTTTGTTCATGTACATATCTCTCCATATTATTTGGCAAGTACAAGCTACAACTGTACTCTGTCCAATACATTAGCAACCACATGCATAATTTTAGTATATCTGATATTTGTATTAAGGAAACAGTTCTTCTACGAGCTCAGCTCATACCAAACATGAAGTGAAATGACACATTTTATATAAATTTAATTTCAGAACTACACAATAATCTGAAAACATGTCAACTGATCTTGGATTTGCCTTATTATCTCATATTCTGAGAAAGCATGCTGTGTAGTGCTCAGCTTCCCAAATACATGCACATGTCTGCAGCACCCATTTGATATTACAAAAAGCACTTTGAAATATTTCCATTTCAAACTACCTAACTAAGCTCTGATACTATGTCAATACTTTGACTCACTGCTCTAGATCAAGAGTTGGAAATCGACATTGTACACCTGCCTGAGACAGGAAAAATAATAACCATAAGAGTAAGACAAATAAAAAGATACTTAAACCTAAAACATGTTAACTAATTGTATGTGCTATACAATGAGCCCTTTGTGATATATTGGTAACTGAATTCATATCAAAATAACATATGCAAAATAACACATTCCATTTAACCAGGATCCTACAAAGTTCACTTTGAACATTTAATATTTCACTTGTTTTATTTTATTATGGGCAAATCCAACCTCAATTGAGATTACCTTAGTGATATATTCTTGAGGAGATAAACTGAATGTTGGTAAATCAGCTGATAGCATTCCTCCTTCATCAGTCCAAACCTGAATGTATCACAAGGAAATAGGAGTGGTAATGGAGAGATTTACAGAGAAATGTATGCAGCAGTATTCATATATTCATAAATATTGTATTCACTAGATTGAAGTAATTTACATTTTGGTTGAACACATAATATCCATAGACTCCTCTTGATTAAACCCAGGCTAAATTTTCAAGAAGTTGAATTATTCAATTTAATTTCAATTAAAAGTTAACTGGCAATTAACAAAAAATTAAACAAACAATTTCAATGATAATGTTGATGTCAATTTTAATTTTTTCATTACCCTTGTCACATATGATACAAATTTAGTAATCCTCTTGAAACTACCCTATTTTTTTCAAACAGTTGATGGTCTGAATCTTTCAACTGTCCAGCTGTTTTATATACCAGAGGACCTGGTTTGAAGACTACCCCCTCACCCTTCCCTCATTCCGTTGTCCATTCCTTCCAATCTCCAACCAAAAAAATAATAGGACCCTCTAAAAACAAAAATTAGACATAAAGTTGATTTTGTACGCTTTTACTTCAAAGAAACAAATTTTGAAAAAGATAAGAATCTAGTGTTCCTCCATACTAGGACTAGTTTACAGCCATGCTTTCTTACCTCCATTTGTGATACTTGTGAGAGTTGAAGTTGAAGCTGGAAGAAGACAATCCCAAATGCAAGCTTGTGAGCATGCTCAGTGATCTTTGACATGGCTTCCAATGGCTCTTGAAGTAATGATGAACCATCATCTAAAGGGAACAGAATATCAACAATTAAGAGCAAAAAAGATTGTTTGGGAGGAAATCCCATTACCTTGAACATTAAAAACACCCCCAAAACATGTAAGCCTTCAGGGTAGCAAGAACTGGAGAACTGTACAAAATCATTATTTTTTCTTCTTCAAATTTCAACATACATGTACGATGAGCTGTCTTGAGTTTAGTACAACAGAGATTATTCATTAACAACAGCCTATATTATTTGGGATTATTATGTAATAGGTTAATATAGATCTCTGCAATAAAAACATATTTTAAACACATAGACGAGTATAATACAGACCAAACTAAAAATACAGTGTTGAATGTCTTGTTTCTGAGAGGTTGTTCTGGTTACTAGTGGTATAAAAGCATTTTGAAGTCAACTGTCAACTACATAGGACAGCAGGTTTGATAACATACATGCAAGAAATCAAACTGATTGAGGTTTTCTAGCACATATCTGGTGCTAGAAATACTTCAGATCACTTCAAATCTATGCATTTGAATACAATTCAGATCTATGCATTTCAAGTGTGATTAGATTTTAACCACTAAAACACAGCACTAAATTCAACAAATGAGGCTGACCTTCTCTGAGTTTGAGGATAAGTTCCTGAAAGGCAGCGTGTTGCATTGGATCTTCTCTGGCTAAGTAATTATATTCCTTGAAAGAGCTGCTGTGTGACACACTGCCAGGAAGAAAATATGATATTATTTGCATAAAAGTCCAGTCTGAAAGTTTGTTTGCTTTAACTGGTTCTATTTACAGGATCATTACAAACACCATAATGTACAAGTGATAATCACAATTTCAACCTGTAAGCTGTGAGAATAAACAAATCAGTAAGATGTGGGGTATGCATGAGCCCAAGAGAAGAAGGCAATAGCATCTCTTTTCATATAATTATAGCCATATCCCGTCCAATGTGTTAGACAATGTTTCACACTTATGATTTTATTTTAAAATCCCGAAACAGCACCCTCCAAAATAGTAAATTATAACGATTATTATATTTTTTTGGGCGACACAACTGCAATCAGTTGTGTCACCGCACACTTAACTTATCTTTTGGGGTATGTTTTTTGACGTTCCGTCTAAACATACTTTTTAATTCTTGACAGATTTGTCACTTCTGGAAAACCTAGACCATGGTATATGTGTGTATCACTAGGTAACCCCAGACACAAAACAAAATGTATCAAGCATCTTCAGTGACACAGTATCATTACTATATTATTGTACATGTGTTTATATCAGGCAACAGGCAAGAATCTTTTTTTTCTTGAAAACTGGGATGGCATCCAGCACATTACCCATTCTACACCCATGAATTCATATGGGACACAAAAGTTAAGAGCACTGGTGGATAATGATCGGGCAGGGTTCCATCACCCATAGAAGTGTTGTGGTCTAGTGGATAAGTCATCCAACTGAAGATCGCAAGGTACGGGGTTCGAGTCCCACTGCGGCACTAATGTCCTTTAGCAAGACTTTAATCTACATTTGCCACTCTCCACCCAGGTGTTAAAAGGGTACCAGGTAGGATGCAAAAGTTAATGTGGTTGGATGAGCAAGTGGTGCTTGTAAAAATGGCGACTGGCCAGAATGCTGCCCAGGGAGTGGAGAATATGTATACATTGTGTGCGGGTAAGCCTGAAATTGATGACCGGGGTAATAATATGTACTGCGCCTAGAAACAAAGTTTTGGGCGTGCATTATAAATGTGAGCTATTATTATTATTATTAAATTGCTGGAGAGCAGAGCAGCAGGAGGGTATCTCAGGCTTATCTGTGGTTTAGTCTTATACATGATTGGGTACCTGGCTCTTAGTAGCCAAGTCTATCCAAACTGCCTAGGAGAAGGTCATTGTGATTCAAAGAAAACCTACAACCTAAGGATTACGCAGTCACCGACCCAGCTACTAGGCCTTGCCAGTCGAACCTCGAATGTAAAGGGTGGGGCCATTACTGCGCAACCTGTACTTCACCTCAAGCTTTACTGCGCAGGCCTGAAGGACATTCCAATACTTCACACTAAAGACATGTATATATCTGTACCTTGGTTTAGTTGGTGATGTAGGTGAGAAGACCTGGATGTCATAGCTACTACATGTATGAAGAAGACTGCTACTCAGCTGAAGCTCAAACTCCTCACTCTGTAGTAATAACTCACCTACAAAAATAGAAGATTATATTGATTATTATTTTTTTATGGTGACACAACTGATAGACGCACGCACATATCACCTAGAGGCTAAACTAACAGTTCTTAATACACACCAATATTTGCCTCGTTAAAATGTTAACCGATCAAAGTTTAAAGATACATTGTTAGATCTACAATTCAACATTTTCAAAAGAAAATTATTGAATAAAGTAAATTTTCTAAATAATTGAAATACATGTTGGGCAGTTGCAAATGAAATTATCATCAAGATTGAACATAAGATACCATTGCTTCTTTTTCTTTTCTTTGTTTCCTATATCATATGTGGTAACATGTCAAATGCCTTGCGTTGTCTCACCTCAGCCCCACAATCATGTTATAGGATGTATTGAAGGTTTATGCATCAAATTTAGTTGTGATTTACAAAACATATATGGGAATTGAAAAATCCTCAAAAATGGTAAACGTTTAAGCAATTTAAGCAACTAGCAGCAGGAACATTGTGTAGAAAACTCCTTCATTCAATGTTTTCTTATCCATTCTACAAATGGTACTGTAGATGAGCATGCTGAAATTATGGATGGACCATATGATATGTCATGACTTTCCTTCTCCATTGGCCTCTGTGACCTATGACCTTTCATCCACTAACCCTAGTACTGATAAATCTTACCACATGTCTGAACTCTTCATGTCCATTGGCCTCTGTGACCTATGACCTTCCACCCACTATTCCTAGTACTGATAAATCTTACCACATGTCTGAACAATCTTGAGAGCATTCTGGAACTTGCTCCAATCCTCCCCTAGCTCCGCCCCTGCAGAGGTCACCATGGCATTAGTACTTACTGGGTCAAGTCCGCAGGCTGACCTCAAAGTTTCTAGGCTTCGGTCAAACTTCTGACAGTACGAGCTGAATGTGGCCTGTCACAGAAACAAGAAATCCTGCTCATTTTCTTTTTTACTCCTCTTCTAATATCTACATTTAGCTTAAAGGTCTACTGTTCATATAATATTGGATTACCGGTATGCATCAAATCAAATACAACATTACACTGTAAATTGTAAAAGCAAAATGAATATTTTCATAGATGTCAGACATATTAAATGTGATATGCGCTATACAAGAACTTGTTGTTTTCAAGACTACTAACAACAACATGTTACACAGGAATACTTAATGTACAATACATGATTGTACATGCAGGTTGTACTTTGCCAGCTATATTTAGCATGTTGTTTAATAATATACAACCATACAACAATACCAGTATGCAACATTTACAAAACTAACAGTTTATGCTGTAATTATGATTGTGTGCTGCCAGTTGACATGAACAAATATAAGTTTACCGGTAAGCTAATTTTGTTAATCTGAATAGTAATTCATTGTCTACAGTGTATCCCCATGTTTAAAATATTTTAGACAGCATCTATGGAAAGACGTTTTGTAAGTGGCAATGCTATCCTATTTATTTACACTCATTGTCCTCTTTGGTTGATTCATGGAACAAACATAGGACTACCACAGTCACACAATCATACAACATGTTTAGAACAAGAAACATTGGACTAACACAGACACACAATCATACAACATGTTTAGAACAAGAAGCATTGGACTACCACAGTCACACGATCATACAACATGTTTAGAATAACAAACATTGGACTACCACAGTCACACAATCATACAACATGTTTAGAACAAGAAACATTGGACTACCACAGTCACACAATCATACAACATGTTTAGGACAAGAAACATTGGACAAACACAGTCACACAATCATACAACATGTTTAGAACAAGAAACATTGGACTACCACAGTCACACGATCATACAACATGTTTAGAATAACAAACATAGGACTACCACAGTCACACAATCATACAACATGTTTAGAACAAGAAACATTGGACTACCACAGTCACACAATCATACAACATGTTTAGGACAAGAAACATTGGACAAACACAGTCACACAATCATACAACATGTTTAGAACAAGAAACATTGGACTACCACAGTCACACAATCATACAACATGTTTAGGACAAGAAAAATTGGACTACCAGTCACACAATCATACAATAATAGCTTACTTTGAGAGCTGATAATAGGCCAGCCATGCCAAAGCCTCCTGTAAAAGCAGTACACCTGTCTGAAGCCTGAAAAAAAAAGTAGTAAGAGGAAGAGTTTTACAGTTTAACAACGACTTGGATCACTCCTCACTTTGTATTCATTTTCGTAGACTAAGGTAGAAGTTAAGGTAGCAGGGCCATGTCTAACAAATGTATTAAACAGATCCTACATGTAATTACAGTGTAACTATAACTCCTCTGATCAATCAGACCTTGGCCACAGACAGCTTGTTACATGTAGATGAAGAACTACAAATTTCACATGTTGATATCAAAACCACATTGGACAATGATATCAAACTCAACATCTATAAGAAAGGAGCCAGGGGCCGTATTCAATTCAATATGTGTATTAACGGTATTAAAGCCAGTATCTTGCTTAGCATTTGGCTTGGCCAAGTAAAATGCCTTAACTCGTATTCATCTAAACATTTGACTTTAGCAAGCCGACTTTCATACTTAAAGATAAGCATTGTGACATCATAGTTAATCAAAAATATGCGCAGTTAACGCATCGTATTATATGCGCACTCTGATACAATTGCACGCAGCTTGTGAGGATTACATATGAAAACCAGATGCCTGGTAGTGAGTGCCTATCAAGGCCTTCTAAATTATTGGCTTAAGTCTGCGAGGAATCTGTTTTAAATTAGGCTAAAATACATGAACCTGTATTTAGCCACAAGCATCATCTGAACATCAAAGTTGGCAATAAAGCCCAAAACTGAGTAAAATATTCATATTTCTGACATAAGTATTGAATTTAATACCGACCCAAAACTGTGAATTCATCACACATCACTCCATCTCTGTGTCCTCTCTCTCCCTACCACCCCATCCCTTCCCCCATTCAGAAAATGACAGTCACTTCTAGCACACACAAAAGCCATAAACTACAATCATTTAGTGAGTCTAAATGTAACTTGATAATTACCTCATTTGTCAGTTTGAATATCTTATTGAGTGAATCTGATAGCAGCTGTGCACAGTCTATCAAGTCATGCCTTTCCTGTTGTAAAAGAATATCAGATAAAATCTTTCAAATCACTGTCTTAATACCACAATATGTTTTTTTTCCTGCATTTTTATGAGGACATCTTCATCTTTAAAATTACTTTGTTTTCATCTCTATTTCACCCTTTTTTCTTTGCTTTGAATGCTCTTGCCAAAACATTATTTCTCTCATAATTTGCACTTGTCCTGCGTTTGTTTAAAAACTGCACATTTGACAAGTTTATCAAATTTTGTACATTTCATAATTACTTTAGTGGATGCCTAAAGGAAAAGAAGAACAAAATGACGGAGGTGATGACGAAATTTAAGTAAATGACATGAGACTATTGTTGTTTTCATTTTAAGTGTATACACTGTTAAAATGAGGCGAAATGGAAATCAGAATGGGAAAGGGAGTGATCAATATTTGACAAATTTATAAGTATATGTAAGTTATAGGGTTGACATTGTGTCTCAACTACACAATGTCAACCCTATATTAGGAGGAATACTCTCAAAGTATTTTCAGCAATGCAATCTTTCCATCGTCCAGAGGCTAACTCTAAAAAATTCCTTTGTCAAATTAGAGACGAAAAATACTTGCCATGTTAATAGTTGAGAGTTCTTGAACTAAGTGTTCTTCCTCGTAGAAGCCATACCTTATCAAATAAGGGATGTAAGGGGCATGGATAGCATGTACAAGGTCTTCAAAATGGCTGCCTACTAGTGTGTCTGCAGAAAAAAAATGGAGTAATGTGCAACTGTGATGAATACATACAATAGAAACTTTTGCATTGCAAACATCTTGAAAATGTATTTACTTTGTGGATATAACATGCACCATAAATAAGAAAGCATGTATGTTTTTGGCAAGTAAGCAGTGAAAACTCTCACTGGCTTCCATCTGACAGACTTGGTAATGAGGATTATATACCTCACTTAAGAAATCCAGCCATCTGATTGGTTGAATTTGCTGTCATGGTTTTAACCATTCCCGTAAATAAACGAAAAATGCCAAACCCATGTAATAGTTCTAGGGTAAACTTCCCGGCAAAATTCCAGTTACCGGGAAAATAGTTCAGTCTTACTGCGATCCCCATTGGTTTACGTGTTAAAAGCTGGTTTGTGCAAGCGCGGACACCTTACATTAATTTTGTGCGATAATTTAGTAGCTACATTTTAGGTTTTTTAATTGCTTGAAAATTTCGGTCATTTTGCTAGCAAAGATTAACAGACAGTGTCTCAGATTTTCTGTGATGTTTTAACCAATCTTTACTCAATAAAAGGCTGAGGTAAGAATTCTTGGTAGATTATTGTGATAATTCGTACGATAGCGACTGCTTTAATACTCGAGGACTGGCTGTTTTTATACGTTCGAGAAAGTTGAACCCCCTGCCATCACCCCGAGGCGCGCCTGGGTGGGCGGCGCAACGAGCCGATTTGTGTTAGCCATGCCCATGTTTCCAGTCAGCAGGTGCAAGCCCCTACATTTAACTTTAACAACTGCACAGTAAACATCTTTAACAAATAGGCTTGCAGTCAGAGTTACAGAGTTTTATGGAGTTATTTTCTACGGAGCTACGGAGTTTTTACGGAGTTCTACTGTTACTGTTATTCAACGAGTTATTCAACTATTTATGTCTGCTCTTCCTGTTCTACCAGTTGATTGGTAAGTTGACTCTTTTTTCGGCATCTAAAAGTATTAATGACTGCTTTAATATTAGAGAAATAGTTGTTTTTATACGCTCTCGGGAAGGTTACAATTGGGCTATTGCCCGAGGTGTGCCGAGGGCAATTGTAACCTTCCCTTTTCTCTCAAAGCAGTCATTAATACTATATTATTACCTAATGTGCATTTTTTGTTTTCAAAAAGCAACATCAGATCTCCTCAGTCTCTTACAATGGACAGTATATCACAAGCACACACAAACCATCAAGACTTACCTGTCACTGATTGTATAGCTCCTTCTAAACTTTTGATGAATCTCAATGTGATCTGTAGATCAATGAAAACGTACAAACAGATAGCATCTTGTTTACACAGTGCAGCATATATAGTGTACATAGTATAGGTACTAGGTACCGGTACATGTATGATTAATAAAATGATGATTTCACCAATGACTACCGGTACATCTTTTGCAAAAATGCACAAAATATCCTTTATATGATTGCTTAAAAACTTTTCTCAATTAACTTAATGACAATACATTTACAATGTACATGAAGATAAATTAGAGGGAATAGGCACTGTTTTCATGAAAACAATGTCTTGCCCTGACATACTATTTTTCTATGACTGCTCACTGTCTCTGTAAGGAACTCTGATTGTCCAAGTCTCACCAGAACTGAACAAAAATTGCTTTTTTAATTTAAAATTCAGTTGAATTGAGACCAAATCATGCAACTATCATGACCCCTACATGTTTACATCCAAACAATGTAAGCAGCATTGCAACACACATAGTTTCATATAAATTGTACATATACATGAAATAGACTAGAATCCTGTTTCATAAAGCTTGTCTTTAGAGTCCAGTGTCGAAATTCAAAAACAAATTTGCTCACAGCCAATCAAATGCAATTTTGTAACTTGTCACTACAGCGTAATTAAAAGCATAATAATTACCTGCCGGAGGTCAATGAGGTTGAGAAGGGCGTTGTCTTGCAGGGCAGAGTCCATACAGGCTGGCAGCGATGGTTGCAGACTGGACAGTGTCTGGGCTAAGAGCTCACATACCATAGGAACGGCATCAGGGAAGGCCTGATCACACCACTGAACCTACGGGTACGAAGGTCAAGATTAGGTCAAATGTCATGTGACAAAGTGAAAATAATAGGCAACTGGGCATCGTTTCATGAAACCATCATAAGTACAAGTTTACCCACATCCCATTGAAACGCGTGTTAAACTTAATACACATATTTCAATGGGATGTCGGTGAACTTGTACATATGACAATTTTGTGAAACGCTGCCATTGTAATGATAGCTGGAGACTGAGAGGTTCTAAGCAAGGGGCTCATACACCATGGGGGAAGACTTTATTGATACAAAGGTCATGATTGGGTCAAAGGTCATGAGACAAAGTGCACACTGCTAGCAATGAAAGCTTGAGACTGAAGAGGGTCTCAAATAGGCATGTGTTCACATACCATGGGGAAATGCATCAATTACTACATACACTGTACATGTACAGTACATGTATATGTTTGGTACAAAACCCAGGATTGGAGCAAGCCGGTCAAAAAGTATCAAACTTGAGCTCCTCATGCATATTCTAGCAGGGATGTGAAATCAGCGAGTACCATCAATTGCATACAGAAGGAACTTATAATCTACAATGTGTCAAGACTTCACATATATCAACACTACAGATAATACAATACATGATCATGAAGAAATACAATATTTTTACATGTCTTTGCATCCAATGGTCTTTGCAAACATAAATTCAGTTTCTTATTCTCTAGAGATTTATCCCCTCATGTTATGTCTACAATGTAGCTTTAATTATTAGCAAGGAGATATTATCAGTAGGCATCATGCTTGACATGAATATAGTTTGGTGGTAGTACAATATGTTACCTCTCTGTGCCATGTTGTAAGCAACATTTCATAGAATGTTGGTAACCACTCTGCAAGGACCTTTTCTCTGTTAGTTTCCTGTAGTTGCTGCCACTGAATTAATAAGGAACTCTGTTGAAAAGATTCATGTAGAAAGAGAAAGAGAGGGGAAGAGATAGGGATATGATATAATTTATCAATCCTCTAAAAACATTCCATGTATTAGATCAGTGTGTTTCTCTGTGAATTAAGTTCTGTCATTGCCAGAATGCAAAGTTATCATTTATTAAAATTGTTCCCATACCCACCAAACAATGACAATATACATTCCATATCATCTACAGATAACTCCATCATTGCATGAAGGTATTTAGACTTACCTTATGACATTTGTAGTAGTAATTCCTGAGCTGTGACAGTCTGTCCATATCTTTGAATATTTTCACATATCTCTGGGCAGACTCTGACAAAATTTTTAAAAAGCACAAAAGAATATTGGCTAACAAAAATAAATGCATACAAATAGGATTTCCCTAACAAAATAAAAAGTGATATTGTTTTATATTATTTTTGTTGATTTAATATGATAAATAAATACAAAATCTCCCTAAAAAATAGATAGGATATTTCTTTGCTGGTGGTTTATGATGTTTGTGACACTGACTTTACTGTGACTTACCTATCTCTACATGTGTGTATCTCAGAAAAGCATACTAAAATACCTCAACCCTGAATGTACTAAAAGGGATGGGCCTGTGAAATGATTTATACAAATGTAGTCATTTTAATTTCAAGATC
This sequence comes from Mesocentrotus franciscanus, assembly GCA_037976565.1. NCBI lineage: Eukaryota > Metazoa > Echinodermata > Echinoidea > Camarodonta > Strongylocentrotidae > Mesocentrotus > Mesocentrotus franciscanus. Next base: position 7,884,195 of record CP137686.1, read on the forward strand.
TTGTGAACAAGAGTTTAAGCCTTAACATACATGTATATGTACATATACCACAGAAAGATACACTATGTATGAAGTCAATTATAATTGAGGTCTTTGGTAACAAAAGAGTAAAATGTTATCTTGAGTTCTAGGAACTAAATTGAATTTCGTAGCTGAGATACACTGTAGGATCCAGATCATAACTCACCAAGTGAATGTGAGTTGAAGGCACTAACAAGTTGAGGACTCAGAAGAGCTTCTAGACGATTTTTCAAAACCTCTAGACTCTGACATCTCTCATCATAATCTCCACAGTGAGCTAACATACTCTAAACAAACAAGATCAAGATAAACTCAACATTAGACATAGGACCCTTTCATACAAGGGGACATACATGGAAGAAAGAGAGAAATGTAAGGTAGACAAAATTGCATGGAAAATGTCTTCAAATAGGTACAATTTCAAAACGTAAACAATTAAATTAAATACACAAACAAAATATAAACAGAATTGTTAAAAAGTGAGAGAAATTGCATGGAAAGATTCCATTTTAAAAGAAAATAATCATACAATAATAATAATTTTTAAAAAAAACCCATACAAGCATTAACACCTAACAGGCACCTTGTGAATCTAGTTTCCTTACCAGACTGTGCTGCATTGCCAGTAGTTTGTCTGCAATCTGTAGATAAGACAAAAAGCATAATAGTAAAGTAAATTAAGTAAAATAACTAAGTAATAATGTGATCAGTGACTAATGGAATAAATAATAATCTAATGAAAAAAGAAAACCAGTCCACGGAAAAGAAAAGTGAAGCTTGAGACAATAAAGTATAAATAAAATATCTATTCTGGCAACACATATACATGAATGAGAATTTCACTTTATTATGTTAGAAAAATGTTTGAAATGTTAGAAAAGTCAAAGGCAACCTACAATGAATACATTTATGAAGTACATTATTTATGATGCTATGAATCAACATTCTAGTAGGCACCAAAACAAAATTGTGTTGACATGTGCATGTATGCACAATAAGTGAAAGACAAAAGATGGAAAACAAGAAAAAGAAAAAGAAAAAGGGAAGAATAAGAACAGGTAGGAAAAAGATGGAAAAGGGTTTCTGACCATTTTAAGTATTGACCAGGAAGTATCTCTTTGGGACAGTTTTGGGGTACAGCTCCAGAGGGTAGTTCTCCATGTACAGTGAAAAGGATGAACAAAGAGAATAGATGACAAGCATACATAAGAAGAGAAGAAGGGGGAAAAAGAGGCAAATGAAGGGGGAGAAAACAAAGCTGAAGAGCAATATACAATTATAAAAATAACAAGTTAATGCAAAGCGTAGTGTGACCTTTGACCTACATACAGATACCACGTAGCTTCATATCAAATTTCATTAAAATCCATCAAACATTACTAAAGTTATCAAACGGAAACAAGATTTGTTACGGACGGACGGAAGGACGGAAGGACGGACGGAGGGACAGAAGGACGGACAGACGGCAGCATTACTATATCCCCACCGACTTCGTCGGCAAGGGGATAATAAAAGTGAAAGAGAGATAAGACAAAGAAGAGAATGACTTACCAACTGAACTTCCTTACTAGCAAAGACTTCATCAACATCAGCCATCAATGTGGTCCAGTTATCTGCTTCCTGTACATCAAATCATACAATGAACCTATCATATCTGCTCACACTCTGACTTCTTAAAGCTGATAACTGTTCACAGATGCATACATTATTGAGCCAACAATTACTTGTTCTTAGACACCTGTGCCTATTTTAAAACATAGTATCGTTAACAACATCTATTTCAAAAAAGCTTGATCAATATAGCAGTGTCATAAATCATATTTTGTTCACAGGAGCTATTTTCTGATTTGGTATTACACTAAGATTTTTATGTTGTTGTTGTTTTTTTAGTAAAAGAACTCCTTTTGGGGTGTTTTCTAAAGAAAAATAACTCTTCTTCAGTGTATTTTCACTTCATTACAGGAACAGCTAGAAATATGAACATGTGACACAACACCACAGATCCACACAAAAAAGTAACTAGATGCGATAGTTTAGTTTAAATCTGATTCTAAAACAGGGAATTCGTAGCTTAAAGATGATATAACTCATCAGAATTGAATACAATGGTATCCACCCACAAATGTTTGCCATATTGAATGGTCAGGAAACTTGCCTGGAGTGCATCTGATGCAGCTTTCATCCTAGACTTGATGGTATCAATCTCCAACAGCATCTTCATTGACTCTGATGTATCCTCCTCTACCTACACAACAACAGGTAGACAAAGATAATGGTATGAGAAGTAGAAAGAAACAGCTAGACAGGTGGAACAAGATTAGGAGGGAATGACAAAGTGTAATAGAAACATATAAATGAAGAGTTGGTGTGGAGAAAGAAAGACAGGGAAAATTGTAGAATGTGATAGATAGTAAGGAAAAGGAAAAGAGAAATGAATATTAGGAAAGATAAGTTCTATGAAAACATTGAGTTCAAGATCTCAAGAATAACAAACTTAGTTTTAGAGTCTTTTCTAGTGTTTACAAGTAGATTTCCCTATGAGTCATCTAACCTACTCATGAGTGATAAAACATTGATTGATAGATTCACATTTTCACATTTGGTAATATATGTTGTGTCACTGATATTTAACAAGATCACTGAAATCACAATTCAACCTGTATCGAATACAAGTCTGTTTCATCTTGAAACTTGCTTGCATGGAGTTACTAAACAAATGGCCTTTAAAAAGCCTTGCCTTTTTGATGTCCTCCTTGACAAGTTGCATCTGATCTTTGAGGAAACCAGCTTCTTGTCGTACAGCCTCCACATCTCTAAGAACACGAGGTAGGTTCTGTAGTGCTTGCTGACTCGTCTCTTCCAAAGAGTTATTCACTTCCTAAGGGAGAAGGCATGGAAGAAATGTAGTTTAAAATTGCATTCAGATAGCATCAGGTGGAACATACAAATTGTGAATATCAAGTTGGGTTTCGAACCAGCAACCTTACAATTATGAGACCACAGCTCTATCAACTGAGTCATTGTACCTCCTACCCAGCCCAAAGTATTTACTCATTTCATGGTAGAATAGTTTAATATACATAATAATGTCAATCCCTTATTTCTCTCCAAGCCATACCTAATAGCTTGTGGTTTTAGGAATATGCCTTTAACTTGTTTAGTATTTGAGTGGATGTGCTACAGTGAAAAAGTTAGTTCAAGAGACAGTTGTCTATAAAGAGGTTGACAAGTTCACTAAACCTGTCCTTGGACGGATCACTATTAATGATGATGATGGTGTTCTTGTTCCCCCTAAATAAATTAATGGCTTATGGCACATTGTCTTCATACCTTACCTGAATGAAAAGCTGCAACTTCATGACTAGTGTTGCAGCATGGGCCTGAAATATTAAACAAAATAAAAGGCATTTCAGACATGTATAGTATTTCAACAAATTGTAATTCAAACTGACATTGTATGATTGTAACAAGTCTTATTCTTATTAATATCTCCTCCACAGTCCACACTCTCCCTCTTATTAATCTTTTGACTTCTCACTATACTAATGCAGAGTTGTGATTTGTTTTGTGTTCCATTTTTTTCTTTACCTAAAACACTTTAATGTAACCATAACCCCCACCCTTTCCGAAAAAAGAAGAAGAAAGAAAGAAAAGAGGAAAGATCAAGATCCAGAGCAAGGCCCAAAACAGTCAGGAAAGATATAAAGCATAAAGTTGTCACCTAGGGAGATGTAAATTGATTTAGCAATGTGATTAGCTCTCTGTCTTTGCCTACAAACCAACTCTGATGGACCCTGGTTCGATAAAACAAGTCACATATTTTGGATGGTAACGTAAAGAGTTGGTCTCAGATGTAAATATTTGCTTCTGATTAATAGTTTACTACACATCAGTAAAAACCTAATCAGGTGGTCTGTCGCCTTTGACAGATCACCTATTAATTTGTCAGAATTTTTTTTTTTTTGTATTCTTTATTTTTATTTATTAGCACCCACTTTTTTGTGTAAAGGATAACTCAAGATTGGTTCAGTCAATTTCTTTCAATTTTTGCAGTTCTCCAAAATCGTTCTCCATTGCATCTCTTTCTCTTGCTCTCTCTCTCTCTCCTCTCTCTTGCTCTGTTTCCCTTCCCCTCTCTTGTTCTGCCCCTATCCTTCTCTTGCTCTGTCTCTGCATCTCTCTCTCTACTCTTTCACTCTCTCCCTATCTCTGTCTCCCTCTCTTGCTCTGCCTCCCTCTGTCTCTGCCTCTCATTGTATACTCTCTCACCCTCTCCCTTTTCCGCCTCTGGTTCTCGTTCTCCCTCCGATATCTCTTGTAATTTTCGTTAATTTCCTCTAGCTCTTCATTTTGCCCTTTGTATTCTTATTTCACCCCTACCATGTTTCCTTATACTATCCTCTCTCCTTCCAAGTGTATGCATTTTGATTCCTCTTTCATCCCTCGGTCCAGCTCATGTATATTTACATGACTATAACCCGTCTCCCTCTCTCCTTCTCTATATCTATATTTTCATTAAATTTGATTATGATCATGATTTTGATCATTTAATCATTTCTCAATATTTTGTTCATCAGTTAAGTTATCACTTCAGTTCAGGTCACAGTTTAATCTATCAGTTCATCAGTTCATTCATCAGTTCATCAGTTTAGCTCATCAATTCAGTTCATTTCACATCAGTTCATCAGTACTTCATTCATCAATTCATATATTGGATCATTGAATTGAAGATGAGCATGATCATAAGAATTAAAGACAGACCACCTAATTCGTCCTCATGACAAATTAAATTTCTAGTTTTTATTGCACTCACAATGATCTGGGCAAATGAAACAGAAGTGTGCCTAGATTGTACAAGCATCTCATGTATTTCAATGCAGGGGCACAACAGTGACACTTGTTACTTTGAGGTCACAAAGTATACTCACATCCTTCTGTTCCGGGGAGTCCTTCTGTGCCCTAAATGCAGCATTCACCCAGTCCTTCACATCAAAGTTACCATCCAAAAACTTTGAGAAGTCCTAGCAACAAAATAAAATCAAATACAACTTAGACCTCTACTAAAATTCAGAAGTCTTCCAAAAGGTGCAGTCCCTGGTTTAAAACCAAATTTGCTGCACAATACAATTACATACCGTATCGACGGTGGGGTGCGAGCGCGCGTGCATTCGTGAAGTTAGCGACCACAATGATGAATTGCTTAGAGGAGTACTACCATAGAAGTAGAAGTAGAAGGATCTGAGATTACAGTCGCTAACTTCACGCACGCGCGTGCCCCCGCAACCCCACCGTCTTTTTTTCCCGGGCTTTTCGTCGAAATTGAACTTCACTCCCGTGTTGAAATTGTTACTGCGCATGCGCTGCAAAAATTCCAACACGGAGCTGAGTTCAATTACGACGAAGAAAACCGGGAAAAAAAGACCCTTAAAGTAGCTGAGCGAAGAAATGTCACAAAATGTCACAAAATGGACAAATTATACATGTACTGAAAGCTTACACCAATATGAACACAAATCATGTGCTCTAAAGTATTATAAATATAAATGAAACGCGATAAGATGCTTTTTCCAAGACCCTTCTCAGAACTTCTTTTCCTGGCTTGAAAAATAAAATTACGGAGTACAGACTTATGACGTCAGAGGTTGGGCACGATCGAAATTCCTAGGCCTCTCGCCGCTCTCGCTCAGCTCGCGGCGGTATTTAGCATTCAGTATACATTACCCAGACTTCGAATGATTCATATACCTAAGCCAGCTTTGATGAAAGTGGAATAACAATCTCTCGAAATCAGGAAATTACATTTTATTATTGCATATATTAAGCAAATTATGTAATGTAATACGAGGGGGTGAATCGTGCAGATCGATTTGTCGGGTATTTTTTTTGATTTGTCGGGTACCAAATTCATCATTTTTGATAGCAGATTAGTCAATTCTGTAACAATTTTTGAAAAGTAAATATGAATTATTAGAAAGATTGTAACATTACCTTTGCAATGGTACCAATATTATTAAGGAAAAAAGCATTTTCGCTCTGGAACTTTAAATGCATTATACAGTCAATCTGGTAAGTGGAACCGATGTATATTAGCCTAGACCAAATTTTCTAAAATAAATGCGTCGGATATGAATCCGCTAAAGTGACATTTTTAGTCCAAAAGTTTGGCCGGAATTCAGCGTTCAGATCCGTAACACCAAGTTTGCAATGCAGTCCCTATGCAGTCCGAGGTAAAAATAAGGAAATATTAGCAAATATCTTATATTAGCAGTATAACACTTATACAGCACATTATACGGGAGCAGCACACTTTACAGAAATGCCGTCAGCACGAGTCAGAGGTCAACATTCATATGCAAAGCGATAGTCACACGCGCTACACGTGAAGAGGAACCCAAGCTGTATCGCTCTGATAAGATATTTGCTAATATTTCCTTATTTTTACCTCAGATTTTTAATTTGCGTAGGCAATTAGGAGTAGAAGTGGCATAGAATTCCTCAAGGCCACTGTCCAATATTGGTCGGGTGTGGGAAGGGATGATTTCGGACGCATTTTAGGGTTTGTTTACATGCCTCTCCGCGCACGTTTATGGGAGCCGTTTAAGGCTTGGTGATATCAATATCAATATTTCAAATTATCACCAACTGACCTAGACCAAAAGCCTCAGTCTCTCTATATCGTCGGTTGTTCCACTGAGACTACGCGTCTGGCTCCACTAGACCTCCGTATATAGAGACTGAATGCTCGCCTATGCCATCGTACAGGGAAGATACAGTCTACGGGTAGACGATAAGACGATACTGCCCTGACGCTAAGTTTAATACTTTTTTTGTCATAATCGCAGGCACAAACAACTACAATTGGCATTTCAAATGATAACAAACATGATAAACATTCATAAAATATGTACCTTGGACCTCTACATCTGAAATCTTCTTCAAAAAAGTGTTATTATCTCTTCCACTTGACTGTCTTCAGACTGTGACTATTGTCAGCCATCTTGAATCAAAGAAATGAATATTCATGACAAAGTTTTTTAGTCTTCTTCTTCTTCTTCCATTGAGTACAGTCCTCTTTGTAGAGTATAGTCGTACTTGATTGCTGGGGCCGCAATCGCAAGAACACATGACATTGAGTGCAGTGACAAAGAACTAAGCTACGGTGCGAGTAAAAAGATGCATCTCAACTGGAGAGCTAACGGAGGGTGAGTGGTGCAAGGCGGCTCCGGAATGACTTAGTAGACGGAGCCGAAACCACTGTTGCAGGCAGGACATTCCAAAAGCAGATAGCGCTGGGGAAGAAGCTGTACTGGTAGGAAAGGATTCTACAGTGTTGTTGTTTGAATTGTAGGTGATGTCTTCTGAAGGGTACAGGAAAGGCGGCGAGCCTGGAATGGCGATTACTCCATTGACGATTTTGTACAGCATGATGACCTTGCTGTGAGCTTGACGTTCTTGGAGAGACTGCCATTTTAGATCTTTCAGCATTTCTGTGACACTGCTCTGTTGGTTGTAATCAGCCTTCACAAATCTGGCCGCGCGTCGTTGGACCATTTCAATCTTAGAGGTGAGCTCTTTGGTATGGGGGTCCCAGACAGAAGAAGAGTACTCAACAATTGGGCGGACATAGGTCTTGTACGCTCGCTCCTTTATGCTGGCAGGGCATTTCCTCAGGTTGCGTTGAAGGAAGCCAAGTGTGCTGTTACTCTTCTTGCAGATGGAGTGAACATGGTGTTTCCAATTGAGGTTTTGTTGGAGGATGACTCCAAGGTACTTTGCTTCATCAAGAGTGTGGAGGGCCGTCTCATGGATGGAATAAGGGGATGCTCCGATGATAGGATTTCTCTTGTTTGAAATCCTCAGCACCTCACATTTGTCAACATTCAAGGACATGAGCCATTTCCTCTCCCATTCCTGAACATTTGCGAGATTTCTGTGTGGGGACTCAACGTCATCATGAGAATTGATTGTTCTGTATAGAAGGGCATCATCAGCATAGAGTCGAATGGATGAGAAGACACGATCAGGGAGGTCATTGATGAAAATCAGGAACAAAAGGGGACCTAGAACAGTGCCCTGAGGTACACCCGATGTGACGTTGGTGGTGTTGCTCTTCTTCCCCTCAAGTAGGACTTGCTGGGTTCGCCCTTGGAGGAAATCCTGAAACCATGAGAGTAGTTGTCACACTGTAGAATACCGTCCTTCAGCAAGGGCGCGACACCAGTACTATCGCATCGGGTATTCTTTATGTAAGACCAGAACCTCTTGGGTTTGCCTTCTTCACAAAGCATGTCGTTTATGTATGAATGGTAGGCGGATCTGCATTCTTTCTCCATATCTTTCTTGAGATTCTTGTATCTGTCCCTGTCCTTTGTCTCCACCCATTGACCTCGTTCATAGACGCGTGCAGACGCGGCGCCGACGTGCACGTACGTCTCGCATCTGAAATGCATGGTGGATACTGGGTGTACCGGGTGTACCAGGGTGGTTTGAGACCGAGATCGGATGAACGTTCTGCGCATGCGCTAAATGTAAGCTAAAGTTCTACGTGGTGCGTCACCTGTTTAAAGCACGACATGTCAAAATCTCTGTGGTGTGACGTAATATTACGTATTGAATTTGCCATTGAACTTAAGTCGTACTTAAGTTAAGTCGGCCCTCTCTCACTTAAATTCGAAGCCACTCGAGCGGATTGGCCAATGGCAATGCAATGAGTGGGCGTAAACTCACTGTACAGCGCTCAATGCGGTAAGTTCTTCGTGGGATATGAATTCTAAATACACGAAGAAGAATTACACACAAAACTCGCGCATGCGCAATGCGCTCTTCTGTTCGCTCAAGCCCGACTGACGTCATTTTTCATTCATAAAAGTGCTAGCGTCACGATGCTCGTAGTTGATTGGGTGTTTACTCATTCATTTGCATATTTTCCCACAATGTTAAACCTACGAGTGCGATTATTTCTGCCTGCGACTTCTCGATTACGTTGATATCAAACTCGTTATATTTCCATCCCGACTTCGATTTTTTAACAATTTTTTTCGCCATCGGTGTCATCGATATTTCTAGGTACTTTCAGCAAAATCGTATGGTGGTTCTTTGTTTCGGTAAGTCATATTTTTTGATGATTTCGTCGGAAGTTTTTGTGAAGGATATGTACACTGTATGTGTAGGTTGAAGTGTGTGTAAAGCTACGTGCAAATTGTATGTGAGCGACATGAGTGTCTAGAGAGCGACATCGTTGAAACATATACACTGAATGTGTCTTTGGTCGCCATTTTTTGCTTGGTGTTCGAGTTTAGTGCATAACGCGTGATCCAGCTGACTGCTGAAATCTTCCGAACAGCCCCGCTCCAGCTCCCGCAACATGGCCGCTACACAACAGGCTGCTCGCCTGTCGAGTGTAGTGCACCAGGTACAATACACCGCGCTCAGTGTAGCGAATCGCCCATGCCTCGCAGCTAGCAGATAAGCGAGGGTCGCGAGATCAGCCAATCAGCGGCGCGTATTTCCGTTCACTGAGTTGGATAGGGGATTCTTCTTCATGAAATAAGCGCCTCAATTATTTCAAAATAAGCGCAAACATCTACCAAATATCAAGTTCAATAAACTGTCTATTTTTACTGAACAATTTTGTGCAACCTGACTCAGCTCAGCTCAGCTCAGCTCAGCTCAGTCACGTCAGTATACGTATCCTCAGTCAATGAAAGCAAACACGATAATGAAGGTTCGGGACTGAACAATTATCTTTCATGACAATACATTGGTGCCATGCCATCTATAGATCTATACCGTTTTTACTGGATAAACTTTAAATGTTGTGAATATTTTTCGGTACTTACCATCATCGAAACTTGAAACACCGAACCTATAAAGTTAGTAATTACCTTTATAGTATAATAACTCTAATCTTCTAAAAGTGTAGAAATTGCAGTGTTTATGTTTTTGACGTGTCAAATGCTAATGCGATTGATGTATTTTATTATGGTTTTAAATGTATCATATATGTATATCAATAATTTATAAAAAATATTACATACGATATTTAAAAATGTTATGGTTGAAAAATGCTGTTATTGTTTTAAAACTATATTATTTTGGTGACCCGTAATACAGATAACAATGATTGTGCCTAATCAGTCACCTGACCGAACTTGTGATGCTGAAATGTTTATTGGGGAAGGATCAGCACATTAAAACTGCAGATTTAGAATTGACTTTGCGACATTTACCCCAACATCATATAGTTTTATCTATTTCCAATATAATCTGACATATTTTGCTCAAAATAAAGTACGGACAAGGCACTTAACTATGGTAAGAACATTGAACTTGACGTTGAACAGTCCCGTGCGCTTAATATTATGTTGGTGGAGAATACTTTTCCTCTCAGTCTGCAGCTTGCATAGCGCATATAATAGCATTAGCATAGGAGCATTAAGTCTGTACTCGCTGTGAGTTAAATATGACCGTCAATATGCACTACGGCCGAGTCGTGTTATGACCACAACAAAGTCCTACACTTTTAAGTTTAGGACTCCACCTCATCAGCATCACTGAAATAATTCTGAATTCACTTCCAATAACTTTAGAATACTTTTTAGAATTTATTTTTAGGCTTTTTTTCATTTAGAGTAGAGGAGGGAGTTTTCGGCCACTTAAGGCAAAATCCTATTTTTGGACTTTTTACTTCCTATTTATTTTTTGTTGTTGTTCAAATCATGAAGCCAATACTATTATTATTCAAACAAAAAAAGAATCCCAGAAAAAAATCATAAACTGCCAAGGCAATATTGATTTTCATTTTCACTGTTTCGGCGGTAGTTTTCGCCTAGTGAGGCAGTTTTCGCCGCATGTACAAAGTCAATAGGGAGCGCGCCGTTGCTCGCCGCTGATCTATAGCGCGCGCGGCCAGAGCACGTAATCCCCTGCATGGCCGAAAACTACACCTGCGGGTGCCGTGATCAGAAATTGGAATCTAAACTATACAGAAATACGGCGCTATAGTACCCGACTGATAGGATAACATACATGCGGTGAGAAACATTTGAGCTTGCGATGATCAAAAAATCTGACTCTAAATCTGAAAAATACTTGAAATACAGCTCATTTTATGGGACCCATATTCCTTACAGACACGCGTAAGATATTCCATTTTTCAGAATCGGGTAGCGGGACCGCCGATTACATCGCTAAAATGTGATATTTAAGGATACATTTTCCATTGCAAATGTGGTTCTCCAGTGACTCTGCCATGTTATTGTATGTGTGTGATATGTGATATGCTGTTATGCAATGTATTTTAAAGGATTTTACCATGCATCCAACGGACCGGCCGAAAACTGCCTCCTCTACTCTAAGTTTTATTTTTATTTTTAGGCCGACCAATGTTTACTTTTACTTAGTTTTACTTTTAGCGAGACAAAACGTAACTATTGTAAATGAACATAAGGAAAGGTGTCGTTTACTGAAATTTTAAATTAAATAAACCCCGGAAATCGATAATCAAATCGGGTACCGAGGAATGATTTCCTTTTGAGACATCCACAAACTCTCCCAGGAAAATTCTAAAACTGAGTTTGTCATTGAAAATCGTAGGATAATCCTTGTACTACTAGCTGTACAAGGCTGGTATAATGTTTGCCTTGGACACAATGTAATTTTTTAAATATTTGTAATCAACCACAATGCAATGAAGGCTAATATATCAGGGGAAACAAGGAAAGACTTTTGTATGTGCTGTATGTAATGCTCTATAGTAAAAGGCTTACTACGGGTATAATTGCTCACCTTTATCGTCACTGCAACGGTGTAAAGCAACCTCGTTGCAGTGGCTCTGCGGTGATCCTTATATCGAGGAGACTTGCGGTGATGGCTGTTTCCTCTAGTGCTGTGTGTTCTCTCTTGTCTGTGTTCTGCTCTGTATTCTATATATTCTGATATCTGCTGGTTATAAACTGACGAAATAGTTTTGAAGAAGCCGCTACCATCTGTTGATCCCTAGTTAGCTTTCTCTCGTTCTTCCAGATACCGGAGATGAAATAGGTTCCCCGGTAGAGCGTCACCAAAAGTCGGATATCAATGTCTTTGTCGCCTCCAGCTTCCAAGAGGTTCCTTAATAACCCACGACGCCCGACAAAATCCACGTTTAGTCTCGATGTCGTGGTATCAAAAATCCCACTCTCTATCAACAAGCTCCGATGATCACGCATCCAACACAAGACATTCGTCAACGAAGTGACGTTTGGATCATTTTCCATATTCCTCGAGCCTTTCGTATAGTCAAAGTCCACTTCGCTATCGGGTTCAATGAAGAAACGTCATTTCAGTATCTGCGATTTGCGTCCGTCGAAAAGGTACCCTACACTTTCTGGCCATGTATGCGGACTTCTGCAGGCGGGTTAGACTTTATCGTCACTGCAACGGTGTAAAGCAACCTCGTTGTAGTGGCTCTGCGGTGATCCTTATATCGAGGAGACTTGCGGTGATGGCTGTTTCCTCTAGTGCTGTGTGTTCTCTCTTGTCTGTGTTCTGCTCTGTATTCATCTGATATCTGCTCCATCGGCAGGATTTCGGCCTCTTTATATGCACGCATGTACGCGCGCGACGCACATGCGTGCGGCCCGTATAATCGGGGTTCTCCATAGCTCTCTCACTCCAGCAAAGCATAGAGAGTCAATACTGCGTATGGACCACTAGCGCTGTACCATGTGCTAATAGGCAGCAATTTCACACCTGAATAGTCAATACACTTATAACACACAAATGCACACAATCATGCCGATAAAACTGTAAGCAAGTTTGACAGTGGACTCACGATTTTAATTTTTAAATTATTCTTTCTAACATTGGTGAGTTGAAAAAATTGTATATTACTGCTATTTAGGTGTCATCAATTGTCACTAAAGTAGGCCTACCGATTTTGAGTGAAATCGGTTTAGTTTTGTACAGTGGTGTTTGAAATGTTGAGATCAATAAAACGGGTTTTAATACACAGCCAGGATAGCGATGCAGCTATGTGTGATGCTCTCTAAGTCTAAGCTCTACCTTGCGTTCTATATAAACCATAAAATATTAACCATGATATTGATTTTAAAATATGTCCACCTTGCCTTATTCACTGATCTCGAAAACATTGAATTGGAAACTTGATTTTTTTTTCTCTCAATTAGTTATTTATAATGATGATAAGATGAAAATATGAATTTCAATGTTTTTTGTTCTTTTTAAAGATTATGCAAATCATATTAGATCTAATTACATTATTTTGGAAATATGTCCATCTTTTCACTGCCCTTGAGGGCATCAGATTGAACACTTGATTTGTGTCAATTGGATATACTTACATTGTAGATGCCAATTTTAAATGCCAGTGCCAATGGGAAGATGTGAATTTTAAGTTCTTTATGACCGACTTATTTGCATACATGTATAAAAATACATGCAAATTGGGTTTCACAATTTGTACATCGTAATGTTTCATGTTAAGTAACATAATGTGGGGCGTTTTAAGTATACATTTTAAGTATAGTCTTCAAATGAATCTGAAAATCTTGTCATTATGTTCACTGACCTTGAAAAAATCAATTTAAGCACTAAAACCCTATGAAAACTAGTACTTGAGGGCACATTTGTAGGGAAAATGTGAATTTTCTAATAAGAGAATAGCAATTCTGCATATAATGCAAATTTAACTGTTCTACAATTTAAATTTTTCAAAAACTTTTAGTATGTTCTTCAGAGGACTTGGTAGGGTGCTGCAGTGGAATAAATTCTTTACAAGTACTTTTGGGTCCCCCCCTAAAATTCACTATTTTGAATGGAACTATTAAGGAAAATTAAACTGTGATAACAAATTTTAAACTGGTAAACTAAAAGGTCATAAATGGCGACTGTTTGGTGATTTTGTTGTGCCTCAGTACAAAAACTACAAATAATGAACAAGTCTTATTTTTGGATAATTTTTACATGTGACCAAGGTAATAGTAATAGGCCTCTTAAAGGAAATAATTAAAGTTTAAATACTAATTTTCACCCAAACTTCTTTATTATGTGTATTAAACATTTTTCAGAGTGGGCCAGGACCTCATAATCTGGACAAAGTACCAAACCAGGAGGGATACTTGATCCTCAATGATAGTGGAGCAGTCATGGCTGTAAGAATCTTCACTCTCTCTCTCTCTCTCTCTCTCTCTCTCTCTCTCTCCTCATCTTCTGCCTCTCCCTCTCCCTCACCCCCACCCCCCCCCCTCTCTCTCTCTCTCTCTCACTCACTGTATCTCTGGCTCTGTCTCTGCATCTGCCTCTCTGTTTCTGCCTCAGTCACTGTCTCCTTTTTTGTCTATGTCTCTGTCACTAACCCCATCTCCCTTCCATTATCTTTCTGCCCTCTCCCCATCTCTCTCACTTTCATCTATTTTTCCTGTGACTGTGACTAGTGGTGGGAGTCGGGACCATGCCGGTTCCTGGAAACCTGCTGGTTTTGACTTTTGGTCCAATTACAGATCGGAAGTTGAATTCGTGAAGGCCAGCAAAAAAAAATTATGTTAAAACATAGTTGAACAAATTTGAACTACTGCATTATGTAGAAGTGTACGTGTCAAGATGGAAGGATATATAATAGGAGTAATTGATTTGAAGAGCTTATAAATTTAAAATTGTCTTAATGCTTTATTGTATTGTTACCATGACCATGGATTAAAGCAAAACAATTAAAGAAAACATAAATAGAACAGAAGTAAATGTACAAAATACATGTTTCAGTGATTGAAAGAAAAATAGAAATTTAAAATTAAGAGAAGTAGACAGAGAATAGAAGTAAGTTATTAAAGTCATGCCTTCTTCTACCATTTGTTTAGTGAATTAAAAGCAAAGTTACAATTCGTGTGATCTTTTTGTTTTTCTATCTGCCAGTCATCTGGGGACCTGGAGAATGATGAAGCTACTGCTGCTATCATTATGAAGATGATAAGACTGGCGTCTAAAGTTAACATAACACCAGACAACTCACAATCCTTCAAAAGACTCTCAGGTATGTAGAGTAAATGACAGTCATTTAGAGTTAGCATTCTTCTTTAGGATTCTTTTCCCTTAATTTTTAATAAGATTTTTATTTATAAAATCATGTTCGCTTTAAACCAAATTCACATTTCCCTCAGCTTTGTGGTAAAAAAAAAAATCTATTGCTTGCATAAAGCAATTGATTTACAAACATGTAGGGAGAGTTATTTCAATTCATGGTATTCTCTTGGTTTTCTTCTAAAGAGAATGTCACTATGATCATTATGATAATAATGATAGTATTATGAATAAGCATTTAATAAGCATTTTTTTTTTAATAATTGAAATTATTGAAACAAAGCAACTTCTGTTAAAAAAGATAAAAGACAAAAAGATGTTTAACAAAATATGTCTCTTATCCAGCCTAGGTAGCAATATATATGTATAAGGATGAAAGTAACTTTTGAATGCCATTAGCCTAGTTGGAGATGTGGAAATATTAAGATCAAATATGTAAAAAGTTATGGAAGCCTATTTTCCTTCACCATTGTATTCACTTACAACTGAAGACTGCATGTCTTTGCACTTTTTACTCAAATATGTCTGTGTATACAGAGTCATGCGCTCTTTCAACATCTGTATACATATTACTGTTAGCTGCAAGTTGAACATATCTTGTATTTACAAATGATTGTTTGGTATGTGATATTAAAAAAATAAAATATATACAAAATTGTCAGATTGACTTTGGATTGTATTTCTTTCTCTTTCTTTCTTTGCTGCAGTTATTTTTGATGACTTCCTGTACATAGCAACAATATCAAGCGACAAAGTTTACATCAGCAAAAGGAAAAACATCCCAAAAGAACCAGTTATGGCATGATGGTATGATGCCAACAAAATTGCTACAGTTTTTAAGTAAAGTTTGGATGAGGGGATACAAACAAATGCATATAAAGGACTATGATGGTATCCCCTTTACAACATATATTTATGTAATCCCTTCTGTGCCATAATATCTTTGTTGTCATGAATAAACTTTCAAGTATATTAGATTTACTTTAAATGGTTTATTTTATTTATCAATTTGGCATAGAATGTTTTCCATGGACAGGTTTCTGTTCCTGGAAGAAGAAAAGGTATAATTTTCTTATCATTCAAAGCTTGAATTCTTGGACAAGATTTGCCATTTAAAAGTAGGATTAAAGATGTTTATGTAAGAGTTGTCTGGATTTATTTAACCATATACATGTATTACATTATACTTCCAGAAGACATAATATGATACAGAATTGAATATAGATAATATCTTACTGGACGATAATATTGCTTATTTTAGCAAATCTTTGCTTACTTAAATATACATACTGGGGGTGTTTCACAAAGACTATGATCAACTTTAAGTTGGACTTAACTATGGCAGGCAGTTCATGCCACTAGTTCCTCTAACCATTCCTGGCATTGGTTTCTAAAGGGACATATAAATCGTGGTCTCAAATCTACAGAATATACATTTGTTGATAGTTTATTTCTGAAGGAAAAAAAATATTATCTAAAGATCATAATTGAGAGACCAATAGTGAGAGCAACCAGTGGCATGAACAGCCTGCCATAGTTAAGTCCAACTTAAAGTTGATCTTTGTCTTTGTGAAACACCCCCCTGCTCAGGCTAGAAGAACATCCCAATATCCTCATTATTTGTTTCTTAATTTTTTCATTTTTTATTTTTTACTACAGAAGCATTCTGCCTGTGGTACATGTACTGTAAAAGATGTTAATCTTTTTTCTTTCTTTTTTCATTTTTTGTTTCTTCTCCTTTTTTCTTTTCTTTATATGTTGAACTTTATACAATTTTATAAAAGAAAAAGAAAATGAGAAGTTTAGTGACACTTGGTGCAATAAGTACACTTTGCTTTGGGTATATTTCTACCCTGTTTGTAAAAAAATAATTACGTAATTGTAGTGTTTTGTGTTGATTGAAAAAAAGGGCACTTTATAGATTGGATTGGTTATAGATCTTTTATTTTTGAAATGTGAATATAAACAATTTCAAAGGGAAATAAAGATACACACTATACAGTCATATTCATGTATGATGTTTACTTAATATAAATGTATTATTTACATTTGGAACCAATAGCATCGATTTTACAAGAATTAAGAATTTAACATGGAAGAAAATGTGCAGTGATGGTATGATCAAATAGAAAAGTTTTATTGTTCAAAAACATGATACATCTCTTTAACTATACTAGTAACGACTTATGTGAAGATTAGCAGACATTCCAAATGTATGGATAAATTGTGCCTTGTGTTATCAAATGTGAACCTAAATATCTTTGATTTAAATTGTTTTAAAACCCTTTAAATACTAACTGCCAAGTATTCCATTACATGTACTTTCTACATGAGCTAAAATAAATGGATATGTGAAGAAATGATTGGTTCCATGAAATCAAGAAACAGCTTTGAAAAGGCACACCAAAGCATCTCATCTTATACTCATTGAGCTTCTTCCTTATTAGCTGAAACCTACAGTGTATGTATACACATTTGACAGACATGAATTTGAACTCTGTTGAGCATGATGATCTTGCTGTTTATATTGGGGGTACATTTATGTATGCAATTGTTAGACCATGGAAATATGTAGTATGAACAATTTTGGGGGGTATTTGATTTGCAGAATGTGGAGAGTGAAGTACAATGTAGTGTACTAGCATATAAGATTTGGAAAATCGTATTTGAGATTTATTATTGTGCGAGTACATGTATTAAAGTTTTGTATAAATACTCAAGCTGATGTACTCTCATTTTCTTTTACACCAAAGTTTTTATTCACTTTGTATTAAAGTTCATAACTTGTCCCCTTCCCCTAATTAGAGTTCCCTTAGTCTTGTCATGTGAACTCTCATACATGTTTGGTCTGTATATTAAGATCATGTGTTAATAGCAAAACCAAAAGTTAAGCCCAGCACAAACTACAAGATCCGACTATTCTGCGACTGTGAGCCCGATCGGGTCGTGGTCGCAGGACATAGCACACTTATACGATTGCACTCAAATCTCATAGCTGATTGTAATTGTATGTATTGCATATAGGGCTACATACATGTATTGAATAACCATTATCATCATGCCCTCTAGGCCTCTACGTATCATGAATCAAAAGGCAAATGTTTTCTCTGTACAATACATTGATTTAGACATAAAATTAGGGCTATCGGTACTAATCAGAAAAAGGTACACACACACACCAAAATCACAGGACCCTGTCTAGTAACCTGATGAGAACAATATTTGCCACACAGACATTTTTTCAGTAGGAGAGAGAGGGGAAAAACAGCCAGAGAGAGAGAAGGAAAGAGAGAAGAACAAGAAACGAAGGAGAGGGAAAGAGCATGGAAAAAGAACCTGGAAAGGAGAGGGTATAGAGCTGCACTTTGATCGAGGGCCAGAAAGACTGATGATGAAGAAAAAAGTAGAGGGGAAAGGGAAGAGTTAAAGAGATATGGAATAAGGAAGAGTGAATGAAAGAGAAAGAGAGATAATGTAGCGATGAGGACATCTGAGATGAAATGGACTGTGAAAGTGTGAACAAGAAGAGATGGAAAGAAATGGTGAAATATATCAAAGTGATTGAGAGAAGGTGGTAAGAGTTACAAGGAAGGTGAGACATGAGAGAAGGTGGTAAGAGTTACAAGGAAGGTGAGACATGAGAGAAGGTGGTAAGAGTTACAAGGAAGGTGAGACATGAGAGAAGGTGGTAAGAGTTACAAGGAAGGTGAGACATGAGAGAAGGTGGTAAGAGTTAAGAGTTAATTGCAAGGAAGGTGAGACATGAGAGCAGGTGGTAAGAGTTAATTGCAAGGAAGGTGAGACATGAGAGCAGGTGGTAAGAGTTAATTGCAAGGAAGGTGAGACATGATGCAAGAGAAAGAAGGTAGAAAGCAATAGAAAAGTGCAGGTAGATCCATGGTTTAAAAAGGTAACATTGAGCCGAGATGGATTAAGGGAAGGGAAAGAAAGCATGACAGGGAGTGTAGGTCAATGAAAAAGAAAAGTGAGATGAAAATGAAGGGACAGAAAGCATGCAGGGAGGGAGGAATGAGAATGAGAATTATATAAAGGAGAAAAAAAGGATAAATGAGAACAGTCAGAAGTTCTTTATTTTTTATATTCTGTTTATCCATAATTCACCCCTCTCCTCCCCTTTTACCCCTCTCTCTTTCTTTCAGTCTCACTCACTCACTCATTCAATTACAATGCTCACTCTCTCTTCATTTCCCTCAAAACAATCTTTCAACTTCTCTGTAATTAAAGTTTTCATCCATCCATCTCCATTTAACAATAAATCCAATTACACATGGCCACTATGGTCTATTTGACACATAACCTTCCTTTAGTCTCCTTTCTCCCAAAAATCTCTACCATGCAGCCTCCTTGTCACCCCCAGCCTCTGGTTGAAATTTTAGTAGAATACCTGCATCGTATACTTTCAATCTTAAGGGCATCTGCACTTGTGAACCTCAATCAATAATGAAGTTTCACCAGAAGGCCTTCAGATACACACACACATACACATCAAAAACATTGTCAGCCATCACATTCATATAAAATACACATTCAAATAAAATACACTAAAAATAGTATACATAAAGCAATTTCC
The DNA here is from genome assembly GCA_037976565.1 of Mesocentrotus franciscanus. Taxonomy (NCBI): domain Eukaryota; kingdom Metazoa; phylum Echinodermata; class Echinoidea; order Camarodonta; family Strongylocentrotidae; genus Mesocentrotus; species Mesocentrotus franciscanus. The sequence continues at coordinate 7,903,882 of CP137686.1, forward strand.
TTTATTTTTCTTTCATCAAAACTATACTACATGTACGTGTATGTATGTATATGGATATACATGTCCCTCATGCACAGACGGAGGCAAGACATTCTATTGACAATTATACACTCTATTATATTTGTTTTCAGTAAGTAAATGTACTTATATTTCATACAATATACATCATGCCATTATCTATAGTGATCGAATAATTTAGAAATGCCCAAAGATGCTTATCTATCAAATATATGCAAATAACTGGAATAATGCTTACTTTTGAAATGTCCTCAAGGGAAAAGTAACTGCTTTATAAAGAGAGGTTTTTTTATTTTGTTTGAATTCCTTTATACTATAATCATTATCAAATTTTATAGAGCTACAATGAGAAATTCTATAGTGCTAAATATATATTTCATTTCAACTCTGAACACAGAAACAATGACCAATTGGTTCTTAAAGATAGAGACCAGTTCTGGTCATGCGATTACATTGTGAAAGAAACGTTGTGGAATCGATCAGAAAAGGTTGATCATCTAGCATATAAGTATTGGTGTGTACTGCAAGGTTCTGGAATCATCAAAATGATAAGAAATTTGGCCCAATCTTGGTAAAGTTACAAGCACTGTACACAGAAAGATGTATATGGGACTACGCGACACGTGCGCGATATCTATCTGGTCCAAATAGATATAATAATTTACCAAATATATCGATTAGTAGGCGGTTTCCCGGCAAAATTTGTATCATCACGTATTAGTCAAAACATATTCTTTCACATGATTGGTAATGAGAGCTTCCATTTCATTTTTTGAGAGGAAGGTGTTTCCAAAACTGGTCTTTACCTTAACTGATGACATGCACTCCAAATTGTGATAGTCTTGATGCTATTTAGCTTAATAATCTACATGCAGGTACAAATGTATCCATGTATTATTTTTCTTGTATCTACACATGAAACCAGAATACAGCTACTAGACCTTTACAAAACAATCATTTCCTCACAAAATCATGTGGTAATTAGATGAAAGGCACTTTGCACAAGGTAAGAAAAAGAGGTGATGACGTGATAGAAAACTGATTGACCTGAATGTACATGCATCCATTTTACCCTGTAATTTCAGATAACGGTATAAAGTAGATGTATACATGGGGCTTTGTATATACATCTGAATGACAATTACATAACTATCCTGTCTGATGAGTTTCAGCCCATATATCCACTTAACAAAGTTATTTCTCTCTTTTTTTTTTCTTTAAAGTTTTAAACTAAACATAAAAGTTAATTTCAGAGTTTGCCAAAGTGTTGCTGTAGTTATAAAACATTAATATCCTTTTCAGACAAATAACAAGATTGCAAATATTGATGTCTTACATCTGAGCTGCATACTCATGCATTAAACACAAATTGGAAAACTTAACTTCAAGGCTACTTTACAAGTTAGAAGATCAAAGTGATAAAAGTGAAATTTATTTCAGTTTTGTTAAACGTTTTGTTGCATATCTTCCTTCAAATTAAAGTTGCCCTTGGCTTGCATGTATACACAGGGCCACCAACCTCTAAGTTAAACAACAATTTCTGGATGAAACGGTACTCCTCTAATATCTAGATACAATATAATGTAGACCAAATGGACATTTTTTCTTCTTTTTGATCTGGTCCCTGTTTACAAAAACTGTTTACAGTCAAACCTTCTTTAGTGACAACCTGTATAGAAAGACCACCTATCATTTTGGTTTTCCTAGAAAATGGTATTTCATTGAAAATGACCACTATTCTCGTCTCCCTTGAGCAGTAGTTATATGCAGGTTTCTCTGTATTATTACAAGTTATGATAACAGATGTACACTGTACACTGTACAGGTAAGCCACTGCATTCATCTCAGTGACCATATCATTCATAGCATTATGGCAGTAATCATTGTTTTAACAAGTAATTATGAAACAGGGCCCAGATTTATCACATATCAAATATCACTAATCATCTTTTCACATATAAAAGTGCATAATTTGATTCACATTGTATCTTGATTTAAAAATATATATATATTCCAGGCTACATAAGAAGTAGCCTTCCTCTGTCGATCCCATGGTCGATCCTTGAAATGCGCGAAATAGTCCTCAGATTGCACGGAAAGTCAACACACACATGCTGTACGCCGCCTTTACTTACTTTACACAGCAGTGACATAAAGTGTAAATCAATACGCCTAGATGTCCTTTATACCATAAATACATGTTATATTAACTTCATCTCGATAGGTATTTTTTTCTTTAATAAATCTGTAATTACATGTAATTATTCACAAGTCAATAATTCATTTATATTGATTAAATTTGTCTCAAAATTGCACATATTGACTTCTATAAGGATGTGTTACAATAGTCATACTCCAGCATGTTCTACAAATGAATTGCATATACCTGTATCTGACAATATTTTACTTCTATATCATAAAACAAAGAATCCATTAAAATACATGAATAATCCAATCGCACCATTGATGAGTGTTTACTATAAACATATTCCATGTAAGGAAAAAAACAAGAGGTTCAAAAATATATTTTCAACAATAGTTGCAAACTTGTCGTCCTAGTATGACCAGTCCTGTAGTTTAGTGAGGTAAATGAGTTTAAGAATGTCAAACCTATTCAAAATTAAGAAACATACATGTATACCTGGAAGAACATAACTCTGCACATTTCTACCACCACATATATCCCTCCTTAATGCCCTGGCTAGCTCTACAATACATTAACATGTACAATGTACAAGTAGTTAACATGTCATTTCATGCACATTATCTCACCAAAATCAATCTTAATGACCTGTACAGCTTGTCTAACACAACATCTATACAAGTACATGTATCTCTGTCATTACACTTTATGAAAGAGATGCGATAGCTCAGTGGTAGAGCAGTGATCTTGTAACCGGGAGGTCCCAGGTTTGAAAACAAGTCGATGTGCTAGTGCCCTTAGGTAAGGTATTAATCCTCATTACCAAGTCCCTCGGAGGGGAAGCCATTGGTCTCCTGGTTGCTTACTTACAAGCATACACATGCTTTCTTAGCAGTCAGGTAGAACAGACAATCATCATCAAACCAAACTAAACCAAACCATAACCTTAAATGGTTTGCAAATGACCGACAATGCCTTTAAACTGAAAAGTAAATAAAAAATAAGAGGCTTTAAGCACTGTTAGAGTCTTACACTGACTTTACATCTGTGATTGGTAATTAGAATAGAAAGCATTAAAAGGTGACAACCTCTCAAGATGAACCTGAGAAAGATCCTTGGCTTGTACATGTAGTATATAGGGTTTATATGACATTGGACAACCAAAAAATGTCTACTTGGCTACTAAAGGTAGCTTACAAAATGAAGTGGCACAAAAGACAGATCTAGAATGCAAAAAGAGATAATAATTAGTGATGACTGTCAAGTAATTTTTATTGTTGTTTAAATATATGAATGACATTTTGGTAACATTAAACCTAATCAACATAGTACATGTATTTACCAACTCCATATCCTAACAATGTGTTTCTTCCTTTGTGTGATGATAAGGTTATGATTCTCAAAAATTATGCATTTTGCATTCGGATGCGTCGCTTCGTGCCACTACATTTTGCTAAGCTACCCAAAGGATCGTTCACATACGCCAAATTAAGCATGTTTTCTGTATATTCAATAAATAGCAAGTAGAGATGAAAAAAGTAGCTACATGCATGGATACTACCCTGACTTTATACTTACAAGATACAAAAGTGTGAAGCACTGTACACTTAAAAAAAACTTGTATTAACCCTCACTTATGGGGAGTGTTTCACAAAGACCAAGATCAACTTTAAGTTGGAATTAAATATGGCAGGCCATTCATGCCACTGTTTGCTCTCACCATTATGACCTTTAAATAATATTTTTACCTTCAATAATGAATTATCAAACAATATAAATTCTGTAGATTTGTGACCATGATTTGTCCGTCCCTTGAGAGACCGATGCCCAGTAAATGGTGAGAGCAAACAGTGGCATGAACGGCCTGCCATAGTTAAGTTCAACTTAAAGTCGATCTTAGTCTTTGTGAAACACCCCCCTGGTGTAACAAACTGTTCACTAACTTCCAAGTATGGCTAAATTAAACCAAGTATCAGGTATCAGGGTGCCATCTAGACTTGAGATCTGTGCTTGGCTATTAAACACAGAAAGAATTTGGGTGTTACACAAGTTTCAGTTTGTGCCAATTTAGGCTGGACTTTAAATACAGGGAGAATCAGGATGTCTTTTACTATACACTTGATAACCATGGCACACTGAAATAAGCAGTGTATGAGGTGTCAGAGCATGTGGTGTCACATAATACACCTGAGTTCAACAATGTGCTATAATACGCCAAGTATCAGGGTGTCACAAAGCCTCGAGGTTCAGTGCTTGGCTAATACAGAGAGAGTCAGGGTATCACATGCATGTACAGTATGCTAGAGTCCCATAATAGGTTTACTAGAATAGGCTGAGTATCAGGGTGTCACATAGACTTGACATCTGTGTTTGGCTATCCTGTCCACACTAAGACCAGAGTTATCTGTGCTAAGTTCATGCTGCACTTCCGTGGGTATAGGCCTGTACAAGAAAGAAAAAGGCAATTGAAATCATCTATCATTATTTATTTTATTTATTAATTAATCAATTTCTGCATGGTTCATCACATTACATGGTATGATCAAAATGAGAATAAACTAAACATTAAAAGTAGACTTTTTATAATTTTTTATAACAAATTAACTAGCCAAACATGTGTTACGATCAACAGATATAAAACATTTATTTAAAGGAGAATAAAAGTAAAGGAATAGAGTAGCCCTTATCTGGTTGAAATACATGTATAGCATACAATGCTATATTCATACCCACAATTTTCACAGTGTATATGTGTAAAATGGAAATAATTTAAGTTCAGATAAGAGGAATATTTAGATGGTTGTAACTAAACGAGATGATTGTATACCGGTAATACAAGTTTGAGGTAAGCTGGTGCTTAACAACACTTTTGAAGGAATGCATGGTCAACAAATTAAGAGTGTCAATCGGTAAAGAATTCCAAACACCTGGACCTATATATACCAAACAGAGTTATGAGCCGAGACCATGCAGGGGTTGACTAGATGTATATTAATTGCTTGTCTTGTAGGATAATTGTGGAGAGCATTGTTTCATTGGAACATAGTAGAAAACGAAATTGGCAAGAGATTGTTATTAAAACAATACATAAAGAGAGAAGTTTGAAGGAAGTTAATGTCACAGACCGTCAAGCTTTGTAGTTTGATAAACAGAGGACGTGTGTGGTCACAGAAAAAAGCTTCAGCACATTTACGAATGGCTTTCTTTTGCAAAAAACCTACATGTATACAATCTGTTACATCTTTGGATGTTGCCCAAAGAACATTACAATATGAATTGTAGGGTAGAGTTAAGGTATTGTATCAACATAAATATTACTTTGTCATATACAAGATATTTCACTGTATATAATATGTCAATATTTCAAGAAATTGGCATCCTTATGTTTTTCAGATGATCACTCAAATTGAGTTGCTCATTTGTATAATCACCAAGCAACTTAGTGCATGTCTTTTCTTCTATTACAACATTATCAAGTTCAATACTGATAATTTGTTGATCACAGTACTTCCTTCCTTTGAAGTGAAAATAATTTATTTTTAGTACGTTGGGAGACAGCATATTACTTCGAAACCAATCAGTCTTGAAGCCTGTGCAAATGATATTTGTTATTGGCTAAATTCACATTCACTGAAATTAAATTTCACCAAATGTGAGTTCTTACTCTACGGTTCCAAGACCCAATTAGATAAGATTGTTATTAATTCCATTACCCTTGCTGGATATGATATCAAAGTGTCGTACCCTTGGTGTGTTCTTTTCTCGAATATGACTCTGTCTGCTCAAATTAAACTTGTTTAAAAATCGGTCATATATCATTTGCATAATTTGGGTTTCATACAAAAATACTTTAACTAAAAAATATTCGAAAATACTTAACTTAGCAGTGCAACAGAGAAGGTTATTCATGCACTACTTTCATCTCGCCTTGATTTTGGAAATGCTCCCTTGTTCAACCTGTCTCATAATCAGCTTGCCAAATTACAAAAATTGTAAAATGTCGGTGCTCATATTGTTACCCTCTCCTACAAACACAGCCACATCACAACGGTTCTCAAGGAACTTCATTGGTTACCCATAAAAGAACGTATTGTTTTCAAACTTCTTTTACTTATGTTTCATTGTGTTCATGGCTCTGCTCCACAGTACAATATTTCTTTGCTTAATCACTCCACACCTGCCAGATCTTTACGTTCTCAAAACTCTGGATTGCTTGTTCTTCCAAAACTTAATACAAAGTGGGGTGGGAGCCTCGCTTATGCTTGGCCATCACTCTGGAATTGTTTACCTCGAGGGATCAGATATATTCCTACTGTAGAATCTTTCAAAAGCAACTTTAAAACTGATCTTTTCCGGTTTGCTTTTAACTGATCTGATATTTTTCTACTTTTTGTGTTATATTGTATTTTTGTACAAGTATGTTTATATACATGTTGTATTCTCTTGCTTTGCACTAGTGTGCCTTGAGCATTTAATTTTAAAGTGGATTTGGCGCCTTATAAATCATATATTCAGATAGTTCCCTATTGATGCTGTTTTCAAGGATATGAATATTATGATGAGATAAGAAAACACTTGTATCATCAGCAAAAATAATATGTAGTGTATTACCTTAATAGACACAGTACAAAGAAAAAAAGACATACCGGTACAATGCCTAAAAAATAAAATGGCATTGAAAGTTTTTAAATAAGAAATGCACTGTGGTCTTGGCATCTAAATTTCAAAGTTATTAGGGCTTTATCATAGCAAATTGTAAGCCAATGTTATAGAATACATTGGAAACGTTAAATTTCGATTGAAAACTCATCCAACAAATTTGTGTAAGACCCAATTATAAATTGGTGGCAAAACAGGGTTCTAAAAGCAAAATGTAATAAAATATTTTTGAATGGAGTCTTAGATTTATAGACTGAGGCAGTGACAGTACAAGAAGTATGCACACACAAAAAAGAGGAAAATTAGAAAACCTGTCCAGTCAATAATATAGAAACTCAATTGAGATCATTACCTGATTCCTGGATCACTACCAGAGCTCCTTTCTATCTGGATGTTATCTTCTTGGTTGTCATGGTGACATGCATCACTTCCAGACTCCCCACTAAAGGAGTGTGAACGTTCCAGCTAAAAATTTCCTGTGAGGTTAAAATGTACATATTTTAATTATCAGCAGGAAACATCAACATTTAATAAAGCATTGCATTTTTATGACATAGACCTAAAAAACATTTGCATCTCAATTATGCAAATAATATCCCTGGGCAATGAATAATCTGTTAACAATGAAGTAACCTCCATATCTGAAATTAAAAAAAAAATAAAAAATCTTATTTGGTAAATGTAGCATTCACAACTAAAATAGTATTCCTATAGAAATACTGATGCATTCCAGTACATATGTAGCTAGTTTCGTTTTCTGTTCTGCAGAAATTCTTGTTCAATAACAAGGGAAACGCTCGGTCTCGCCTGCATTACGCAATTTGATACGATGAAAAATTGAGGTTGGGACATTATTTATAGGTAGGGTGGCCCATTAGCAGACCCCAAAATGAAATCCTCTGACTATAATCAGCATTTTGAAGTGAATATTGACTAAGAATCATCAGAGAATTATTTACTATTATTTGTACCAAGATTGATAACTTTCATGAAATATGAACAAATAACAAAAATTGATTTATTAATTCTCATGTTAAGTTGTGAAAAACATAATCCAAGTCTACTGACCTAAAATGACCTTTGACCTTGACTTTGTGACCTGGAATTGTGTCATATGATTTGTGATACTTGATTACCCTTGGGTACAAGTTTCATGGAATTTGAACAAACACTTTTGAAATTATGCTAAAAATTCAAAATCTTGATGTTGATGCCACAACAAAGTTTAAGTTTGTTGACCTAAAATGACCTTTGACCTTGACTTTGTGACCTGAAATTCTCATCATAGGATTGGAGATACTTGATAACCCTTAAGTCCAAGTTTCATTGAATAAGAACTTATACTTTCAAAATTATATTAAAAATGATCAAAACTTGACCGACTTTGTGACCTGAAATTCTCCTCACATGATTGGGGATATTGATAACCCTTAAGTCTAAGTTTCATTGAATAAGAACTTATACTTTCGCCAACCGAAAAGCGACGCCTATGTCTCGCTTTTTGCTACGCAGGCGAGACAAAAACTTGTTCCTCACTACTAGGAACAAGTACTTTGAGCGCCTTGAGCAGTCTTTTAGAATGGATATATGTCCTTTATAAGTTGACATTATTATTATTATTATTACTAAATGTTACCTGGTTGAAAGGGGTATTTCATAGTAAAAGTGCATGCACTTGAAACCTACTTGATAGGATGAGAGCTTGGTGTGGCCAGTGACATCTGTCTGGTGAAACACCTTTCTTAACAAAAGAACTGTTAGGTCCGACGCTGAACATCCGACGGTGCAAGCTGGGGCTTGAATCCCTGACCTTGGGACAAGCGTCTCCGCTCCTCGTGAAAGGAAGACGGAGGCTCAGACACCGTATCGATGTAAATGATGATGATGATGTGGTGATGACAGAAGGAGTGGTGATAATACAGGTTGCGGAAGAGGTAGAAGATGATGATGAAGAGGTGGAGGAAGAAGAAGAAGATGAGGAGTAGGTTGACTTGAGAGGAGGCTTAAAAGACTGGGCTGCTAGGGAAGCTACTTGAGGTCTGATTGCTAAAGGCTTGGAGGCATACTGGAGCCGTAACTTCATGAACTTTCCAAGCTGGTTGTATAAAATAGGAAAAAGAAAGCACAAAATATTATTGTTAGCTGTTTAACTTGATATGTTAGATTCATGTATATTATACACAAATACATGTACTTCAGGCGTGTTTCTTGGCTGCATGGTACATTCACCTAGAGCTATTAGGCAAATATAAATTATGTGTCTATCCTAACTTTTTGCTTCCTCATTTCAAGTATTTTTCTCTTTTATTAAAGCAACTCTCTACAAATTGTTATAATAAACAAAAAGTGAATGATCCGTATCATACCACTGACATCATCATCATCCAAAGCAGCCAACACAATTTTACATTAATATGAAACAATCTTCTAGCATCAACATTAGCAGCATCATATTTTTAACACCATCATCATCACTTTCATTCCTTCATCTTTCTCTCTGTCTCTCTCTGAATTACACTTCTACCCTTCCTGACCTTGCCTACTTGTAATCCCCTTCTCTCTCCTCTAACCAGACACCATTGCAGCCACTAAAGCTACTACAATCTCTCTTCTAGTTGACATACCCTGTTTTCTTCAGTCACACTCACCTCCTGAACTCCGCTTTCAACGCTTGAAATGTGATAGGCACTTTGATGGTTGATCCTTTCTTAGAAGGTCCTAGCTGCTTAATTGGTTCCTGACATACTAGTCTATCTGCTATTCTACTCTCAGTACAGTTGTCACCTTAAGAAATAACAACAAATACAAATTTCGAAATAACATACAAATAAAGTTAATTCTGCTGTTATTACTTCATACAAGGATGTTAGTAATTTATGCAGATACAAAGGAATATAGTGCTTAAAAACTAAATAAATCAAGATAATTCCACTATGCAAGGAAGAACATCAGGTTATACAGTAGTTCTGGTAAGACCCAGAATATAGTGTGTTTAGCATTTTACTCAACAAAGCTTCCATAGGAATCCATACAAAGTTTATTATCAAGCTACAGAATTAGGATTCAGCTGGCAATGGTCTCTTTAATAAATACATGTGTATGTGTTACATTCTTATCTGGACTGTACTCCAAGGAGAAATCAACAGTAATAGTTCTTCTAATATATCATAAGATGGGAGTGTTCCAAAATAAAATACTTCATGATTCCAAAAGGATAATTCTCAGTCTGTCTCATGCCTTATAAACAAATAAGAATGAATTTGGTAATGACAGAAATAAAAGTAATAAATACATGTATAAACCAAATCCAACAAAAGTTCCATCTAATTCTAATGTTAAGAAATATGTGAAGTGTGCATGCATGCATCTTATCAATGATGTGACAGTGGTGTCAGAATGTAAATTTTGTGCAAATAAAACAGGAATATCATTAAGAGAAGAGGAATAATGAAATTTCATGATCATTTTAACCAAATAAGAACTACATACATGTATAAGAAAGAAAGTTTAAATGGATGTTCATAAATATTCATAACATGAATGAATGACATACATGTACACTTTGGTATGATGTACTGATGAATAAATATAGATATATTACAACCTCAACAAAATAAAGGTATTTGATATTTATATTAAGAATTAGAATGTATAAATGGTTACAAAATAACATCATTAAATTATTTGGCGGCAAAATTATAATGAATACATTTCTTTTCTTCTGATGAACTTTAATCTTGATTATAATATACAAAGTCATGTGTAACAGCCATAAGGGTAGGACCCTAGATGTTAAATTCACTTTTCAAATGTGAAAGTCCCATTTACCCAAAAGGTCAATCTGTTCACATTTAGTTCAAAATAAAAAGGCTCTATAAAATAATACTGAGAATTTCATGAAGTATGATGTCCACCACTACTTTGCAAACATTGAGAATGGCTGTGTAGAAAGACATATTACTATGTGCCAGACTATACCATTATTATTACCATTTCTCTTTGATTGAATCCTTCCAATTTCATGTTATTATGATGATCAAACAGCAGAAATGTTCAACAACTATATAATAACTAAAAACTAAAGAGTTTGGTCGTTGTATTGAATTAACCTATGGTTAGTGACAGTGACACTTAGTGTATAATATTAGCAGACAGACAGTGCGCACTACATGTACATGTACAGGTACATGTAAATTGTGTTGTTTTTTTCTTTCTTCATTCCATGTCTACAAGCATGTACATGTACATGTTTGTATCGTGTTTACTCACTACAGTGTTTGAACAATGTCCCACCTCATCCTTCAATTGAAAATCATTGTCTGACTTTTCATACAAGGCTATTATTGAACAAACAGATACAGGGATAATGTAATAATGTTTTAACAGAAAAGTCCTTATTTACACTTGCAAAATTGAAGTCTACCATCCAAGGTTCATTTCATGATTGTACAATACAAAATGTACATGTATAAAGCAAACAATGCCTGTGTTGTCTTAGTGGGAGGGGCCCTGCTACATGTACATGTATGTGTAATTGTGTATCATAGTCACACCCTTGATGCACTTGTACATGTACATGTCTTATCAAAGAATTCAATTCTTCTTTAGTTCTTTAGTAAAGTATGCATCCTTCTACAGCGTAGGAGTTTTAGATTTTAGTTGCAACTGCATAATAAACTAATATGCAGCAGGATAAACATACATGTACCTAGGTAAGCTGTACTTGAAAAGAGAAATTAAATGATGTTTGCAAGGGATTCATATTCATGAAATTAACAATGATACATGCACATGCATGTATTAAAGTTACTTGTCAAACAATTTCACAGCCATCAATAACAATTTTGAGATTTTCAGTCTCACTTTGATCAAAGAGATAGCTTTGATGAGCATTTTAACACATTTTTAACACAATTCTTTCATTTTCTTTGTATTCATTTGTGTTCAATATCCGACTTCATAAAATGAAGTAGAATATCATTCTGCATACTATATCTTGTTTTCAGGGGAGTAGATTATCTCAATCACAAGAAAGAAGGAAAACATGAAATTCCATGATCAGAAGGCATGGAGAGTTGTCCACAAATGACGCCATCAAATTAAATATCGCCCTCTAGTGACAAGTTATTTCCTTAGCTTTAACTTCCTTATACCTTGCCTGATTTTGTTCAATTTTTCACTAATCTTATTCAAATCATTTAAACTTTACAATAAAGGTAACTTAGGATGAAGGTTTGGTTCCTTTAAAGACATCCATGATACCACTATGTGTACCGTGTTCATGTAAATCGTCTAATGTCAATAGATAACCTGAAGGATCATATACACAACATGTATAACACATAGAAAGTAATTCAGTTTACAATCGTAGAACTATATACATGTAAGTTATACATCAAATAAAAATAAGTATACATCCCCCCCCCCCTCAAAAAAAATCTATATATCTACATATATACATGTACATGTATTACAGTATACAAATATACCAAGCTGTGAGAAAGAATAGTGGAAATTATTTATCTGAGGAGGGACTGCCATAGTACTATTTTTTCCCTCCAAAGATATATAATTTCCACTATTCTTACGAACTAAATGCTTGGTATATTTGTTTTATATCCCTTCTATAGGATCCGAACCGATTTAACACCAATGTTGAAAAATCCCTTTAAAGATCTGTGGACTTAATGATTGGCTGGCAGGCATATGGTTTTTAACGCGCTATCAATGACAATGACAATGACAATTTATTCTCATGTCAACCTGCGCACAGTTATATTAACGAGCATTTAATGAGACGCGCTAATTGCGCATTACTTTGATTGAATGTGTGATGTCACAATGCTTATCTACCTGAAAATCTCAAAGAGAGCATGCGCAGTTCTGCCAAGGAAAAAATAGTGGAAAATATTCGAGCTCTGGCAGAGATTTGTTTTTAATAGTGAAATTATACTTTATCACGTGACCACCAATTGACCAATCATCTATTTAGAAAACTCATGAATATTCATAGAAGGGATATAAATATATATATATATATATATATATAAAAAAACAAATACAAATTTTAATTAAGATTTAAATTGTTTTTATACCGTAAAATATATATCACTAAGCTTTTAATAACGCACGGCTAGCCTGCAATGGAATTTGATGCAAAATTTACAATTATTTGTTTTTATATCATTTTTTTTTTTAATTCTTCTTCTTCTTCTTCGTCTTTTTACATATTCACACGTGGCCCAAGTAGGTCATAATTAGGTTGGTCTGTAAGTCTTGACAGGTCAACAGAATATCATTTGTCTTGATGAAAACCTAGACACCAGCTGGAGCAACTACATGTACATAACATGTACAAATTCTCTCAAACTAGGCTATGGATAGCTAAGATAGTCTAGATAATAATAACATGATTTTTCAACTAGAGACCAACAGGGTTTGTGGCTGCAAACTACAATTAGTCTAGATGCACTACAGGGTGTATGTCTATTTACAAATAACTTTTGTGTAAATTTGTGCAAATTTGTGCAAATTTGTGCTGGTGTGTGCCAAGTAGTGCTAACTGAAATTAGTCATATTCAATATCCATTCAACCATAGCAACAAACAACATTTCAGGTACATATACATGTATATAGCAATATTGACTGTTGACAAATGTTATGATGGATTTTGAAATGAATAAATAAAAATCTTGGTAAAGACCATGTTCATGCACTGTCATGCATTATCAACAATTTGAATTATTAAAAAAATCAGTTTCCCCCAAAATAAAATAAAAAGCCCAAACAAACCCTAAATCGTGCCATGCAGTTATCATTATTTATTAACATATTAAGTACAAAGTACATGTACAGTACACAAATAACACAATCATGCAGTTTATACAACTTGGTTCTATTAAACCTACATGTAGTTCATCCAATACCATTGCTCTACATTCATGAATACATACTTTCTTGAATTTATTAGAAAAATAATTATTTAACTTTTCCCATAAAAAACTACACATCTGATGATCTGATGGAATTCTCCAGTCCCCTTTCTTACTAAATCAATGTGCTATTGTACTTTGATATCTTTTATATTCGTCTTCAGCTTTTCTATATTCCTCAATGTAATTTCCACCTTCCTCATCTATCCGCTTGACAGGATTATAAAGTAATCTGTCGAATAAGTTGTGATTACTCACTAAAGTTTTAAGTGTAGTTTTTAAAGTTCAACTACCAACATCTTATTCTTAAAGGCCAGGTTCATTGATTTTGAAATCGACTGAATTTGGTATCATTGTAATCAGAACATTACACTGAGTAAAACTATCACATTTGTGTAACTTGTAAATTCAGCGAAAATTATAAAAGTTGATTAAACTTGACGAAATATCACCCCACTCGAGACCCCGAAAACATCGTAAGTCAGGTGATTTTTGAGTGACGTAGCACAATGAACAATACAATGGGCCGCTCAGCTGATCGGTGCGCGATGCAGTTTGCGCAATTCACATGTATTGCATTGACTCTTGAGGACCGTACCCATTCTTACCCAACGTTGTTTACCTTCATCAAAGTCACCCTGAAAATATCGATATGGACGAAAACATACTTGATTTGAGTTTTGAGGAGATAGAAGAAGGAAGTACTCGGACAACGACAACGACAATGGAGATTTGGGAGATCTAGACCTAGAAGAAGATCTGGAAGATTTTGCCAAGTCGATGGACAAGCACAAGCTGTCGGGCAGCCGCAGTCGCTGCATCTACATGAGCCCGCATATCACAGCCAGGCCAGCCGGCCCGGCGCTTGATCGAGCTAGCTGTGAATCGCGAACCGGACTGATCTAAGTCTTCTCGATCGACTTCCACTTTCCCCATTTATCTATCAAAAATCTAAACTAATCGGCCTAATCAGACATTTTCGTAATGAATATTTGGACAATTATATGTAAACTTGTCGCATATTTTGCCCCAGAAGAGTCGTTAGTTCAGCATGCAAAATGTCTTAGGCACTCCCAGATCCGACACACGCTGAGCTGCCCTCAGAATATGTGATTATTTTCCCGATTTTTATGGTCAAATGTGACGGTAAATAACATAAAAATCGAATACACATTTGTAGAAAGTATTATTTATTCAGTGTATCTCATTCAAAGTGCCTAAAATAAAGGAAATATCACAACTGGCGGTAAATATACAAACAACGTTAACCCATATCTAAAAATTGCAATGGGTATCCAACATTGTCCCGAATGTGTGATTGCAGGTTGTTCATAATGTGACGTCATTTTATCGCATGTAAATAACGCCGTCATTTCACTTTGTGAGTGGGTTTTGGAAAGGGTATCAAAATTGCAATTAATTTATTCCTCACAATAGTGAGGGCTTTAAAAGTACTTTAGTCATTTTGTTAATGTTCTCAGCAATCTGTAGAGGTGTGATTTGCCTTTTTTCCAAATTTCAATGAACCTGGCCTTTAAAGATATATATATATATCAATAATATCATCATTACTTAGATAGCAACAACAAAATAAGGTCAAGACAAAAGTATGCTTGAAAATTATAAATTAATTTCTTTGATTCTTGTAGATATTAAAATTGCTTTGAAAGTCTTAGCTGAGAAGATGAGGAATGCTTTAGATGACCTACATGTACATGTAATTCACCCAGATCAAGTACCGGTAACTTTCTTACAGAAAAGAAACGTTGGAGAGGCAGTCCTATCCTAATAATTGTAATTTCATACCAGACTGAAAAACCTGCATGCTGTCATTCTCAGTCTGGATATCAAAAAGGCATTTTGATTCACAACATTTCAGTTTCAGTTTAGAGAGTACTACACTGTGCGCAATAAACAAGGAATTTGGGATCTTTTATTTAGAGTAGGAACTACACTTCTGCAGTCAGTGTGTATTGAAGCACTGTGTTTGTGTTACATGTGGCCATGACGACATATTAAACTACAACATCTATTTTGCTAAAGCAGATTAACTTTGTTGGCATTTGGCTTGGCAAGATACCTATTTACTTCATGATAAATAAGGCAAAGTGATGCGGCCAGTTTCTCTAATCATTGTTATCAGACTTCAAGTCTTAAACTCAACATTGAATGCGAAGGTTAAAATATGCACAGCATCTTGGGTCTACACTGTATTCGCATGCAATTAAAACAAGTGTTAATCATATGATGAGCATATCAGTGGGATGTCCATAATCTTTCATGAGCTGATACCCTAGAAGTCAAACTCGGTCATTATCCCCCTTCACTAAAGCTTTGATTTCTAACAGGGGCACATCATATTTTGTTTGGGGACATACTATATTAGAAATTGCACAGTATCATCAGTACATGTAGTAAAAGGCTAATACTGAAGTCAGAAGCTTTTCATGCAGAGTAACTACAATCACATCACAGCTAGCATCAAATAATTATGGTTGCAGTGATTATCACATATTACTGATGGGGAAGGGGGAAGCAGGGGGGTGAAAATGCTCAATATACAAGCTTCAGGTAGGACAAAAACCAAACCACACCTCTTAAACAATTCTGGAAACAGAAGTTGACATGACTTACAATGTTACTACAAATTAATCAATTTTTAAAATAATAGATTTTAAAGAGCTAGAGGGAATGTTTTTGAGATGAAAGTGATCTAGATCATAGATATAGATCAAGAAATTTCATTTTCAAATAAAGGAAGAATAACAAATTGAATTTAAAAATACCCACATGAAATGGCAAACACTATGGAACTTAAAACGTAACACTATTTAAAAAGCTCTTGGGATTATGGAAAGCCAATGCTAAGCCCATCCAGAAAAACAGCACCTAAATTGTCAATGATTTTCCAAGAGATTTTATGTTGAGCACACTGCAGCCATAATTTCAAACATGCAATGCAATTTGGAGGTGTTAAAATAACCCATGCAGTTTTCCAAATGCCCCAAGTGCCAAGAATCGGAGGATGTTGATTAATAGATGTTAAGATGTTCCTTTATACCTCTTGGCTCTCTGTCTGGTATCCAGATAAGAGTTATTCCCAGGAAATCTTGAAGATTGTTCAGAAGTGTGTAGGTCACTGTAAAACTACACCAAACATAAAAAGTGAAGGGGCTGACATTTCGACATCAAGTTCTTGCTCTTTATGTATAAAAGCCTATGATAAACACAAGTACTTCAAGAGGTTCTACTGCATGACGAAACAAAAGGCTATCAAAATCAACTGCATGTTCAAACTGAAACAACATTATAAATTGCAAAACAAAAATAAAAAGGGTCACGATCATACAATTAAATGGGAGGAGATCTTAATGGTACAGTAATGTTTATTGAAAAAACCTAGGATCCGTGTTCTACTAACTCAGTCAAACCTAATCCTGGATCTAAAATCATGTTTAAGAAAGTAAAACTTAGACCTCAGGCTACAGTTGAACACAATTTTGAACCCAAGCCTGAAGCAAGTATCAGGTTTAAATGATCATTGTAAGAGTGTTGGGAAAACCCGGTGCATGGGTTCACCTGCAAATCCTCAATCATTTATACCAGGAGGAGAGACCCAAGGGGCACAGTGATTCAGTTTGCTTTTCCCCTCAAAGGCACAGGTGGCGCCAAAATACTTAATAATAATAATAGTAGAATATGGGCTACTGTGTAAAGGCATGTTATAAGTGGAAAGTCATTTCTATTGATGGACTTCATTTCATTACACAACAATTTAGGTCTGATCAATGAAAGACGAATTTGCCTATTCACACATGTACATACATGTACTGTATGTAGAATTAATAGAACTCATTTATAATGTACATTTAGACCAGGCCTTCTCAACTGGAGGCGCGTGCGCTTGCGGTCAATCGGAGTGGCGCGCTGTTGCTGTTGCAAACATTATTATTATTATATATTTTTTTTTTTATTAAAAATCAACAAAATCAAGAAGTCGCAGTTGAAGTTGAGCCCAAATGTCTGCTTAACTAGGGGAATAATAACGTTTTTACAATTTTATACGACTATTGAATTTACTTCCAGTGTAATTGTACTAATTTTTTCACATCAATATGAAATCATAACTGATATATTTTGGAATAAAAAGCTGTCAAAAATGCCACATCTGGGCCTTTAAAAAGCCCTAAAATCCACAACCTTTCGGGGCTTCCGCCCCCTGGAACCCCCACCAGGGCTTCACCCCTGGGGGGTACCTGTTGTTGGCTCGGTCGCTACGCTCACTCACAGCACAGTCATCAAACATACAGATTACAGGTTGGCACTTCAACTTCAATAAAATTGTCGTTTTGGCAATTCTAATAAACTAGTTGAGAAGGCCTGATTTAGACCATGAGAAATCATTTTATTTATAATTTGGTTTCCATCTTAAGAGTAGGGATAAAAGTTTTCAGGACCAGAATCATATCACTACTACCGGTATTTTGACTAATATTTGGTTTGCAGACTCTAAATGTTTTTTGTTAATTCAAGACATGAGCCCACTCTAACTTGTTAGTATATCCTGTAAACAAGGCATAATGATTACTGAAGTGAACTCTTTAATACACACACATCTGTTTATCTTTCATACACATTTTGCTTGCATGCATTTTCATAATGAAACAGCAACAATGATGCTTAAGGAAGAAATCTAACGAATGTTTTATAGTGGTTGGCTCAAAAAATGTGGAACAATATCCCTCTTTTCATCAGAGAATTAGCCTGGCTTGCCTCTTTCAAAAGATCCCTTAAAACATACTTTTTTCTTAAGTAACATAACGTGATTTACCTATTATATGAGTCTATGTATTTTATGTTTCTCTGCACATTCTCTAATTTTGTCAGCTCCATGGTACTTTTTAGATTTAATGCTCCTAAATACTCCATATTATTAGTCTATTATCAGGAAAAGGGCGTGGCTGCAAAGTATTCATTCCTTCAGTTTTAAATTGCAAACCAAAGTTTTAGTTCACAACAATAATACCTGGAACAGAGTTAGAATGATAGTACATGTATATTAACTTTGACACTACACATTCCTAATGTTTACATGTATGTCTACAACTGTACAATGCCACATTTTAAAATCTGCAATGCACATTTCTAAACAATTTATGGCCAAATATATAATAGTTCTTGAATAGTACGCTATCAAGTATTAAACCATTTTTCTTGGAGAGATTTTGTTGAAAGCAAATGCAGTACATGATATATTCTTAGTTTGGAAAAGAAGATGGACACAGATAACATCAAAATATATTACTTCTTATCACAAAGTCTGTTTTAAAAAATTGCCCTTTGACATTTCTGGTATCTCAGAAAGTTATTTTTGAAACATTTTACTCTAATAAATGACATTAAATATTTTCTAACCAATAAGCAGAATACCTACATGTACAAATGTAGCTTAGGTGGGCACAGATATCTTGATTGAATTATAATAATGACATCATACAACTGACCTTTGACCCGTAGTGACAGGTGACTGGCACTGGGCAAGAACTATGAATGCTGGGAAGTCCATTGTAACTGTTGGCATATGATAGTGGGATTGAATGGATTGTTCCATAGCCATAGGGGTGTTCCACTCAATCACCAGAAAGAGGGGAAACTGTACAGGCTATAAAAATGTAGAGAGCATGTAAAAGATTAAAAAGAGCTACATACAGATGAAAGATGTAGAATGAATATTACAATAATATACTAGCATACTCAACTATCACCCACAGCCATTGTTAAAGCTCAGCTTCAAGAGACTAGTCATGAACTATGTTTGTGGTGTACTCCTATCTGATTCAGTATTTCATTTTATACAGTATTTTAAAAAGATGTGCATGGCTGCTTCAGCACAGAGATAATAAAATTATAATTTGTATATTTTGTATGTGTAAGAAAATTACCTGACATAAATTGCACCAATACATGGATTTCTATCTCTTTTCGATATAAATTCAATCAACATTATATTTCACTAAAAAAGAAGTAAAAAAGAAAGATAAAAAAGAAGAAGATAATTATAATAATGATTTGAGATGTTCTTTTAGAGAAAAGCAAATCTTTTCATACATGTACACTGTAGGAAAACACGGATATCTGCCATTTGCCCCGAAGTAACATTTTCAAATTGAGCTGACCTCAAAGAAGCTAACTCTAATACAACGCATATACTGTATATGGCATTTCTCTTTTGCCTGTATGAGACAGGAGCCCTTACACGTACATACCTCTTCAGGTCTGTTTGAAGGCAGAGAGCAATCCCATGTGACTTGGAAGACAAATGTATGTTCCTCTTTAGGATGCAGACTGGTAGATGATTGACCTCTCTGACTAGGTAGAAGCTCTATCGAGAGAAATGATGACCAGTCTCCAGCATCACTGTGCAATAGAAAACCATGGGAATACCCTTGAATATATCAAAAAAATGTACCGGTACTCTATGGGAATATCAGTCAATAAATCATGAAATGTATTCTATAATATATCATGAAATGTATTCTTTCACAAATTATACAACAGCGAATAAAATACATGGGAGCCATTTTTCCTCCCGAGTCTTCTGGTAAAAAAAAACATAAAGAGAGTGAAAATTGTTGTGCATGGTAGGAAAAATCACTCTCATGGTGCATGCTTCCTACTCGTACTAGCGACTCTGCTGTTAACATCATAAGCTGAGAGCCAGAAGGGCATGAACTCATACCATTTACAATAAGATAACACCTTTCTGAAGCTCAATAGACATCACAAGTGGCAGTTGTGACCTTGGGGTTATATTTGCGACCAATAGCCTTCAGAGCTAATAAACCCTTTTAATACAGTCATAGTCCACATTTTGTGGTTTGGCTAATGAGCTTTTGATTCAGAGACCTAAAAAAGCTAGATGAATGAGTAGAAAGGGCAAACGATTTGTGCATACACTGTGCTCACTTCTGTAGCAGGACCATATTGCGTTTGATGCCAGGAATTTTAAAAAGAAAATTAAGCTTTAAAATCCCTCAATTGGCAAAATGCTGAGAGATTCAAAATCATAATTTTTTCTATCAAAATTATCCAATTTTTCAGAAAAAGTCTTTACCCATGTATCTTGAATTCAGAGACATTACATCTTATTAGAACAATGTAGCATTACAAGAAAATAATTGTTGTTGCCAATTTGAAGAACAATATTCAATCAATTTAGGCCTTAAAAATACCTGTCCTGAAAGGGTTAAAGGTAAACTTGAGTTCTAGTAATGCTAAAAACAGAATTAAACAACCCAAAACTAAACTACCACTTCATGTTCAAGTTTACAATTCAATGATATCTGCCAAACAAATTTGGTAGAAAGTGCATAATAACTGAGCAGGGAACAAAGAAGGATCAAGAGTTCAGCTACTGTGTACATATAGTCAACCTGATAATCTGTTTAGCATTACAAGTTTACAACAAGTGGTCCCAATTATTGCATACAATGTAGGTGGATTGTGCAATTGATTGGCATGTTAACATACCTTGATAATGTTGTTGAAGAACTTGTAGACTCCAGATTAATGTTCTTATTTACAAAGACTTGAATATCATGAATTAACAGCTCTTCTGGGTAACTATTGCACACTGATAAAGAAAAGAAATATTTTTAAAAATAGTAAACAATTTTTTTAAACAGAACATTTCTATCAAGTTCACTCAAGAAACACTAGATGCACATAAATCTTAAAGGTAAATCCAACCTTGATAGCAAACTACTCTGGAGGAAAGCAGAAAAATCAGAGAAGTAGACTGGTGAAAGTTTGAATGAATTTAAACAAAAATTCTGAAACTTTGTTAAATGTTGTGATTACTTTAGGTATGGGCTCTTCAATTGGCTGAATCGGTAATGAGTCTTTGATGTAGTGGCGGACAACTTTCCCATTTGTTCCAACACACAAAATTACTAAAATTTCAATTCACTTTTGTTTCTATGCAGAGAATTTCTCTACGCTCTTCTAAGGACACACATGGAGATCTTCTAATCTGTAACCCTACACTGAACTCACCTTTTGTTACTAAGTAATGTTTCCCAGAGACACTGAAATGTTGACAGTTGACCTGAGGTGGTGGAAGCACTGGAAATTCAGCAGATACTGTGACAATACAAACAAGGAAAACAAAAATTCATGGCCATTTTCAATGTTTACTAAAGGCCAAATTTATATTTTTCATAGTGATATGCAGGAAAAATCTTAGATGTAAACTTACACATAATATATCTTAAGCATTAACAAAATTTCAATTGGTGAGAAACTTATAACATTCCATAATATTCAAATAACAAAGAATAGTTCAGGATGACATTACAATTACCGGTAGTCACATGACAGGTCTCCTAATCTGAGAGTCTTATCTGAGAGTCTTATCTGTTTATCTTATCTTGATGATTCTACATTTGTAAATTTCTTAAACATTTTAAGTCTCTTTTAGAAAACTTTTCTCTCTGTAAACACAAACACTCTTACTCAAAGAAACACTTGTACTCTGTATCAAAGATTAGGTTATACATGTAGTTTGTCATGTTATAAAGTTCTGTTGACCTAGCAGTGCACATGGGCTTGTGACTTGAGATTAACTCCTGGCCAAAACAAGAAATAGGGAAAGAGAGACAGACAGAGACAGAGACAGAGATAAAGACAGAGAAAGCTCATGATACCATTGTGTATAACATGTTGTTTCTCTTCAGCTTGAATAACTTCATCCATTGGACACCGAAGCAGCATGTCTATCCGATCCTCCTCCCTCTTATCACTGCTTGCCTTGGCTTCAGAGATGTCCACATTGATGGTTGCTATGTGAGAGTCTAAGGCCCCACCCCTCTGGCAGGGAGCCAAGAGGTACACTCATAGGAAGAACCAGCGCTCGGCCCTCTGAACAAGGAACTACATCGACCTGAAGATTAATGCATTCATCAAACAATAAATGTTCAATATTACAAATAAATGACATATAAATGCCAAAGAATTTAGGGGTAGAATATGTACAATGGCAAAGTAATGAGCTATGAGCATAGACAGATAAGGAAATCCGGGTAAGTAGGCCCAACCCCATGTGCTTAACACAGTGCACAGGGGCCTGTTTCGAAACCAACGACAAGACAGTCATAACTTTATCCTCCAACTACGGAGATGTCTCTGATCTTCCTAAACTGTTTCACGAAGAGCTAATACTAGCTAGACATCTCGTGAAATCGATACTATTGGCGAGAAGAGGAGCCAAGGCATAGATTAATAAAAGAGTAATTTTAAGAAAACTGCAATCAATTAAATGAATTAGGAATAAAAAAAATATTGAAAATAGTCCCAGGGAATAAGAGATGCAATATACATGTACTTCAAAATTTGTGTACGGTATACCATAGAATTACTTGTAAAAGATAATTGTGAGTACATGTATTTCCTTTTCATGACCGGTAAATCAGTTTTGTTTTTGAGATGGGTACCCCCGGATATTTTCATTTGATAGTTTATGAGAATATTAGTCAAAATACGATGTTATGAAAGTTTTGTCCAAAGTTTTGGCTTCAGCACAATATTAAAATGACAACATTTCAACATTCCAAATGTTAAAACACATGTTTTAAACTATTCAGTTAATTTCGAAATCAATATGGGTCTGAAAAGTAGAGGATGGACTTCTTAAGTTCCTACTATGGCTTGCCTGCCATGGCAGATTACCCATCCCTTCGAGGATTCTACAATGTGGAAATAAACGCGTATAAAAATCAGTTTAGTCAAGTGGGAAAAGCCTTAGATATAAACATGGCATATTTTCATAAGATTTTCAAATATAAAAAACAATAACTCTCTGTTTAAGTGAATGTATAGAAAGATCAGAGCTGGAGGATTTCTTGTCCTTTTTGCCAGCCATAGTCTACCCAATAAATGACATGTCATGTGATGGCGCTGCCCATCAACTAAAAAGTTATGACAGAGATATGACGGGGTCGGAAGCGTGATAACTACTTAGTCAGGATGTTGTCTTCGATCTTGGCAAAGCACGTAGAACTTTAGCTTACAGCCAGCGCATGCGCAGAACGTTCATCCGATCTCGGTCTCATTTTCGTAATTTGGCGCCTAGCCTCGCCGACATGGGCCCTTTAGATTGGCTATCGCTGGCTCCCATAGGCTCTATGTTATAAGATATTAGTGCGAGATGGCTTGCGATTACCAAAATTATGATATTTCAGTCAAACCCTCGATTTTTAATATTATTTCAGCGTCCTTGAAAAGTTAAGTATTTGACTTAAGTTTAAGTCTTACGTAACAAAGTCTAAGTTTGAAAAATACTCATTTTCGACATATTTAAGGTTAAAGCTGGAAATTTTATTCTGAAATGTTTGTTGGTTTTTCTATTCTATGTGTGTGCAATTTCGTGTGCATCAGTTATGTGTGAAGTGCCACCTGTTTAAAGCACAACATGTCAAAATCTTGGTGGTGTGACGTAATAATATATTACGTATTGACTTTGCCATTGAACTTAATTAAGTCGCGCTTGGTGATATCAATATCAATATTTCACATTATCACCAAGCCCTTAAGGCTAATAATATTGTCAGTTTGTGACATAGCCTTTAAGTTAAACTGAGTTTAAGGCTACAAGTTAGAACTTAGGCTCTAAGCATGCGTATGCCATGATGATGAAGTTTGACTTGAGTGGAGCTGACTCACTTTTTTCGAAATTGACTTGGCAGCATTCTCGTAATCTTTGAGTCTGACAGGTACAGACGTAAAAGAAAGGCATCTCATTTTCTCTGTATGGGGAGCATGAGCACTACTTTCGGAAAAACGTCGTCCTGTGCCCCTTGAACTGCGCGTTTTTGTCCCATCTCGTTCTGCCTCAGCGTCTGCTGCCTGATCAGGACAATCAACACTCTGCGAACGCTGCTGAGAGAAACTGAGCGAAGCGGACCTGTTAGCGCTCGGGAATCATCATGTGCTGTAGCCAGCGCTCCCTGCGATGGATAGGGCCTTCCATGTTTCAGCCGACTCAGCTACAGGTTGACCGTTCTTTCTGAAAGTGATACAACCAATGCCAAATTGAGTTCTCCTCCGTAGACATGCTTTCGGTGTCCTCATTTTGGATATCCGCCCAGTTTTTAGGGTACCTTTCAGGTAAGACAATAGAAATTCTTTCCACTTTCGTGATGAGGGACGACAGGCTTTCCTCCATCGCCGAATTCTTGACAGGTGTGATCGGCGCATGCGCAAATCAATCATTACGTTCCCGCCCCCCGGCCCCTGTCATTAAAAGTTGTTGTTGTTGGTTTTATTTTGGCGTTCCGTCAAATTTGACTACCGGTATGGCGCGCCGTTTGACCAATAAATCAGATAAACACTGTTTATCGCCGATAAACACTGTTTATCGTCGAAAAACACTTTTTATCGAGCGATAAACACTGTTTAACGAGAGAAACTATGTTTATCGACTGATAAACACAATTGAGAGAAACTGTGTTTATCAGGCGATAAACATGTTTTCTCGATAAACACAGTTTATCGCTCGATAAACAGTGTTTATCGACGATAAACAGTGTTTATCTGATTTAGTGGGCAAATGGCGCGCACTCGTGTGTGTGTGTGTGTGATTGTTTTTACAGACGTGTATCAATCAGATATGATTATTCACGTCTGGGACCACCCTTAACGTCACCATCCGAAAGACGACTCAGTTTCGAACCTGCGTCCTCGGCTGAATCAGTTTTATAACTTCCACTGTTAGCTGGATTACAGCTAGGCGCACGCCACAACGCCTAGTTGTGGTCCAGATCAGAGCCGTATATGCACTACTCCGCACGTTAGTCAGGTGGCTTGGTGAAAATTACCTGATAAAAGCACCATTTTTGGTACAGGTCTTCCTTAAGACCTACTAAACGATATTAGGCTAAGAGCCCCCGGCAAAAATGTCAATTTAAGGGTGTACGTGGGGCGGGGGCGTCTTTTTGGAGCCCCCAAATAATTTCATAACATTGATTTGTTGTTGTACAAATGCCATTTTGGTACAGGGCTTCTGAACGATAATAGGTAGGAGCCCCGGCAAATATCATATAAAGGTGTGGGCGGGGCCGTCGCCTCGTAGCCCCAAATAATTTATAAGGTAATATAACATTGATTTGTTGTTGTACAAATGCCATTTTGGTACAGGGCTTCCTTAGGACCTACTGAACGATATGAGGGTAGAAGCCCCGGCAAGAATATCATATGGTGTGGGCGTAGTCCACAAATAATTTAAAAGGTAATATACCTGTTATATTGTTGTACAATTAAACGCCATAGTTAGTTATGGTCCTCTCCTACCATCAATCAGCAGGTCCTAATGAAGCCCTGTACCAAAAATGGCGTTTGTACAACAAAACTCAATGTTATATTACCTTAAATTATTTGTGGGCTACGAGGCGACGCCCTGCCCCACACCTCTATATAATATTCTTGCCGGGGACTCCTTGGCCTACCATAATATCGTTCAGTAGTTCCTAAGGAAGCCCTGTACCAAAAATGGTGCTTTTATCAGGCAAGTAACGGTAATTTCACCAAGCTACCTGACTAACGTGTGAAGTAGTGCATACGGCTCTGATCTGAGTACGAGTGCTCGCCATTTGCCCAATAAATCAGATAAACATTGTTTATCGAGCGAAAACACTGTTTATCGAGAAAAACACTGTTTATCGAGCGATAAACAATGTTTTTCGGCGATAAACAGTGTTTATCGAGATAAACTCTGTTTATCGACTGATAAACACAGTTTCTCTCGATAAACACTGTTTATCAGCGATAAACACTGTTTATCAGCGATAAACACTGTTTTTCGGCGATAAACATTGTTTATCGAGAGAAACTGTGTTTATCTGAATTATTGGTCAAACGGCGCGCCATAACCGGTACTAGTAGTAGTATAGGAACTTTTAGATTTGCACGCCGAGAACGTGGACTGCTACGTGGACATCCTTTTAGGCAATGTGACGTCCTTTAAAGGTATTACAAAGTTTTGGTATGGGGTCATGAATTTGGTTCATGTACATATTGGAAGCATATGTGATTTTACAATATTCAATAATCATCGCGGTTGGAATTGAGTCTAAAGTGATGAATTGTAAATAATAAACTCTTTATGTTGTATAGCGCCCTCTCAAGACTGATATTACTTTAGCTTTAAACAACGTTTCTTGACTACAATCGACCGATTTGCTATTCCCGTTTAGAAATTATATATCAGAACTGCATATTCTGAGATTTTCATGGTCGCAGCTACCATGGAATGCATGGCCTTGGCGCTATTTGAAATATTTGAAATTTACCGGGAGCACCCGTCCGGTAAATTTTGATTATTCAATTTGCTCGAAAGCAGAAGTATTTTAGGGGCTAATTTTTTTAGTGCTTATAATACACAGGAGCATCCAAATATATCAACAAATTTAAGAATTACTATCCATCCAATTTCAAAATTTCCCAAATCTTTGCATTTACCTTAAAGGTACTATGTCCCATTTGCAGGCCAAAAATATGAAAAGGTTAAATTCCAACGGCATTTGAAAGAAAATACTAATTTAAAACTTCCCTAAAAAAAGGGGGGCTTGAAAATGTCTTTAAGTGGGAAAATAACGACTATTAGTTGTCGAATCGACTTAGGAGCTATAGAGCCAGTAAGTAATAGTCCGATCTTTCAGACCATTGTACCGAACGGTCTTACGTTTTATGCTGCGCAAAGATTCAATCAGTTTAATTTTGGCCATTACAAGAAGTGGGTTATTGATGTAGACAAATGCCATGTACCCTTTACAGCTCATTTATGTATGTTATTACCAAAGATGAAAAAAGCCAGTCAGTCACTCAATAGTGTCTGACAATGAAGTCTAGCAAGTAAACGGGTTTCCTTGCATAATTTGAATATTAGGACACTGCTAATGTTTAAATTTCACAGATAGGACATACATGACATATTCATAATTCCTGAAAAGTTCTATATAATTTGATGTTGGCAGCTAAAGGGACATAGTATCTTTAAGGCACTGCCGGGCACTGACAAATTGCCTTAAAAGGACGTCACATTGCCTTAAAAGGATGTCCACGTAGCAGTCCACGTTCTCGTCGTGCAAATCTAAAAGTCCCTATTAACGATCAAAGAGTTTATCTAAGGTCATTATATTCCGTATAGAAGATGGTAGAGCGCCACGTCTTTGGTATAGACAAGTTCCGGGACCCGTTTCTCGAAACCAACGACAAGACAGACAGTCATAACTTAATGCTTCCAACAAGATCATATAAGTGTTTCGATCTTCCTAAACCGTTTCAGAGCTATATATATTTATAATAATAGTATAATACTAACTAGTCATGACAACGATATAAGACATTGCCTTAGTCGCGATTAATTCCACCTCATTAAAAAAGGGTAATATTTCAGGAAACTGCAATTATTTAATGGAATTATGAAATAAATAAAAAGATTGAAAATAGTAGCAGGGGACAAGAGATGACATATTGTAGATTATTACCATAGAATTACTTGTAAATGCAATTGTGAGTATTTCATTCCATGATACAGTTTTATTTTTGGATGGGTTTCTTTTGATATAGTTTATAAAAATACACCCGTATATTTGTCGTAGTAAAAATACGATGCTATAACAATCGTGTCCAACACAATATTATTTGGCTACGATTAGTCTCCAAAGAGAATTAATCGTTCATATATATTATGTCCTCCGAAGGTAATCACGAGCATAAAGTCTCATTGGACAACGCCCCCTACTGTCGGAGTCCCGCGCAGCATAACATGTTAGCCTAAACAGTAATTTATATCTTTTCAAAATGAACGAATTTTGTTCACTTTTCCTCAAAATTTCCTCAAACTGATTCCTTGATATTTCTTTCACATCTCCACACACTACCACCCACGTATCTGACTTATCGATCTCTGTTCTATACACGCTCTCCAGTCTCTTCACTCAATTATCATTTGAACATAAAGGAATGGCAGTCACTCTAGACAAATAATTGAAACAAATGAAAACAAGATATGCAAATGAACTATACAATTTAATATGTACCACTGAATACAAATAAATACGACTGTGTACAAATCTATTACTATTACTATTATCTTCATTATCACAGTTTAATAAGGATACATTTATCTTTGTTAACACAGTTTAATGAGGATAAATTTATCTTTATTTAACAGCTAAATAAGGATAAATTTATCTTTATTTAACAGCTAAATAAGGATAAATTTATCTTTGTTAACACAATTAAATGAAGATAAATTTATCTTTATTTAACAGCTAAGTGAGGATAAATTTATCTTCGTTAACACAATTAAATGAAGATAAATTTATCTTTATTTAACAGCTAAATGAAGATAAATTTATCTTCATTACCACACAATTAAATGAGGATAAATTTATCTTTATTTAACAGCTAAATGAGGATAAAATTTATCTTCGTTAACACAGTTTAATGAGGATAAATTTATCTTCGTTAACACAGTTCAATGAGGATAAATTTATCTTCATTTAACAGCTAAATGAGGATAAATTTATTTTCGTTAACAGTTTAATGAGGATAAATTTATCTTCGTTAACACAGTTCAATGAGGATAAATTTATCTTCATTTAACAGCTAAATGAGGATAAATTTATTTTCGTTAACAGTTTAATGAGGATAAATTTATCTTCATTTTACAGCTTAATGAGGATAAATTTATCTTCGTTAACACAGTCAAAATAAACATGTTCATAATCAATAAAACCCCTTAAAACGAAGTAGGTAATAATACACTCCTTTATATCATCTTCACCCTCCCACCCCCGCTAGCCCCTTACCATCCAGGCTACATGACTATGCCGTCCCTCTTCTCATCATCCTCAAACAATCCTACCCACTGTTCATAAGTTATAAAAACTCTTCAAACCAAGTACTCCTTTATATATCCCCTAACCACACCCCCTCCACTAGCCCCTTACCATCCAGGCTACATCACTATGCCCACCCCCTTATCATCACCCTCAAACAATCCTGTCCAATGTTCATAATGAATAAAACCCCTTAAAAGTTAAAACGAAGTAGGTAATATACTCATACATATAATCCCCTTCTGAAAGCAGGCTATTGAATAAGTAGGTCTGTAGTTTCAACCAGTGTGCCACTTTAAAACCCGTGCGTGCGCGCCCAGGTGCACGGCCATATTACACAACGTATATGCATATTTGATTTGATTTGATTTATTTACCAACAGCAATAGAGTAATACATTTCATACAATGCGTTTACATATACAAGAAGGGAAACTGTTGGTTGGTAAAAGGGGCCAGATAATAGCACATGTGCTAGTCGAGCCTAACCCCTTAAACAGCTAAACAAAGTAGGCCTATAATGTAGAGGTGTTGACGGGGTGTTGACTGAAGTTAGGAACCAAAAATAATAAAACACACTAAAGTATAGGATAGGGCTTTATAACACCGTAACTTAGGGCGTCATAACGCCGTATTTTAGGACGTTATAACGGCGTAATTTAGGACGATATAACGCAGTAATTTAGGGCGTTATATAATGCCTTATAAGGGCGTAATAGCGCCGTAATAGGGCGTTATAACGCCGTAAAGAAAGAAAACAAAATTGACGGAAATTAGCCACCGTAGGATACACCCCATTTTTTTTTTTTTTTTTTTTTGCTTTACCTTAGACCCCTACTTTATTTTGAATTTAACATTTATTATTGTTATGTTTTGTTTTTTTTTGGGGGTTCGTTATTTCCTTATTTCCAGTATTTTTCGAACCATCTCATTTAAAGAGAAGATTTCATCAAAATTGTAAGTGAAAAGTGATACTTATTGATTGTATTTTTTTTTTGCTTTTATTATCTGACCTTTAACGCTTTTCGGACATATCACCTTTTGTGCGCGAATTAAGGACTTATTTTTTATGACTTTGTCTTTAGTGTAAATTATGCCTTCCTATTCGACATCGAGTTTTGAGATCGTGATACAGCGATCCTTTTGACGATCCTTTTTTCTAGCTGCATCTCTGAGTAGTCTAAAAATGTTGATGTCCATTGGTAATAATGATCTACTAATAAATAAAATTGTGTAGTATATGAACAAATCATGAATCGAATGTCACATTCTTATTTTTTGGTTATGTGCGCGAAGTTCAACAGTCTATCATATAGTCTGCTGGGAATTGCAGACGACAGTTATATTTACATTAAAAGGACATGATAGATAAACAAATCATGTGCTTTTATTCAGACACAATCTGCGCATGGGCAGATAAAAGTAATTTTGTACCAAAGTTGTGAAAACACTTCTAGACAAACTATGGATACGTTCTCATGAAAGAAATGTAATCATTATTAGTCTATGCACTGACGGTACATTTTATGGAGCACAGGTGGC
This sequence comes from Mesocentrotus franciscanus, assembly GCA_037976565.1. Lineage (NCBI taxonomy): Eukaryota > Metazoa > Echinodermata > Echinoidea > Camarodonta > Strongylocentrotidae > Mesocentrotus > Mesocentrotus franciscanus. The sequence continues at coordinate 7,935,075 of CP137686.1, forward strand.
AGTATTCTTTTTTGGCTTGTAACTTTACCAAAACTGGGCCAAATTTCTTATCATTTTGATGATTCCAGAACCTTGCAGTACACACCAATACTTTTATGCTAATAATAATAATAATAATACTCAGTTTTTTATAGCGCATAACACATTACAGGATAGCATGTCCCTATGCGCTTTAAATAGAAAGGATAGAATTTCAAGAAAAAGTAATACAAATTAGAAAATACACTTAGAAGCAAAAAAGTATATGTATAGTGTTGGACACTATAGATGATCAACCTTTTCTGATCGATCCACGTTTCTTTCACAATGCAATCGCATGACCAGAACTCAACTTTATCTTTAACCTTAACCTTTCTGAAAAGTTCTAAATTCAGTCACCCACAAATTGTACAATTTGTGGGTACCATATATTCATGGCATTGAGCACATACACAAATTGTGAGTATACCACACAATCATAGCATTAAATATTAAACATTAAAATATGTTAGAACAACACAATCATGTCATTATGATTTGTAAGCACACATAATCAGGGCACTAAACACATTGACATTTGTGAGTATCGTAGATAAATATTTAGTCTCAGGGTTACTGCCCTAAATACTAGTGTTGTGTTACTAAGCCTCACCACCCCCCCCCCCTTTCAAAATATATATGTCATATGTCGTATAATACAAGTAAATATGCAAAGCAACATTTCTTTTGAACTTCGAACGGTGCTTTTATTCAAACATCTAAGCATAATTATATTCTTAAAGGGGAAGTCCACCCTGATTGTCGGTTTTAATATTAATTTCGAGCTCCTCTCCAATTTGCTCTGTACAGAAAATTTCATAATATTTTAAAATTTTAGAACAGGGCAAAATGGGAGGGGACCTCGCAAGATACGTCACAATTCACAACTTTCATATTTCTAATCGATTTTTACTCAAATTATCACTGACCTGTTTCTCTCATTTTTCTGCTTCTATTAAAAACAACTTAATATCAGGGTGTTTCCCCTTTAAGGTCTATGACTTACGTTTGACTTTATTCAGCTTTATCCAATACTCAATAAAATGCCATTCGTATAGTTGATTGATGTCTGATATGCTAGAAGAATACTGCATGTATTGTTAAATGTAGCACAACTCATGTTGAAATAGCAGTCTTCTTATTCTTGAACTTCAAAATCAAAGTATGAGCCTCGATAATCATGAGGCAAATTCTGTATGTATATGCAATAGACCGGTTTACTAACCATATGAAGATTGCACAAGGCTTGCCCGACATAGCAACAAGTAATGTATGCAAACTAGATTCTAAGTATTGTAGTTCAATAATTAATAACAGGTTAATGAATCATTCGTCACTAGGTCCCTAGAAAAGAAACATTCATAAATTTGAATATGTTAGTGAACCGTCTATTATGATTGTTAAAGTATTAACTGTCTTGAAACAAGTGGGATAGGTTGGTTATGTAGTCAATTATTGTTGTGCCGGTACTGTGAGGTTGTGGAATCATCAACATGATAATTGACTCAAATTAGCTGGGCACTGCACACAAAAGTAGATCTGTGGGACTATACACATTTATTGCCATAAATGTTTAGTTAAAGTACCTCGGCTATTTCTCGTCATAATTTATTTGGAACAGGTGGCCATTTGAATGTCAACTTTTGTCGGGGACATTTTTACTATGATATTCTCCCAAACTGATGAAAGCTCAGACATTTGGTTCACCTTTACCAGAACCAAACATTATCTTTAAGATAAAGCAAGTTGGTGCAGGGCTTAGGATAGGTTACATCACTGCTTGCTCTCGAAATGATTAAA